>JASSKH010000005.1:10786527-11326592 GCA_031763025.1 Macrocystis pyrifera | reverse complement strand
TTTTTGTGTGTACCGTAGGTCCTGTTAACTATAGACCCCCGTAATCGTACGCAGCGCGTTCATTGCATCGGCGGTTGTTGTAGAACTGCAACTACTGCTGTAGGCGCCGTATACGCGCGAGTTGCTCTTGTTTCTATAATAGAATATTTCGTCTCTCTTTGTTGGTAGAACGAATAAACTGCCTATTACATTACAAAAACCCTGCGACATGCTATGCTACAAAATGCTTGCCGGTGGTACCGCAACAACTCCTGCTGCTGTAACCGCCGTATTTTAACCTTTGGTGCGCTTCTTCCGCTGTGTACTTATCGTCCACGAGTGGGCAATAACTATTGAGAATCTTTGGTCTCTACTTTACGTCACCATCGATACTAGAAATACATAAAAATACATAAATACATCAGTACATCAATACATGAATACATAAATACACAAATAAGACTACTATTGATATAAATACCAATGCCGCTGTTGTCACCTGCAATCGAATGTTGGCAGCGTGCTTGCCGGGCTTCATGTCGGTGTTGCGGTACTCGCGGATCAAAGCCTCCAGCTGCACGGAGAGGGGACCTATGAGACAGGGAGGAGCGCGCGCGACAAAAGCGTCTCACGCCCGACAACCACGTATGTCACAAGCGACAATAACAGCACTCAAAACACGTGAGTCGCGCTGCCGCTACTCGTATCTACACAGCAGCCGATAGAACACCACACTGACCGAGAACGAAGCAAGCGTTTGATAACTCACATGAGAGTGCAAAGGGGAACTACTGTATTTTTTTTTTTGCGGTGAAACTACTGCTGTGTACTACGGAGGGCCATAGTAAATAGGACCAGATATTTTTAGTAAAAATAGGTAAATATATAGTTTTTCGTGTATGCCGTAGGTCATATTAACTATGGTCCCCCGTCATAGTAAGAACTGGCACATATCAGGTACACTAGTAGATAGAAACGAGGACACGCCTACCAGGCATGGTGTTAAGAAACGGAAGCTCAGTTTTTCGCGTGAAAAAAAAAAACAGACAAAACAAAAAAACGTACCAGGTACGAAATAAATCATTACAGCTCAAGAAGAAATAAAAACAGCCCGAGAAGCGCAAAATTTGGAAACGACACGTGATGGTGCGCACTGTGAACACAACTACACACGTACCAGCCCCGCCGCGGCAATCATACATACCCGGCCGGTCTGCCTAGCTAGCTCTGCCTAGCTCCGCCCTCTGCCTTCACCGAATGGGCTTGCGCTGCGTTGCGCTTGGCTGTCCGGCGCGATGAGCCGCACTTACCTTCTTTGAGGTGAGGTTTCAAGTCTAGCAGGCGTTTCAGCAGTTCTCGGAGCATGAGGGGGCCTTGTGGTCGAAGCCGTGCACGTGAATCTTTATTGCACGCGAAAAAGGCGCGAAAACATGTACAAGAAGAAAAAAAAAAAACAGAAAACGGAAAGGAACCGGAAAAGGGTAGGGCAAGGGGAAGGGAAACGGAGAGGGGAAGGGAAAGGGAAGGGGAAGGGCAGGGATCGTTAGCATATAAATATCAATACATAACGACCCGTGAACGAACGAACGTGCTGAGCGGTTTCTGGTACAGCATTGGTGTCCCCCCTTTCAAGACCATCAGCGGTGTACCCCTTTTAAGACCATCAGCGGTGTACCCCTTTCAAGACCATCAGCGGTGTACCCCTTTTAAGACCATCAGCGGTGTACCCCTTTCAAGACCATCAGCGGTGTACCCCTTTTAAGACCATCAGCGGTGTACCCCTTTCAAGACCATCAGCGGTGTACCCCTTTCAAGACCATCAGCGGTGTACCCCTTTCAAGACCATCAGCGGTGTACCCCTTTCAAGACCATCAACGGTGTACCCCTTTCAAGACCATCCGCTTTGAGGCCATAGCGTGGGGACATAAGTCCAGACAAATCGGCTTATGTCACGAAAAAAAAACACATTTATGGAGTTAGTACGGGATCATTTTTTCCGTCAGTAAAAGATAACCTCTAAACGGGGACAGAAAAGACCGCGTAAATTGACGGGACGGTCTTAAAACGGGTACCACTATGTCCCTAAACATAAACAACCATTTACATTGAATATTAATGTGCAAACGTTCCTTAAATTTCGCGACAGAGTGGTATACCACTACTATTACGGAGGGCCATAGTTAATAGGACCTACGGTACACACAAAAACCTATATATTTCTCTATTATTACTAACAATGTTTGGTCCCATTTACTATGGTCCTCCGTAATGCTACTACCGTAGATAATAAGACGGCACTCTTCGTTTTGATCGGCTTTTATAGTGGTACACGGTACTCCTCCTCTCGAGCGGCTGGTCTTTTCTACCTGGGGGGGGACGGGGGGGGGGGGGGGGTCTCCAATAGGCATGTTTCAAAATAAAACGTACGTGGAACCCCGAAGCGGTAGCCTTTATGCTGTACTGCAGCTCCGCCACGTAAGCCGCGTAGGTGTACTCGGTCAGAGAGTCGTCCACCAGCTTCACCACCAGCTCGCTCAGGGCCGCCGATCGAGCGCTCTCGTTGCATACCGGCGTCACCACCTGCCGTCCGTATCGTAGTTCGTCCATACGCCGGAGTACGTGGATGAGTGGGAGGGGGGGGGGGGGGGGGGGGGGGGGGGGGGGTGGCGCGACGACTTTAGGGAACGGCATGAACTAGATGGATAGACATAGCACCGCAGCGACACTGATCGTGAACGATAAGAGAACAAAAATGCCTCCGCACAAGCTGACACGCCGATGCCCCCGTACTCGCAAGTTCGGGGATTAGCGACCGTCATTTACACAAACGAAACAGCTGGTGGGACGTGAGAGGGAAGGGGACGGGGGGGGGGGGGGGGGGGGTGGCTCGCAAGCTCGGACGGAAAACAATCGCCTAACCTCCGAACTTGAAAAACAAAGCTAAAAAAAGTAAAACATAAAAAAAAAAAAGAAGTGAACCCAAAAAACACCCACCGTCTCCTTCGTCCGACCGCACGCGCACGCGTGCACATCGAGTACCAAAAGAGGGTATCATCTTCCCCACTACGACAAGATGCTTTACAAACGCTCCTCCCATCGCCAAATTCAGTCCCGCCGCCTCAACACCCTTCCACTACGGGTGTTGGATATCGCATATCGTATCGGACGTTTCCATATATATCGGAATATCGAACGTTCGATGTATCGTACGCATCCAACATAATTTGACCCCCCATCCCTTGTTGTGAATCGCCGCGTTCTGTAATCCGTATGCCGACACCTGAACGAAAGCTTCGACATACGTATATATGATACTGGTAAAAAATATCGAAATCGTACATATCGACAAGTTTTTTTTTTTCGGCTTATCGTTATCGTTTACATCGAACTCGAAAAAATCGTTCGATATTCGATCGTGTAGCTTTTTTGTTTATCGGTATCGCGTACGTCTATCGAACCCAATTCTCGTTCGACATCCGACACTACCTACCTCCCCCCACCCCCCCCCCCCCCCCGCCCGCGCGCGTCCGACAAACGCCAAACGGTGCATACCAAGAAACGCCTTCTACGAAAGGCTCCGTCACCGACCTTGAGAAAAATCTCCACCCTCGGCTGACGGAAAACCCTGTCCTGCAGATGCCACAGGGTGACCTTAGACCCTCTCTCCGCCTTGGGGGGGCACTTCCTCACCACAAGCCGGGGGCTCGGCTTCATCGCCAGCACCACCTCCCCGACCCCTTCCCCTTGCCCCCCCTCCCCTCTCCCCCCTTCCCCGCCTCCAGCTGTAACTGTCGCCCCCGCTGCCCCTACCGCCTCCCCCACCACTACCACCCCCCCCCGTGGCAGCAGCAACAGCAGCAGCAGCAGAATCCTCAACCCCCTCAGCGCCTCCTCCGCCGCCATTATTTTCGCCGTCGGAGTTGCCGTTCCGTCGGTCACCACCACCACCAACACCACCGCCGCCACTCGGCACCCACGGCGGTGCCTCCTTCACCTCGAACTCGGACGGGATGAACAGATTAGGTTCGGGCAGCTTCAATGTCGGAAGGTCAGCCCCCTCACCTTTCTCAGCCTCAGCCTCAGCCTCACAACCCCCGCCCTTGTTGCCGCCTTCGTCCACCTCCCCCTTCTTGCTTCCCGCCTCCTTTTTGTTTCCTTTGTTGTCCTGTTCTCCTGCCCCCCCCCCGGGCCCCTTTTTCTTCCCCCCCCTCCCTCGCTACCTTTCCCTTTTCCGTTGGTTGGTAGCTGCTCCTGCTGTTGCTCTGTCTGTGCGGCACCGATCTCCGCGCGCTCCTGAGATGCCTTCCACCCTGCCAGAATCTGTGCGGCAGAGCGAGAGCGAGCGAGAGAGCCGGTCGCGAAGTCAGCCATCAAGACAAACAATGAATGCCGTACTATGGCTCGCCCTCCCATACATCCCCGAGTCAGAGATGCTTCCATATACATGTACAACTCGGGGTGGTTCGCCCTCTCACCCCCGCTGCTTTCGGCTGCTGTAGTTTTTTTTTGCCGGTCTAAGGCAGACAGCGGCCCGTACTGCATGGACCGTTCATGGCAGAATGCGGTCATATTCGTCGAAGGCATTTTTTCGTACGAATTTACGTACACGAGTAGCATTCACGGTTGGAGTCCTTCCTGCACGTATCAGCCTCGTTCACTGCCGACTCTTCGTCTACGCCTACCGCCCGCGCGACGCCCCCCCCCCCCCGCCCTACGGCATCCCGTCAGACCCTGCGCCATGGCTCGAGGTCTGAGGGTACGGGTCTTGGGTACTACAAGAAGGAGTGCACCTCTCCTCCACAACTATCGCCAAACAACAGGTGAATCGTACCCGCTCTCGTCGCTTTGTTTTGGTGGACAAGCTTGGGGTTATGCAATAGCAAGGGTTTAGGGTTAGAACCGCTTCGGGGATACCTATTAACAGCGGGGAGAAAGAAAAAGTGAGACCGACGGAACAAAAAAAAGCGGCGATCTTATCCGAATCCATCTAATCCATCTACACCAAGTAGAAGCACGGCTGCTGCTGCTATATACATACGTGCGTTTTTTTTTGGGAGGGGGGGGGGGGGGGCAACGAATACAATGTCGGGGCCATTATGCACAGCGCAAAGGGAGTGGTATACTATTACGGGGGTCCACAGTTAACGGGACGAAATTTTGTTAGTAAAAATAGGCAAATGTATAGGTTTTTATGTATACCATAGGTCCTATCAACTATGGACCCCCCGTAATAACACGATCGAAGGTGTCAGATCACGAGCTGCGAGTTTGTTTGCTTGCAAAAGAACGAGCTTACGACGAAATCCTCTCGCACAGAATGAGCCTACGACGAAACCCTCTCGCACAGAATGAATCCCGACGGAAGATGCTCTCGATCTCACAGCCCATGCCTTTTTCGTTGTTTTTACAAACTACGGCACGCGTCTATACTGACTGCAAGTAACAGTGCTGCTGCGCACCGATACTGGAGGGTTGATTACACCGCATTCCTCTTATCATTCTCGCTAAAAAAAAATCTCCCCCTATCCCCCCCCCCCCCCCAAAAAAAAAACAAGGTTTTTGGAATAATAACCCCGCCCAGAGAAGCACAACTGACCTCGAGAGGCACGGCGTCGCACCAGTAGCGCAATCCGAATCGAGGCTCTTCCAGGGGATCCACGTCAGGCTTCTCACACAGCTCATGGTAAGTCCCCCTTCCTCCTCCTCCTCCTCGTCCTCCTCCCTCCTCCTCCTCCTCCTCCTCGTCCTCGTCCTCCTCCTCCTTCTCGGAATCGTCCTCGGAATCTTCTCCGGAACCGTCCTCAGATCCGTCTCCAGAATCATCTCCAGAACCGTCTTCCTCCTCTTCTCCGCTTTCTTCCTCGTCGTCCTCCTCCTCCGATTTCTCACCCTTCCTGTCGGCGGCCCTCTTCTGGCCCCGTTTCTCTCCCGCTTCCCTCCACGCCCCCTCACCAGACTCCCCCCCCCCTTCCCCCCGCTTTCCCCCCCTCCCTCGCCACCACCTGGTGGAGCGTCCACCGCGCGACCGAACAGGCTCGACTGGACGTCGTACCTCGCCGAAGAGGGTGTCAGCTGCCCCAGAATGTCCTGCGGCGACACGGACGGGGTGAGCGGAGTTCGTACGACAACGAGTCGAAGCGGGGGGGGGGGGGGGGGGGGGGGGGCGGTGTTGATCCAAGGCGGGGTCGGGGGGGTCGGTTTAGGGTGGGGGGTGGGTCGAGGTTGGGGTTGTGCAGGAGGTTGATCGGCGTCAGGGTCGGGGTGGTTCTGCCGGAGTCAGGGTCAGGTTTGGAGTGGGAGTCGGAATCGGCAGTAGGGTTGGGGTCAGGGTCAGGGTCGGGGTTGGGGTCGGGGTCGGGGTTGCGGTGGGGGATGAGGCGTGGATTGGGATCGAGGATGGGATTAGAGTTGAGGTGGGTCGGGTTGGGGTCGGCGTTGGGGTTGGGCGTCGAGGTCGGGGTTGGGGCTTGGGGTCGGAGCCAGGGTCGGGGTTGGAGTTGGCGTTAGGGTTGTGTTTGGGGATCGATTTCGAGATTGGGGTCGGGCACATTGGGCGTCCCAGCCGCATAGAGAAGGAGGAGGGAGAGGGAGAGGGGGAGAAAGAGGAGGAGGAGGTCGAAGCGGTAGAGCATGAATACGGGTAGGGGAGAGGAGGAGGATGGGGAAGAGGAGGAAGAGAGGAGGAGGAGGAGGAGGAGGAGGCAGGCTGTCAGGAAAGGGAACAGACATGGAGCGCGAGGAGGACGAAGTTGAACAAGCGGAACAGGCAACCGGCAACGCAGAACACACGCGTCATATTTCTCTTGACGCCGCTAAAAACAAACTACACTACGAGGCAGCTCTTGCACAAAACCTCTGCACCCTCGAAAGCTCAACCTCCAGCCGACACAAAAAAACAACGTTCACCACCACTCGGCTCCCAAGCCCCGCCCGCCCCCTTTAGCGTTGCCCCTACGGAGAAAACACCGCGCGATCATCACGACGCAGGCTTGCCGAAACGAAACAAGACACGCCGATCGCAAACAAAACGAGAAAGAAAGCGATAGCCACGACAGCAGTACATACCTTGATAAGCTCGGGGTCCCAGTCCTCCATGACGTAGGGACCCTTGAGGATGTGGAGGTCGTCGTAGAGCTGGAAAGGCAGCATCTGCCCCGCAAGCAGCTCCACCGTCTCGCTCGGCTCGCTCTCCTCCTGGAACCTGCAATCACGGCAGCAGGGTGCCGTACCAGATTAACGCAGCAACACTTCGTCGCCGTACTATAGGTTGGGACTATTACGGGGGGCCATGGTTAATAGGACCTATGGTACACCTAAAAACCTATATATTTTGATATTTTTCCTCACAATATTTGGTCCTATTTACTATGGTCCCCCGTAACAGTGAGACCCTCGCCGGGGGCAGCTATGCTACCCCGAGTTGATCCGATGGCAATCGAACGCGGCGCCTCGTCGCAGAGAATAGTTGATTCCCTTCCGTATAATAAAAAACCACACTAAACTAAACTAAACTAAAACAAACGAAACTAAACTAAACCAGGGAACCAAGACGGGGGAGAAAGTAGGCAAGGGACGCGGAGAGACACGAAAACAACAGTGACCATCCTGGCGCGTCGCCGCCGCGGCATGCTATGGTATACTAAGCAGTAACGTAGCGCGAGGTGTATCGGGTTTTGTCTCCGCACTTTCTTCCTTTTCTTCCTCCTTGCCGGGTCGTCTACTGCTGCTCTTGTTAGTACCACGCCTCGGGACAACGAAAGACAAACGCCTCCTCCCTTCCCCTTTACCCCCCCCCCCCTTCCTTCCCTCTGACTGACCGATCGTCGACGCAAACAAAAACGCGCCACTCTAAACGCTCGAAACCAAAACGAAGGCTGCCCGATGCCGCACCGCACAACGAACTGTGTGTTTGTTCTCCGTTGCCCCCGTTCTGTACGCCAAAGCTGCTTAAGAAACCCCGCTTTTTTTTGGGCGCGTCAAGGGGTTTCAATGTGAGGGGGGGGGGGTCAGTCAAGGGGTCAAAACAGCGGATTCCTACATATACACAATATATATACCTGGTACATTTTACATAGCATGTTTGCTGCGCACGAACGCATAAAGCTTTTGACCACATTCGGTACGCTCCCGTTCCGAAGCGCGCCCCCCTGCCCCCCCCCCCCCCCCCCCCCCCCCCTCACCTCCCACCCCAGTCCCACCCTGCCCCGCCCTCGCGTCAACCACAAACGCCTATGCACCAATACATGTTCATGCTTCTGAACACCACGGCCGGGGCACGCGCGGAGCACAGGAGACAAGGATGGGACACGAGCGGGCTACAGGGCTGCAAGACTACAGCCGCGAAGGTGCTTTCCCGCCCCATGGCATGGAGTAGTCGCCGCGGCACAGAAGCCGACGACCACACGCACGCCGCTTGACACATGGCACACGCGCAGCGCACACGCTCTCTCTTCTTGATTTCCTTCTGTCGCTTGTGGTGAAAAGCCGAACTTGTGCGGAGTGTCTCGCTCAGTAGTCCAGCACGCCAGCTCAACACGCTCTCTGTTTGCGTTCGTCTCTGATGGGGTACGCTGGGTGTATCGCTGGTTCTGAATGTATGTAAATGCGGGAAAGTGTGGCGGAAGTCTCACTTGTACTGGATGTTGGCGACATCCCTGATCTCATTGAAAACCCACTCCTGCGGGCCTTTCCCCTTGAGCATGCCGATGTAGCGGAAAAGGACGTCCGCGATATTCAGCCAGTTCCGCACCCCGGCCTGGCACAGCAGCAGCAGCAGCAGCAGCAAAGCAAAGCAAAGCAAAGCAAAGCAAAGCAAGGCAAGGCAAGGCAAAGCAAAGCAAAGCAAAACAAAACGAAACAAAGCAAAGCAAAGCAAAGCAAGGCAAAGCAAAGCAAAGCAAAGCAAAGCAAAGCAAAGCAAAGCGAACCGAAAGTGAAGGTGTTGTGCTTCGTCCATAAAAAGAAGAAAAAAAAAAACGCAGACGCTAGCCACAAACCAAACAAAAAAAAGGAAAACAAAGCGAAACACACAAAAATCACAGCAAAAATAACGAAATAAATGAAAGAATGCCCGAACAAAGTACTGTACACCAAACTAACCTAATGACAGAGTCGACTACTAATATTTATAAACCACACGCAGCTAACCTAAAAAGCACACAACCAAAAAAAGCACAAAAACAAAGCAGCACCTCCTACTCGTAGATATCGCACCACAACACAGCAGCACAGTACAGGGCAGAACGGAAGCACCGCACAGCAGTACAGCATCACAGCACAGCGGTACAGCACAAGGCAGCAGCAGGGCACAGCGCAGCGCAGCACAGCACAGCACAGCACAGCACAGCCAGCGCGATTTACACTTCGAACTACACGATACCAACACACAACCAACTCAATTTTTTGTTTGTTCTCACCTTCGTAAGGTAAAACGTCACCGAGAAGGTGGCGCAGCAGGAGGAGCTGTTGTACCCCGACCCGCTCACCCCCGCGCACACGCCCGTCGCCCAGCGCTGGTGCCGCAGCAGGCTCAACACGCTGCCCTCGCCCTCGTGCCCAATGAGGTGGCCCAGGTACTCGCTAGGCTTCTTCTTGTACAAACTTTTTGTATTGAAGAAAAAAAAAACAACAACAACAACAACAACAACAACAACAACAACAATACAAATAAATGCAATTTCGATATTAGAAAGGAAACAAAAAGGTGCGGTGTCGGCGTACTGTAATTGTTTCGGCCTCTGTTTCTTGTTACAATAATTAAAAAAAAAGCACACACACACAATTAAAAATGTGAAGAGATAAAACAAAACAAAACAAAAAATGTGTGTTGTCGGTGTTACTCGCTCGGCTTCTTCTTCAACCAAACCAACATATTTTTTTTTTTAATGCGAAAAACGTACAAAAAGAAAAAAATGCTGTGCCACCTTGGCAAAAGCGCGATCGCGAGACCCAAACAGCGGGGGGGGGGGGGGGGGGGGGGGGGGGCAGGCAGACTTCAATCCCCTCAGAACTGTACCAGCGTTTGGGAGGGGGGAGGGGGGGGGGTCTTGAAAATAGTGTGGATGTTTCGCAGTCGTAAAACGGTTAATCAGGGTTTTTTTCGCGGCATACTACACGGCGGGGGGGGGGGGGGGGGCAGGGCGTAATCATTTGTTGCTTGCCCTAGCCATTTGACCATTGACTGCGCATCCCTTTCGAGACGAGGCACCATTCCTACTCCTAATAGAGACACCTACGACAATTGGGCGCTCGGTACGAACGTGTTTTCCAATTATACCTCACATAGATCAGTTTTGCTTATCTTGCCCCCGTTCCTGTTCCGTCGTTTGCGCCCGCCATCTATCTCCTACGAGGATAGCGATAGTTTTTCCCGCTGCTATCATAATAGTGTACCAAAGTTCTACACGTCACATTCTTCTCCTTCTCTCATCCCATCCTCCATTATAGCACAATCATGTCGTTCCCCCCTTGAACATTTCACATTCTCCCACTGCTACTGCTACTGCTACTGCTACTGCTGCATGTGAGCTCTCCTCTCAAACGTAATACTTTGTAAGTTCGCCATGATTGATTGAATCGCACGTTTGTTTGTTCGCCATGATTGATTGAATCGCACGTTTGTTTGCCGGAGAAGCGCCCAGCATAGGGGAGGGCTTCCGTGGCGATGACATGGGTCGTGGCCAATCGCCGACAGTGCTCGTCGAGCTCACTCCTGATACACCTTAAGCAGTGCAACATAGTACACGGACCTAGAGTACTGCAACAAAGTGCTTGAAATTAGAGTACTGCAACCAAGAACTTGGAACTAGAGTACTGCAACAAAGTACTTGGAAAATTAGAGTACTGCAACAACGTACTTGGGATTAGAGTACCGCAACAAAGTACTTGGAATGAGCGTACTGCAACAACGTACTTGGGATTAGGGTACCGCAACAAAGTACTTGGAATTAGTGTACTGCAACAAAGTACTTGGAATTAGAGTACCGCAACAAAGTACTTGGAATTAGATTACTGCAACAAAGTACTTGGAATTAGAGTAGGAACTGTTTTCCAGTAAAAGAGGAAGCGGGGGGGGCGTACTCATTTGTTGCTTGCCTTAGTCATTTGACCATTGACCACGCATCCCTTTGGAGACGGAGCACCGTTCCTACTCCTAATAGAGACACCTCCAACAGTTGGGCGCTTTAATACGTTGTTTCCATACATTACATAGAAACTTTTTGCTAATCTTATCCCCTTCCTGTTTGGCCTCCTGTGGCCACCATTGATCTCCTAGGATAGCGATCGTTTTCTCGCTGCTATTCATTGTATCAAACTCCTCCATGTCACATTCGTCTATTTTCCTCATCTCCTCTTCTAACACATCCCGAGGGGGGGGGGGGGGGGGGGGGGGGGGGGGGGGGGGGGGGGGGGTACTCGATATCATGCATGGCCGTAGTCGTATGACCATAGACCCTCGCATCCCTACAACGCCGGGACGGAGCACGTCGGGTTTTCCCCAACTAGGCAGACACTGCTTGCACCGAGCGCGAAGCGCCTTCAGGTGTTCGGCGAGTCGCATGAAGGACCGCTTTCGAGGCGGATTTTCTTGCATACGGATGACAGCGTCAATAAGTTAACTTAGTTTCCGGTGTGGCCACCCTCAGTTTACCAGGCCCGGGGGTGCACGATCCGAGACATCAAGAGAGCTCAAACTGCTTGGCACGGGCAAACCAACGCAGGCGCATGGTACAATATCTACCCATTCCAGTTTACGACAAACAACTGTTGAAAAAAAAGTCTACCACAACACACCCCAGTCGTTGAAGGACTCACGTCAAAACCAAGCCCGCTAGCACGTGCAAAAGCGGCGGAATACCTAATACACTAAACCGCCCCCCCCCCCCCCCCCCCCCCCCCCCCCCCCCCCCCCCCCCCCCCCCCCCCCCCCCCCCCCTCCCTCCGTCGTCCCGTACCATCCTCGACCGCAAAAAATTGACCTTGACCTATAGCAGTCCCACTGCGTTCTCTTTTACGTCCATCCCGCTTCACCTCTCGCTCTCCGCCCTGCTCCCTCTCAACAACAGTAAATAGATAACTATTAATAGACAACTAAACAAAAACGCGTCTCGTAACAGCCCCGCGCCCTTCTTGTCGGTGAAAATCCGACGTGCTCCGTCCCGGCATTGTAGGATGCGAGGATCAAATTGCCGTACGACTACGGCCGTACGGCCATGCATGACATGAATACACCCCTCCCCCCCCCGGCTAAACCCCAACTCAGGTCTACGTTGGCACCGGCGGGGACACAAAGAGTTGACACAAAAAAACGCCTACGTATATCTATCTATCTGAGTACATACCTTAGCTGCTCCCCTAGCTGCCACGTGACGTTCAGGCGGTGAATGTCTTTCACCGGCTGAATGCGGAAAGCTTTTCCCAGGGAGCTCGAGTCGAACGGCAGTCCCGCCGCCGCCACCACCGCCGACGGCGACGCCACCGCTGCCGCCATCCTCTCCTCAGGAAACCCTGCTTCCTCCGCAGACACTCCCTCCCCTCCCCTCCCCCCTCCCCCTTCTCCCGCCGCCATCCCCTCCGCCCGCACCGACACCGCCGCCTCCGCTGATGCAACTCCCAAGAAGCTTTCCACAACCATCTCCTGGAGCTGGTCTAGACTCTGGCCGCCGAGAACGACGAGCTGCATGGCGGGAGCGCGGTAATGCTTCGCGTGGAACTCCTTGAGCTGTTGCCGCACGTCGATGCCCTTCGCCTTCGGCTGGTCCTTCAGAGACCGCATGTTCCCCCAGCAGAACTTGCTGTAAGGGTGGTCTGTACCGGTCAAGGCCGCGCGGGGGGGGGGGGGTAGGGAGTGGGTGAGGCCGTGAGTTGCAAGAAGATTTTATTGATGGGTATACTACACGTAAATTGTCCACGTGTGAAGAGGGGATCGTGAGTGGGGGGGGGGGGGGGGGGGGGGGGGGGGGGGGGGGGGGGGGGGGGGGGGGGGGGGGGGGGGGGGGGGGGGGGGGGGGGGGGGGGGGGGGGGGGGGGGGGGGGGGGGGGGGGGGGGGGGGGGGGGGGGGGGCGGGGGGGGGGGAAGGGGCGTTTTCATGGGGGGGGGGGTACCATACATTCCAGCGTGACCTACGTCGACCGGTTCCAAAAAGAGTGAGGCAAACAAGTTAAGGTGATAATTTGCGAAACGTGATATCATGTATACGTGAAATTTGGTATTTAATGCGCGCCCCCTCCCCCCCCTGCTGCTTGGCAAAGGATTCACAGCAAAAAAAAATACTGGTACGTACCAAATGTTTGAATAGCAGCTTCTCCCCCTTGCCCTCAACGGCGACCATGCACGCGGCAACCCACCCGCCCACCCATCTACTCACCCATCTACTCACCTCGCTTGCAGGTGTGGCACCATAGTTCCTGCAGGCGGCAGCTGTCGTTGTTCTTGGAGAGGCAAAACTCGCTCTCGATGCTCTGCAGCTCGCGGTCGCTGCTCTCCGCCTTCATCAAAGGGCTCACGAAAAAACTGCGCGAATATGTCCAACGACTGCGACGGTCGAGCAGAGGGACGAGGGAGGCGGGAAAGGGTCACCGCGCCAGTCCGACCGCTACAGCAACAGATATCACAGATAGACAGATAGATAGATACCCTACAGTAGTCGTAGCATGTGTTTGCTATCTTACTAATTACCTCTCTCTTATATCGCCCTCTCTCTCGTCTCTCTCCTTCCTTCCCTCCCTCCCTCCCTCCCTCCCTCCCTCCCTCCCTCCCTCCCTCCCTCCCTCCCTTCCTCCCTCCCCCCCCTCCCTCCCTTCCCCCAGCCCCCCCCTCTCTGCAAGAAATGCCTGGTCGGTGAAAAACCGGCGTGCTCCGTCCCGCATTGTAGGGATACGAGTCTATGGTCATATGACTGCGGCCATGCATGATAATGAGTACACCCTCTCCCCTCTCTCTATATACATGTATGTCTCTATCTCTCTCTTTCTCTACCCGGCGCGACCCATTAGATCTAAAAAATTATTGACCCGACCCACCGGTCGGGTCATGACCCATAAACAGGCTTCAACAACACGCCCTCCAGCCCTCCCCCCCCGCAGAAATTCCAAGCAGTTTTACCCCGAAGCCACTGAAAAACCAATACGTCCCGCTTTTTCCAAGTAGATTGGCCCCACAAAAAACGTGAGTGCATCTATCTCTACGTATACACCTGGTATATACCTCGAGTACAGTAGACAGTAGTATATAGGGGAGTTGATTAAGTGGAACAGCAGTGGTATCACCAAAACGAAACTAGCGTCAAGACAATTACTTCGGAGTATTAAACCAGCTGAAACAACGCAGTGACACCTCCAGAAGCTAACTCGATGTCAAGAGGACTTCTACAGTCCCCCCTACCGACCCTACCCACCGACTCACTCACTCACCCACTCACTCACCCACTCACTCATCCACCCACCCACCCACCCACCCACCCACCTACCCACCCACGTACCTTCTCTAGGTGCTGCGGCAGCACATCGAAGTAGTAAAGGGTGTACTCGCACTCGGTGAACGCGTTGCTCGAGCCGCCCCTCTGCGAGATGAAGGAGTCGTACTCGTTCTCGTCCGGGTACTTGGTGGACCCCATGAACAGCATGTGCTCCAGATAATGCGCCAGACCCTTTGGGGGGGGGGGGGGGGGGGGCTAAGTTTCAGAAAACAAAAACAAACAAAAACAAAAAACGACGCAAAAAAGGACATTGAGTCGAGCCGCATCACGACCCCCGCCCGCCCCCCCCCCCCCCCCCCCCCGTCCCCCGTCGCAAAAGAAAAATATACAACGCAGGGCCCCCGTCGCGAAAAAAAAACACAACGCAGGGAGGAAGAGGGAGTCGAGTCACCCCCCGCCCCGAGCACCCGTCTGCCCACCCACCGACCCACTCACCCACCCACCGACCGACCCACCCGACGTCGCTTTACCGATCTCACGCCCCCCCAAAAAAAAATACCAAAAAACAAGTAGCAAAAAGGTCACCTACTGTGTCTAGTACACTTTATACTTATCTCGTCTTTTTTTTTTTTTTTTTTTGCTTTTTTTGCCGGTTTTTTTATGACCCAACCACCCAATCTAGACGGGCGAACGAACAGAACAGACAGAGTAAAACAATAAAATAAACCGACCAGAGAGCACAAAAACAAAGCAAAAAAAAAAAAAAAAAAAAAACGGGCAGAAACGAAACGGGCAAAATAATGGGCGAACCAATCAAATGAATGCACAGCGGCGGTATATACAGTAGTGTACCTGGTACAGCGTCATGCGTCATGCCGGGAGATGGACAACCGACAGCCGATATTCGTCGTCGTCGATACGTGTACACGTCCCCGATTGGCTTCTTCGGCGTGTCGGGAGAGCGGTCGTGAGTCGTTTGACTCGTCGACCTTCTCGAAAAAAACTCCTATTAATAAGCCCTTGCCGCACTACACCTACAGAACGCCTTCTTCGCGTCTGCTCACTGTGCAAGTGCACAAGCGACGTACAACAGCAGTATACCTACAATATGGTACTACCTGGTATTGAGCATCAACAATGTCATACTTCGAAGTGGCATGCTATACTCATGATGGCAGTACTGCTGTTCAGCAGCGTCTGGCGTAAAATATCAAACAAATATGCTTGGCATTTATACGTGCTCGTAATATACGGCATACAGCAGTGCCTTGGTATGAAATGTCAAGACTAATCATGTGCACAATATGCGAGGAGTACAAGGGACAGCAAAAGGCGGGCTGTGCTTGTCACGGAGAAATTATAGCAATCACATTCCATAAGCATTTACGGACGAGTCTACCGACGTGTCGTCCGAACAGTCTACCGAAAAATCTACCGACGTATCTGCCACCAAAGTGTTTATATACCGACTAGTTTACCGACGAATCTAGTGACGGACCTGGCAGTCTTCAGGGTCCGACAAGTTTCCCACCCCGACCGCCATCGCAGCCGCCGCTTTCTTCACGCCCGCGCCTCCGTCCTCGTCCTCGTCCTCGTCCTCGTCCTCACCGTCCCCATCCTCTTCCTCTTCCTTCATAATTCCACAAATAACGCTGGTCAGCTCAGGTTAATCTAGAGGTCAATCCATTAATAAAGGTTAATATAGGGCAATACAAACGCGTGCCACGGCGGTACATAGAGGGTTTCACCCACTGCTGTAACATTCACTGAGGCTCTTCCTCGCTTGGAGAGCTTGATAGTACTATTAGTATACCACTACGTAATAGTAAGTCATCCATAAAAACTGATTTCGGAAAAGTGGTAAAAGAAAACTGGAACAAAGGACAAAAAAAAAATCAGATCAACCATTGATTGGCCTACTGTAGGTAGGTATAATCCCATTCCGAAGGATTTTGTAAAACACCAGCAACTGTGTTCCCACGATACCGGGTAGTCCCTCAGTGGCCTTAGGGAGTCCAGCCAGTCACAAATGGTTCGGCAAAAAAAAAAATATGGAGGCTTGCTTACCACCGTTATCGAGAAAAATGGTTGACACACTTGTGTACGGGAAGAATTCAACTGGCCCTAACCCTAACAGGAACCCTATCCCTAAGCCAATCACAGCAACCCCAACCCCGACCCTACGCCAAATCAGACCAAATCTCGAATAAGTGGTGAGCTCTACTGAAAAAAAAAGCGCGACTCCTATCATAGCACGCCTTGAAAAAAAAAAATGCTGCCGAAAGAAGCGATCAGGAGGTGTCAGGCCGCGTCAGGTCACGCCGGGCCCAAAACAATCAGAGCCCAAAGAAAGACAATGCGGCGATCTTGCGTCGCATCGCGTCACGCCTTGCCTACTATATTGAATCTATCGGCGGCAGCATGTTTTCGCCTCGTCTTCTTGCCTTGCAGCAAAAGCAGCAGTAGCAGCAGGCAGAGCATTTATTAATGCTGTAGCAACGCGCAGTCACGGAAAAGAAATAAGTCAGCGGACACACAACTACTCTACCGAGGTACGTAGTTTTCAACTCCTTCGCGTGCGTCCGCCTGTGCACCCGGTGCAAGCAACCTCCCCCGGTGCACTCGAACCAACCGCCCGGCACATACTGATATACACACAAGTATAAAGCAATCGGGACAAGGCGCGCAGCACGCAGCACAAACGCACACAGCATTCCTATGATATACGTACATACGGCGTGCCGCCGGCTTCTGATTGGCTGGCCTGTTTTTTTTTTGTTTTTGTTTTTTTTTGCCAATACTTTCTCGTGTCCCCTCACCGAATCCTCCCCGTCGCCATCCGTATCCTCGTCATCATCGCCCTCGCTCTCGCTCCCCCCGTCCCCGTCCTCGCTACCGCCGCTGGAGCACTCGGTACTGTCCCTGGACCCCGCTCGATCGCCTCTCCCGCCCTTGCCGCTAGGCCTGACACATTCACGTCGTCACGTCAGCCTTAGAAAAGGTGTACACACTGAAGTGAAATCGAGCAACATACAGTAGTATGTATAGGACGCGTCTGGGCGTCGAGACCACCTGTCCGTACCATTTTAACCAAAAACAACAAAAACACGCAAAATCTACCCGTGCGCGTAGTTGGTCAGAACGTGCCAATAAAAAAAAAGGTCAATTTTGGTTTGGTAGTTGCGATCGTTGCAATAAAACACTCATCGAATAGAGAATCACGAATCACACCGCATCACACGCCGCAAAGCTTATTGTACCCAATACCCCCAACCCCCCCCCCCCCCCCGACCCACCCGCCGGGGGCAGCAGGCGACGATGTGGCCGTGGGGTCGTGTACGAGGAGGGCTCGGAGTCCGTTTTCGAGCTTGATGAGTCGGTAGCTCTTTTTGTCCGAGTCGGCCTTGGTGGAGTCGACATCCGCGCAGAGCTCGACCTTCATTTGGTGCAGTGGTATTACCATGCCGAACGAATGGGCACAGGGGCAAAAAGGAGGGATGGGCACACAGGGAGACAAGGGAGACGGAACAAAAGCAACGCGAAAGAGGCGCGAGGAGAGACACGCCCGACGATGAGACGGTTTCCTTCTCAAATCACTCATGATGTGATGTATAGACAAACCAGGTGTTTTATGATGCGGTATCATGGAATGGAATGGAAACTACAGCAGTAGTGTATATGCATTATCAACCCTTTTCCTCGGATAACAATACCTGCTATTAATACAAGGCATCGGTACTATTTTAACGTTTCGTACAGCAGCCGCACGAAGCACTATGGTATCATAGTATCATATACGGCCGTGCTACTCATAGCAGTGCCGTATCGAAAGGAGCTCGCCAACGTGACACCAAGCCGCCGCCTGACCACACAACCACACTGGCGAAACGCACCCTCCTCCCCCCCCCGCCCCGCCCCGCCCGCCGCCACTCGTCTCCCCACATCCCACATCATCGTATAAATACTCGTATACACTCCGGCAACATCCAACTCCACGAATTCCTACAAAGCAGTTCCAAGTGCCCAGGGTACAGTACAATGAGTATAATAAATGACCCTTTCGGGGCCAAGGTGTGTACATCTCACAAATGACTACTGACAGTTGTACCGTACGAGTATAACACTCGACCATCGTAGTACTCGTACTGCACTCCCGTTTCTGTGGACAAAGCAGTCGAATTTTACGCAAGGGTTAAGACACCACACCGGCTCGGGCGGATTGCCCCTCCGATTCTCCCGAGAACGAAAGAGAGCTTGCAAGCGAGCAACATCGAGCAAAGCGAGGAAAGCCACCCGCCCCATCGGCTGGTGAGAGGGACCCGCTGGAATCGCCGCCGGAAGGAAAAAAAAAGGGGGGGCGCTTTCGCTTCGTTTTCATGTCACAATCGGGGCACAGTATGCAGGTTTCCGCAGGAAACCGGCGTTTGTGAGGCGGTTTGACTTCGAGTAACGAAAACATATGTGTAAGAGGTCGAGGGACGAGCACGACGTACGCGTCCAGTCTCCACTCGGCACAAGACAGAGGAGGCGATCGAGCTACAAGTACGTCGAAGTAGACGAAAGAGAGAGCTGGCCCTCCAGTCGTAGCTGGTCTGGCTGTTGAGGTATACCTGGTAACTCGCAAATTCTGCGTGATAGAAGACAGCGAGACTACTCTGGTCCATCGACGTTCCCCCCCGCCCGCCCTGTCGCTCAAGAGAGGAGGGGGAACCAGGTTGCAACATGTCGGTATGACTGTTGAGCTGTTTCTGTTGTAATATCAGCAGCAGTACGTAAAATTGTGGTGTGATATTATTTAGCCCCGCAGGGAAAGGGGCGGGGCGTGAGCTGTGGGTTAGCCTGTCTCATTAACCCTCGTGTGGTTTCGTATTGTATTGGGTAAAATTAACGGGAACCTCACGACGGGTCCAGGTGTTGTTGGCGGGTTCGCCACATCACTGGCAGGCTTTTTTTTACCACGTAGGCGAACGTGCCTTGCCTGCCGTAGGAAAAAACCCAATCCGATATTTCTCGAGCTGTAACAAAATGATACCAGGAAATGGTCTAGTAGCCGGGGGTGGTTGCGGGCACCGAGACAGAAAAGAGCGTTGAGAAATATCAAGAAAACAGGCTACGAATCTTGTCGCGACGATGAAATGATCACATTTTACTGCACACCGGTATTTTTAACAAGTTTTTTCTTTTAACAAAAAACAACAGCTGTGAGATCGAGGATGTTGGTCCAAACTCATTTTTTGCAAGCCGTGTGTGACATCCTCGATCGCGCGTATTAAGGGTTTTTATATGGCCTCATGCAGGACATACATCCCGGCGAGGGAGACAAAATCTGAAGCTGTAGAAGGAGTGTGTACGTACGTATGTATTGTTTGGTCTCCCTCTCTGGAAACTGCTAATCGAGACTACAGCAGTACGTAACCTTCTGTATAACATTGACGAGACTAAACACCATGACTTCGGAGGCATTTATTAATAATAGGAGCCATCCCCGGAACTCGGCCTCCATCGCTTGTGGGGTCAGGGTTACAGTAGGGTTAGGGTTGAGGTTTGTGGGGTTGGTTCCCGGTCTTTAGGGCTGTGAGAGCTGCAGCGACGGGATTTGACGCGACATTCCACTAATACGGACAGGGTTTGGTATTTAGGGTTTTTGAGGGCTGCAGCGACGGGGTTTGACGCGACATGCGCATACGCACATAGGGTTAGGGTTTATGCACCTCGAGAGACGCTGCCGCAGAGCTTTGCTGGCGTTGCACGCTGGTCTGTGGGAGTGGGCTGATGTGCTGGAGAAGAAGAAACGCGCACGGAAAAATGTGAAACGCAAGGCCTGAAACGCGGGGATGGCTCCTAAATGCCGCCGTAGCCGTGACATAAATATGTAAATACAAGGCGCTTCGCTCCGCGGGCGGCCTTCGCCGCCCGCTACGCTCGCTCAGGAAGGAAACATCAATGTATATGCGAAGCGGACAGAGGTCCATGATTGAAATGAACATTGTTTTTTTTATGGCCCCTGTAGTTAGCTGCAAACTGGCGACTTGATAATGCCAAGAGTCTCGCCGCCATGCTTCAGGAGAAAACAGCTCGGACGCCACATATGCTTCGCGTCGCGGGCGGTTTTCCGCTACGCTCGCTCACACGTCGTACATACGTACATACCCCAGGTAGGGTACTTATTTCTTCTTTCGATATGCTCTGTGTCCGTGTATTCGTCGTATGTACGAAAGATAAAGCACAGAACGGCACAGCAACACAGCAAAAACAATGAAAATGAAACCGAAAATGTCTAAAAGAAATAAAATCCCCGTCCCCTTTCGTGTAATAATTTACTACTTGAGTGGAACACCTTACACCAGTCAAAAAAAGAAAAAAATGAAAAAAAGAAAAAATCTTACAGCAGAGCTTCTCTCTCAGCCTCGTACGCCGCCCGCCCCTCTCGCGACCATGTCGCCACCGATTCAGTCCGGGTAAAGCTTCCTTCCCTCTCTTCCACAGTGAGCCCCGTCGCCCGCCTCGCGTGAAGCCCGGTGCTCACCGTGGACCTCGACTCAAGCTCGACAATGTTGGTGCTCATTCGGGGTACCTCCCTCTTGTGACTCTCAGCCCGGTCGCAAAAATAAGCACCGCTTGAATATTATCTTACAATCCCGAACGAACCTTAAATACTCGTACGTACTCTATCCAAAATCACAAATGGAGGCCAGACAGAGCCTATTGATGCATCCCTCGTGTCTCGAGGCACACGCGACGCCTAGGCACGAAAGCGGCGACCGCGCTCCTTGCAACTCCCCCTCTACTCGCCAGCATCCGCTGACACCCTCGACGGTGCCGGGTTCGCCCGCGCAACCGTGCTCGGAGTACACGCACGCACACGAAACGAAAGAAGGACTGAAAGTACGACGAGAAATGGAGAAAACAAAGACTCGCTGGAACGGTCCGGCAAGTAATAAACGGAGGCGATTCCCAAGTGGGAGCTCTGAGAGGCCAGGGATGTACCAACCGAGCACGCTCAGAGGTTGAGATATCTATAAGTAGTTCTATGGCCTGCCCCCCTCTCTCCTCTCGGACAATTTTTTTAAAGGGTTTCCATCATTAATACGGCATGTTTTTTTACGTACGTACGCAGGTACTACCAAATTCTGCTGTCTGGCAGCCCATGCCACTGTTTAGTGAGTAGTCCTGGCCAGTGTATGTTGTGCCAGTGCGTATACATTGACTGCCGTATGGCAAAAAAAAAGAAGAAAAGACATCGTACGGTCCGGTTCAGCATACGCGTACAGATCCAGCACTGCCACTTTTTGTCCTGCTTGCTGCTCGTGTGTAAGCTGCTTTTGAAATAACACTCTCGAATATCTTGCATACATTGCATACACGACAAGAGGCACACACCAGCAGGTACCCACATGTCGGACTAATGTTGTATGCAGTATATGATCCAGATCAAAAGTGTGGCGGATCCTTATTGGTCGTTTCACACAGGGTGAGATGCAAGCTCAATGACGCAACGAAGTGAGCGACGATGGACCAGGCTGGCCCTGTCCCCACCCTTCTCTCCTCATCCACATCCAGCATACTTTGCGCCAGCGATCAAGCTTGGTTCTGCTGTGCACGATGCATTGCAATTGTGGCTGAAGGCCAAACACACCTTCCCCGTCCCTTTCTCGGATGTGTGCGTTGATGGCGTCGGCGGAGGAGGTAGAGCGTTGCTGTTGCTAGGTGCTTGCATCGTATCCGCGTGTTTAGAGGCCTGCGGTCTACCGTACACGATGCACTATGCGAAGATGTCGAGTGCTCTCTTGTGTTTGAATAGAATGGAGTTGCTTTTTATGTTTGCCTTTTTGAACATGGAATAGGGGAGGGCTTCTACGAAACATCGTAACATGATCTATGGCAACGGAGATTTAGGTGTTCCATAATATTCTTGTGGATTTTTTAAAAGGGGGCATTGGCAAAATACGCCCGAAATGTGCTACCCGTAGCACCAGACCAGACAGTTCAGAACCAGAGCTGCAGAGGCCGAGATGAACCACACTGGGCAAAGCGACGTTTAGTGTATCCTCTCCCGGGTGTGAAAGCATTTCTTCTGGACAAGCGTGTCGTGTATTTTAGGAAAGGGCAAAGCCGGCAACTGCAACAACAAACAACAGAACGCTTGTCGGGGGGGGGGGGAAGATGGCGCACGACTACACGGCGGACATTTGCGGGGCCGTCCTGTACACCGTGTTTTTCGCGCTCGTGTGCGCGCGGACGAGGCCCTTCTTGGTCGGCGGGCAATCCTTGTCTTCGACAGACCGCATCAAGCTGGCATTTCACCTCTGCTTGGTCGCCTCCTCACTGCTTGACATCGGTGAGAGCACGCGATAAAAAGTGACGATTACAGCAACGGCCAGTGGTAAGAATTGGTCCCCAAGTTGCAGTGCAAGGAGTCGTACGGCACGGCACGGCCGCAAGCAACATGATCCTACCCCTACTGTACTGCTGGGCGCTCACGCTGCTGCTCGTAGACCTTTGATAACAAACAGCAAAGTTGTCATTTGGTTTGGTTTTGCGATCTCGGAGCAGATCGCAGGTAAGTTTTAACCACTCTGTCCGAAAATATAAGGACCGTTTGAATTGAAAGTTTAATGTACAAACCAAAAAAAGTCCTTATACTTCGGTACGGAGAGTACAGCAGCAGCACTTGTGGGTACTGCGAGTACTCTGAACTCCTGTGGCTGGTACGTAACTCTCACTGTAAGTGACCCTGCTGTAAGCTGTAATGCTCTTATGCCCAAGGTCTTTGATTGGGCTATGATTTATACGAAACGGTACGATGTGCTGCACGTTCTTATGAGAGAAGGTTGCCAAGTGCTGGAACCAGGTACGTACCAGGTATCTATGATTATGCTTGCCTTCCGACAATATAATATACCGGTAGCGTAGATGCGGTACCTGGTAAACCGAATATCCTTCCGTAAATCAGTAGTATCCAGGTATCTCTTTACCAGTGCTGACTGCTAATACCTGGTATGTATGAGTACTACTTGTCACGCTGGGACATACGTACCTACGTACTCGTAGTCGGCAGAGGTTGAGGGCACTGCAGCCAGGCAGGGCCGCAGCAGCGGAAGCCTGCTTGTCAGCACCATCGAGAGACGACAGCCTAGCCCACGCACGCCAGACTGTCTGGAGTTTCCGGCGACGCGACGGCAGCGTCTTGATGCGGACTGCGAGCGCCACGTGACAGATCGCGCTCCAGAACGAGTTAGCGGCAACGCGACAGCAGCGTCTTCATGGCGACCGAGTACATACCCTATTTACAGCAGTAGTAGAGTTGCTTTTAGGACCGCAGCCCCGTTTTTGGGACGAACTACGTACGTACAGCAGCAGTACAATTTGGCTGGTTTGGCCCCGAAACGGGACTGCCGCACTAAAAAGGTCAAGTAGACCAACTGATTGGCCAATCAGTCACCTGGTATACACCGTGCAGCACTACAAGTAGGGACAAGTAGACGAACTGATTGGCCAATCAGTTACCTGGTACCTTGCAGCACTACAAATAGGATCAAGTGATTGGCTAATCAGTTGCCTGGTACCTTGCAGTACTAGGGTTAAGTAGACCAACTGATTGGCCAATCAGTTACCTGGTACCATGCAGCACTACAAGTAGGGCTAAGTAGACTGTTTGGGTTATCAGTTACCTGGTACCTTGCAGCACTAAGGTTATTAAGTAGACCAACTGATTGGCCAATCAGTTTCCTGGTACCTTGTTTTGCTTTTTCTTGGCCGTATAGACTACTGGTGCCAAGGTACCGAGGTACCAGTACTAAACATACCGCGCTTGCCTCGCCCTTGCCTCGCCCTTGCCTCGTGGACGCGCCAAACAGTGCACTACGCAATCGAGATAGCGTTCCGTGGCTCTGTGTTGTCTGGCTATGCCTGCCACCTTGTGGCATTGTGGCTGAGCCTAGTCGCTTTCAGCCTGGTGATCGTTCTCTGGTCCAACACGCTCAACCCACCAAGGTTAGTGTTGCTTATGCTCGTTTTCACGGGATTTTTCTTCTTTTTCTTTTTCTTTTTTTCGTAACGGTGCGGAGGATACGTACTCGTAGAGACCGCAGGCGTGTTTCTCCTCGTGGCATGGCGCGTTCCCCAGGTGTTGCCCACTTCTGTGTATCTCGTGACACTTTTTTTTGTTAATTTTAATGTTCTGATTGTGGGAGGGTATATATATATATACATTCCCGCAGCAGGTAGATCTCTCTGTTGTTCGGGTTTGGGTGTGGAGACGCGCCGAGGGGGGATGGTTGTGTGGCGCTACCGCGCTCTCGGGGGTCTGCAACGAAACTGATCTCAAAGCTGATCCTGCCGAGGAGAAACTGAATGGCCTCGAAGGAGTATGCGTTCGTAGTGTGAAGGAGGCGGTACACGCTACGTATGTAGGGGATAAGCCCTGGTATCCACCCTGGTATCCACGTACCTGGTACCTGTGTACTCCTGGGAATGATCTACTATTGTACGTGCGTACCAGGTGTTGATACGTGCTCTGCTACGCTTTACCAGTATACCATCTTGTGTGCCTACCCATCCCGGCCTGACCTCGACACAAAGTAGCATTCCAAAATTTGTGTCGGGGGACTTCGTACATCTGCAGTCATGCCAGATATTTATCTTCTCTCTGCTCTTATTCTGTGAGCTGCTTTGCTTCTTGTGCATTTCTAGCTGCACGAAGTTTCGACAGAAAGTAGAAGGAACATAATTCGCGGAGAGGGGTGTCTTGTTCGATTTGGTCCGATTGCTTCGAACATACCAGTATATACTATCGTCAGGAGTACGGCAGTAGATATCAGATTTCGTGGCCGGACCTCGCAGGAAGGCGGTCGCAGAAGGCAGAAGTTCATCGCGCCGAAATAGAAGTCGATGGCGGTAGACCAAACATCCAGCTTTTGTTTGCCGGTCTCGCTCGCGCATGCAACGTCTACCCGCAAGCCCGAGATGCCTGTTTGCATAGGCAGTGCGCGACTATTGTGCGTGTCTGCATGAACCGGGCATACATCCCTAGACTAGGTGGCAAGCTCTGACGGAAATTATCTGTAGTTGCCGTGTATACGTAACAAACGTATTTGGAAAACCCGTAGTACGTGCGATGGAAGTATCACACACACAGCCTTCAGGTTCGACGAAATCCTCGATCTCACAGCCGATTGGGGGGGGGGGGGGGGGGGGTGTACTCATTATCATGCATGGCCGTAGTCGTATGACCATAGACCCTCGCATCCCTACAATGCCGGGACGGAGCACGTCGGGTTTTCACCGACCAGGCCTCAAAATCGAATGACCCTACTTATGCAGTCCGATTATGCAAAATCCGACCGGAATTTTTTCGATTTGAGAATCCGATGACCCAAGTCGTCGGATTTTGGCCCAAAATCCGACGACCCTGGGTCATCAGATTTTGAGATCGAAAAATGGCATGCTCTCTAAATTCAAGATGTTATCCACGACAGCAAACAGCAGCAGAACGATCGATGAGTTGGATGGTGATACAGCTGTATAGCGACGTTGCTTCGCGCCCGACGCGCGGACGGCGCGTCCCTCCGTGGCCAGACTAGAGTCGGCTGGCGCGGGCGCGGGCCTAGAGACCAAGAGAAGAGCGCTCGGCACGCGCCTCTCCGTGGATACGTACTCGTAGACTACACCGCAGCTGTACAGCAGCAGCAGCAGCAGTCAAGTCACAAAATCCAACACAAAATACCAAGACAGGTTGACTCTAGCGCACTCGCCACATCTCTTCGCCGCCAGACTAGAGGCAGTCAGCGTGGGCTCGGACGCTTGGGTCCTACGCGCAGGGCAGCGCACCCAGCGCGTCTCTTCGCGGCGCCAAATCACTAAAACAGCAGTTGGTCTTGGGGTTTGCTCGAATCTCTACACGCACTATAAATCTGATTTTTTCCGCATGGGAAGGCCCTTTCGATTTGTCAAGCTCGTATCTGAAAATGCCATCGGGTCAAAATCTGAAGCTCAAAAATCGAACCGCGTAGGAAACGGCCTAACACTCCTTGACCTGTTTTTTTGTTGTTTTTTTCGCAGAAGGGCACCTCCGAGTGCCGCCGGAGTGGACGAAGGCTTACGGGGCTGCTGCGGCAAGACCAGGTGGGTGCAGGCTGGCACTTTTTGCGCGCTCTCTCTCGTTTTCTCTCTGTTTTTTTTTTTCGTTTACAGGATCCATGATATGATACATACCTGGAATATATACTTATACCCGTACGTTAGGTTAGCCTTCAGCTTTTTTCAACGCACATCCTTGCAGAGGATCGACCGTATTTCCTCGAGGTGGTTATTTCTGCCTGTCTCTGTGTGTGGCGGCCTCGGGGGTAGTAGTTACGAGTGTGGTGCTTATGGAACGGTACGTAAATAAACGCATGGACGGCTGCTTCTGTGTTGTTTTGTTGTTGTATTTCGAACGTCTTGTGGGAACTGGTGGAGGCGGAGGAAAAGAGCCAGGGATGGGTGGGCGGGGGGAGAGTGTTCTCATAATCATGCACGGCCGTAGTCGTATGACGGTCGACCGTCGCATCCCTACAATACCGGGGCGGGGCACGTCGGATTTTCACCGACCAGGCAGACTTTGCTTGGACCAAGCGCGAAGCGCCGTGAAGTCTTCGCCGAGTCGCATGGCGGGTGAGCTGCATCCTGCTAAGAACCGCTTGGGGGGGTTCTACACACGGTATAGAATTATTCCGGGGGTCCATAGTTAATAGGACCTATGGTGTACATAAAAACCTACATGTTTACCTATTTTTACCAACAAATATTTGGTCCTATTTACTATGGTCCCCCGTAATGGTATTTTTTATTATCATGTTATCGGTGATCGAGATGTGGAGTACTTGTTGCATACCAGGTACGATCGTACGGTAGCCACGTTTGTGTACCATACATGATGTCGGCTATGAAGGTTTAGTCCCTTCGTTTTCCAGCCACGATGTGCACCATGTTCACGATGTCGGCAGTGGAGGGTTTGCTCCCTTTGCTCCAACAGCAACGACGGGTACTGCTGATACTGTACCGTCCAGGCAACCTCACCGTACTCCTATAGGGGATGGAAGGCATGTGGCCCGTTTGTACGCTTAGCGGCAGTTGTGACATGAAAAGTATGTCTGGCGTATTGCTCCGTCGATGCATTCCTCGATGAACCATTTCGCCGAGGCCCAGAGCACTCTTTCCTGCTCATTCACGCGGCTTGGTCAGACTCCCGCATCCTCATGCTCCGTTGATAAGTATAGCGCTGCCCTCCACCGTAGATGATCCCGTGGCTCTGTAGGCTAAAGTAAGCAATGATTCCTACTATTTGTACTAGAGGCTTTTTTGCCTACAGGCAAAAACGGGCCTCGATCGCTTCGCCCCCTGGCCGTGCCTTGCCTCATTCTAATCGACACGTATGTTGCTACTGCTGCGTACAGTTGTCACGTGCCTCTATGGGCTGGTGGGTAGTGCTGTGCGACCGAAAATCAACATGCTCGTGTTCCCCCTCTTCTGGAATGCCGCTGCTCTGCTTGCTCCGTCGCCGAGTTTTTTAACCCACACCACGCGCCCGCGGGCGTTTATCGTATCGTTTGCTGCGGCGCTGTCGTCGCCGTTGCGAGCAGAATATCTGTGGCGGCGATGCTCGTGTGCGCGATCGACGCCCTCGTGGCTATCAGCACGGTAGCGGTGCTGTGGACCGGAAGCGTGCCGGCGTACTCCCGCCCCTATCTGATCCTCATGGTAACCCATAGGTGAGGGTGCCTTTGGACACACCTTTGCCACGCGCGTGCGTGCTGGGAGGGGGGTGGGGGTGGGTGCTGTTATGTAAGCAACGCGATTGATGTGAAGGACGCCCTGCTCAGGGTTGGGCTCTAGATCAGTCACAGAAGGAGGCGGTGTTGGGAGGGAGGGGGCGGGGGGTACTCATTTGTTGCTTGCCGTCGCCATTTGACCAGTGACCAGGGGGAGGGGTTGGTGGGGATGTATTCATGTCATGCATGGCCGTAGTCATATGGCCATAGGCCCTCGCACCCCTACAATACCGGGACGGAACTCGTCGTGTTTTCACCGACCAGGCAGACATTGCTTGACAAGGGAAGGGGGGGGGGGTACTCGATATCATGGATGGCGGTAGTCGTAGCACTGTAGGGGAAGGGGGGGGGGTACTCATTACCATGAATGGCTGTAGTCGTATTACCATAGACCCTCGCATCCCTGAAATGCCGGGACGGAGCACCTCGGGTTTTCACGACCAGGCAGGCATTGCTTGCACCACGCGCGAAGCGCCGTGAGGTGTCCGGCGAATCGCATTCTTAAGGGTGAGCTGCATCCTACTAAGAACCCCTTGTGGGGCGGACTTGCATATGGATGACAGCTTCAATGAGTTAGTTTATTTTCCGGTGTGGCTACTTCCAGGGACAGCAGTGGGGGTACTATGAAGCTGCCTCGTGAGTGCCTTACCATGAACTCTTCGGGATACGATCGTTCCCCTTGTGCGGGGGTAAACCATCCCGCACAACTGATCTAACTCGATCACCAGCTGTGACCGACCGCCAAGAAACAAAAACGGTACTCTGGTTGTCTAGCTCACGTCGTGAGCGGCATTTTTTACAGTATCGTTGCCGACCGACGCCAACCCAACCCATATATCATATATAATAGGGGGGGGGGGGGGGGGAAGGGGGGTGTATTCCGTCCAGCTCTTGCTGACGATCAGAGACTTTTAATTTTCTGAGTGAGTGTAGTGATCACACCACTGCGCCGCGGGGGTGCCTCTGTCTGCAGTACGGGCCCGCAGAGGCGCGGAATGTGACTCCCTCCCCCCCCCCCCCCCCCCCACCCGCTTGCAGTAGGCGAACACTTGCGAAACCCGTAGGTAGTGCAAGGTCTGATTCCCCGGCTGAACCTGCACGTTTGCGTCACCCAGGCGTATGCGTTCTGCACCGAAAAATATCGGTATACATGGGATGATATGCCGCAGCAGCCCGTGGTGCCGTGTTCCCTTGCGTGCTGGTGCTGCCGCGCTCGTTTTTGTTTTTGTGCTCGGGTGTGTGCTTTTTTCTCCCGTCGGGACTTTTTGCTCGTTTTTGGTGACAACAGGCTGTAGATGGCAGGGAGAATAGAAACTACCTCTCTGTCTCTAAATCTAGGAAAGGCTTTGAGTTGATACTGAGAACAGCATTGTCGTGATTATCGTAATGACAATGATGGTCATAGTCATAATCGACATGATAGTTTTCGTTGTCATCATGATGATCAATAAGTATCGTCCTTGCCAGTAGCATCGTCATCACCATAAGCATTATCGATAGCAATATTATTGTTTATCACCAGATCATCATCATGGTCATCATCATCACCACCATCATCGTGGGGGGGTCGTCAGCATGTATCATCATCATGGTCATCATCATCATCACCATCGTCGTGATGAAGCGCAGTTTGTGTGTGTGTGTGTGTTTTCGTGCGTCCGATGCATGTCCGTTCAATCGCCGAGATTCCACTGCTCTTCCTCGTGCTGGCGCTTTGACGCTCGCTCTATCCTCCTCGTTGCCGTGGGTCTGTCGTCCTTTTGTCCTTGGCAGCGTCACGCTGTTCCTGCTGGCCTCTTGGCTGGTCTTGTACGGCATTCGGCTGCAACGGCGGGTCATGGGTCACCCGAGGTGAGCTGCTGCTGCTGCTGCTGTACACAAGCATAGATGAGCATGAACGATAGACTTGGATGGTGGTTTTGATCACGGACACAAGGTCAAGTTTTTTGTGTACATGATGGACGTCGCGCCTCACCTCCGGATTGGCGGGAGGGGTGTGTGTGGGTTTTGCGAGGGAGGGGCTGATCCTATTTACAATCCCCCCCCAAGGCAAAAAATGTGGGAGCAATCCCATGGTAGGGGTATACCGTTTTTTGTCTTCTGAGGCGATGTTGTTCTGACCGGTTGAGCTCTCCTCGAGTGAGCAACTACACTATTACGGGGGACCACAGTTAATAGGACCTACGGTACACACGAAAACCTATATATTTCCCTATTTGTACTAACAATATTTGGTCCTATTCACTACTGTATGGTCCCCCGCAATAGTACGGGTTATATAGTATGCATGATAACTTTTACTAGTATATATATATATATATATATTACCCTCCGGCGGATTGGTAAAAATAAATCTTAAGGTCACCACACTTCCACGTTCCAATTTCGTGTCGTGCCGTCAATTTAGCCCATAGCTCCCGTTGTAACATCGGAACAGGCTGTTGTTACCCCTGGAGTTTGGGCACGTTGACCACGTTTAGTTTTAGGACTACGGTACAGTAGCGCAGAACAAAAAAATGGTGCGGTTGCGCGATCAAGCTTCTTCGAAAGTCGTGTTTCGGGGATATATTGGGCTCCTCGTGCGAGCATGTGAGGAGCTAAATACGGTAGGGCGTGAGCCCTGAAGAGGCACAATGCTCTCGTGCTAATAGTCAAGCGAGGAGGAGCCTCAGAAATGTGAGGCGTACGTCCCCTCTGCTACACTGTAGTGGCCGGAATGTGGGGAGAGGGGATGGGGCGGGAGACTGGCACTGGCAGCATGGCGTTGTCCTCTACCGATTTCCGCAGGCTGAATACCGTACAACACGCCAGATAACAGACCCCCGCCCGCGAACGATTTTTCGAAGCTGGGTTTCGGGACAACGGGGAGGGCGTACTGAACACGCCCGGCGATGTCTCTATGCATCAACCTCCTCGACGAAAGCTTTCCGAAGCCACAATTTTCGTAGCGTGTGCCCGCCCCCATGTTTTGTAGGAAACCGGGTCTGAAATTCGTCCTATTGCGGAGGGGCATAGTGAATAGGACCAAATATTGTTAGTAAAACTAATTAAATATACAGGTTTTTATGTATACCGTAGGTCCTACCAGTATTTTATATGGACCCCCCGTAATTGGGTGTGTGTGTCTTATCTTGCGTGTTATACGGCAGGGAACGTTACACACGTCGGACGGACAGATCAGATAGATCATCTATATATAGATCATCTATAGATCGTCTAGGAGCTGATCTGGCCGTTAAGAAGTGTTGTGCAGGATCTGTGCAGTAACAGATCTCCAACCCAAGAAACAGGCCCTAGACCATGCAATTTATACGGCTCCCACCCTAAAACATGAGCTAGATCCTACTCAGATCAGTGATCTATCTATCTATATATATAGCCCTGAAGTGTCTACAGGTAGATCATTAGGTGGGGGTCGATGATGATCTGTCAGTCATGCGCCCGAGGTGTCGAACATTCCTACCGGTACGGCGTAGGATCCACCCCTCCGTGTATGCGGTTGTCGAGCGGTGTGCGCCCTTAACCCCTTTCGTATCGCAGTCCCGATGTTGGGGACAAACCTGTCTAATTCCAAGTGATTTGTCCCCCAAAACGGGACTGCGGTACCAAAGGGGTTAAAAGGTGATTCAGCACACGCCAGTACGCCCACGCCACAAGGTGGCGGAGGCCGTTTGCATGCACGTAGGATGTGATAGACTTGAGCGCAGCAATGCACCACCTAACTGAGTTGGCGAAGGGCAACGGCTGGTGATGCCCGGCGACAAACTCCGGTGCTTGCTGCTCTGCTTCTTCCGCTGCCGCAGTTGCTGCTGCTCCCCTGTGATGAATAATCGCAGTTGCTTGCTTCCGCTGCTTCTGTTGCTAATGTTTCCGCTGCTGCTGTTGTTGCTGCTGCTGCTGCTGCTGCTGCTGCTGCTGCTGTTTCTGGTGTTTTTTCTTCTGCTGTTGCTGGTGGTGACGCGCCTTGTGTTCAGGTGGGAACCGCTTGATCGCCGGCAGCGACTGAAGATCCTGTGCCGCATCAACGGAGTTCTGGTGGTCTGCGCGGCGTGCTTCCTCGTGCGCGTGGCGGTGCTTGCATCGGCCCTCTTTGTCCGTTCCCGCCACAGGTCAGGGGGGGTGTACTCATTATCATGCATGGCCGTAGTCGTATGACCATAGACCCTCGCATCCCTACAATGCCGGGACGGAGTAGGGGGGGGTCAGGTTTTTCAGTGCAGCATTACGAGTGAGCCCAGATAACTGTAGAGGGGCTGAATTGTACCAAGTATACCTAGCATTGGGCGGGGGGGAGGGAGGGCTGGCATGGTTGGGGGGGGGGGGGGGGGGGCTCAAAACGTTTTACACCTATATGGGAACATAATGGTTGGGTATTTTTCGTGGGCAACCGGTTGGATAGGATTTCAAGGGCGGGTTGAGGTTCGCTTGCTGTCTGCGCCAAATCCCGGCGAAGGGCAGAAAAGGCCCCCCGTTGATGCTCAAGCTGTGTGTACTATATGAATATTTATCTATAGAACGGTCTTTTATTCTGCGGAACACGAAGATTTTTCTGTTCCGGCCGCGGGTCTCCGGCCTTCAAACGCTGTGTGCTTTGACGCAGCCACGGTACCAAAAACAGCATCCGTGTTTGCAAGTTTTTCCTTTTGTGATAGCCATGAGCGGCGCTTCCTGCTGCGTGTGAGTGCGCGTGTTTTGAGTGTTGCCTGTGTGAGTGTCTGTGCCATCCAACTATCCGACATACAGCAATCAGTAGCAATCAGTAGTGGGGATTTAGGAACACAAATAAGTGCGGTGCGATTTCAGCTCCCGTTCGTGTGTGTTTTCACTGCTGTGTTGTCTGCTGCTGCTGCTGTGGCTGGTGCATACACACATCGTCCCCGTCCTCCCAAGTTATTTATTATTTTGCGGCAACCGCGCTTCAAGGTACTCGGTTTTTGTGACGAACGCGGACGGTGTGCTTCTATATGTGTGTGTCTGTCTGCCGTCCTGAAACACACGCCCTGAACGAGAACACAATCTGGACGAGTCCAAAAACCCCATTTGTTTTTCTTTGAATTTCAACGGCGCCCGCAGCAGCCCCATCTAAGAGAGCGGCACGGCAGCGGCGAACCTCGCATAGACTCGCAAATAGATCATACCATCATATCGCAGGAATACCCTCTTGTGTTCCCCCCTTTTCAACTTGTGACACCCGCGGGATTTCAAGTCAACCGCATCCCGAAGGGAAAGGAAACCTTGCTGCCCGCAAGTATGACGTGTACTTACCGGTGGATTGTACCAGGTACGATACGATATACCGGCATTTATAATGTTGATACGGGAATAATTATTCCCCACAAAAGCATGGGAGACGAACAAAAACAATTATTACATACTCGTAGAACATGTTTTCCCGCCTCTTTTTTTTTTTTTTTTTTTTTTTTTTTTTTATCCCCCGGCCGTTTTCAACGTAAATGAAACTTAAGCTTCACCTCCGAAAAAAGGAAAAAAGAAGAAAGGATCAGTACGTATGTATGTCGATCTATGCAAAAACAACACTACTGATTGCTGGTGCCTCCGACGCACGTGTCAAAAGGTCTGATTTGTCTCGCCGGTGTCGAACGATGTGGGATTTACTTTCGGATTTACATTCGACCGTGAATATACTATTAATATTAATACTGTAATATAGGGAAGGCGGCAGATCTTTTTTGCGTTCTCGTTTTCCCTTCATTTTTCAATGGTCATTTCGAATTACTCCAGGCACACTTTTGGGAAGAATGGGCCTCGAATCTCAAATCGCTCCCCTATTTATTAATACTCGTATATGTGTAAATATACGTTATTAATACTCGTATATATGTAAATATACGGTATTAAACTCGTGTATATGTAAATATACGTTATTAAACTCGTATACCTGGTATACGTAAATATACGTTATTAAACTCGTATATATGTAAATATACGTTATTAAACTCGTATATATGTAAATATACGTTATTAAACTCGTATATATGTAAATATACGTTATTAAACTCGTATATATGTAAATATACGTTATTAAACTCGTATACCTGGTATATGTAAATATACGTTATTAAACTCGTATATATGTAAATATACGTTATTAAACCCGTATATATGTAAATATACGTTATTAAACTCGTATATATGTAAATATACGTTATCTCTGCTGAATTATTTTTGGTGTTGGAGAGTTTTTTTGTTATTATTTATGTATCTCTTTCCCTTAATTTTCTTTGTTTACCTGTCTTTCGTCGTTCTCTCTTTCAGTGTGTCGTATTGATAGTTTGCTGCCCTGTGTACATGTTGCGGTTATCGTATCCAGTACGACGTACGTTGGCGTGGCAACTGCACTACTGCTGTAATACTACTGCCTGTCTGTCTATTACGGGGGTCCATAGTTAATAGGACCTATGGTACACATAAAAAACTATATATTTACCTATTTTTACTGACAATGTTTGGTCCTATTTACTATGGACCTCCGTAATAGTCTCCTTACCGCAGCACGAGGCAAACAGCAAAACAGCAGTATCTCTGATGTGCCGTCGTCGTTTTTTATGAGCCTGACTGAAGCTTGTGTCTTTTCTAGGATGAAGAATCAAGCACGGACACTAGGCAAGGTGGGTGGGTGTCGAGGAGTATGTTCATTGAAAGAATGGTTTAATGTGAAGAAAACACACGCCAGGGACGCTCACCCCCCCCCCCCGCCGCGCCGCCGCCGCCGCTGGTCTACTGTAGTGGATAAAGCCTCGCAACTACTAAGGCCAGTTTGGTGAGTTCGAGCCCCCCCCGGAGGACTTTTTTCTCGTGCACAAGAATGACTGCAGAAATCGCCTACTTGTATCGGTCTGATCGAAGATAGAATGCACATTTCGACTGCCACAATATGTACCAAAGCCCCTCCTCGTGTTTCCGATGAGAGTGGTGTTGACAGCGTATGTAGGCGCGAGTCGGTGCGAGTCGAAGAGGCAAGGAAGTGCTGGACTCTTCTCGCGGTAAGAAACGAAGGCACGCTTCCAGTTCTGACCGAAAGATAAGGTGCATGCCGACCTTTTTTGTTACCATCATAACGCCTCTTATGTTTACGATCAAACTGGTGTGCGACATCGAACGATCAGGTGTGATCGCTGCTGTACGCAGAGCAAGGATGATAGATGGGATTAAAAAATAACAACGAAAAAAATGAAAAAGAAAACCAACAAAGACGGGCCATGTACCAATCTTCGTTAAAACTCAAGGGCTGACGTTTGCCTCTCGTGCAATTCGTGTTCACGTGCATAAAATACGAACCTGCAGTCCTGCTTACGCTAACCACAAGTATAACTACAGTATGTATACATGCATGGTTTGCCTCTGGTTTGCCTTTGGTATGTGGTATGCTTTGCTTTTTATACCTCAGCCCCGTAGCCCTGGAATGATATTTTTAGAACAATATTGCGGGGGACCATGGTAAAAAGGACCTATGGTACACACAAAAACCAATATAAATACATATTTTTGCTGACAATATTTGGTCCTATTTAACTACGGTCCCCCGTAATGATAACTGGTGCCTGGTATCATGATTATGTGATGGTGCTCTTACATTATCCTGTACCTGGTAGCTGGTAGCTCATTTCCCTCAAATCTCGCCCGTGGTCACAATGCACCGCGTGCTTCGTACCTGCTTCGTACATGACCAGGTATACGCAAACCACCTACCTGCCTGTACGATGGTTTATTAATAGTTGTTCACTTTGGGTACCTACAAGCAGCAGTACAGACCACACCAGGCACAGCAGTACCACTGTGTCCCGCTTTATTAGAACCGTGTTGTGTCAATATTAGTGTACAAACGGTTTTTTTTCTGATTTAGGGCGGAATGCGCTCGGTTATTTCGGGAGGGGGCCACTGCTGTTGAAGACAAAAGCTCGTCTGAAGTACGTACAAAATATGAAACACGAAGGATGAATTGCGAGTATATCATACTACTTTGAGCAGCAGTACGTACTGCTGCTGCTGCTGCTGCTGCTGTGCGGTCGGCTTTGCGGAACGGACTCTGCCGTAATTCGTCCCATGAACCTTTTTGTTTGGGCTGCCTCGCTGTTGCTGCTGTTGCATGTCTCTTTTACTATTCGTTCAGTTCAGTGTTCAGGAGTCTAAACCTGCCTCTAATTTCAAGTGTTTTTTATCTCCCACAGCAGTGGGAGTGAATGCAGTCCTGAAGGGGTTGAACCCTCTTGCACCTCTCGCAGAGATCATCTACCGATAAGAGCATCGATTCCCAGTTCATTATCTAGATATTTCAAGGCCGATAGATCACCCATATACTCCCGATCTTGTATGATCTATACTATTAGTAGTAGCTCATCGTGTTGCCTAGTGAGAGCCGTGTAGTCTGCACCATCTACTGCTGTACAGCAGTAGTAGCAGTAGCGCTATTCGTTGGGTTGGACCTCCGCTATTTGATGCAAATCACAGCACAACCTCCCACAGCGGCAGGTGAGGAACTAGATGATCTGTAGCAGGTAGATAGATCATGATCTGTATGATATGTCCGAGGTGTGAACCCTTTTTAGTAATGCTCACTTTTGTTTGGGATATTTTCTGTTGTTACGGGGGGCCATAGTAAATAGGACGAAATATTTTTGGTAAAAATAAGTAAATATACATAGGTTTTTGTCTGTACCATAGGTCCTATTTACTATAGTCCCCCGTAATAGTGCATAGCGCGCAAGATAGCACAACCCCTCCGACGAATATCGGAGCCGATTTTGTCTCCCCAAAATATGCCCTATAAGGGGGGGCCTATATAGAGCACGCACAACGAAAATGGTGGCTTTGGAAAGATCCACACCTCGCACGGACAGATCGTGTACAGATCATTCCCGCTTCATGATCTAGGTCTTTCAAGCCGGATAGATCTATTCCCCGATCTTGTATGATGTATGATGTGTGATGTATGATAGCTCATGGTGCCGCGTAGGACCCGTAACATCTGCATGCATGACTCGCCACGTGTTTTCCTGAGATTGAATCTGGACTATGCAGCACATTCTGCTTTATCGACCTGTGACGACGGTAGGTGAGGAACTACAGCAGTAGATGATCTAAATCATGATCTGTCTGATCTATTTGGTCTGTCTGATATGTCTGATCTGCCTGATCTCTCCGATCTATCTGATCTATCTGATATGTTCGAGGTGTGGAAAGGTCTCTTCGTCAAGATTTTTCCGTGCACGCGTCGCTCGGCGTGTGTATATATATAAATATATATTATATACATACAAACTCTCCCCGTTGAGCTGTCGAGAAAGCCGGCTTCAAAATCGTCTGAGGTGTGTTGCCGTAAAAAAAATATGGTCGAGTTTCTTCGCACAGGGGTGGGTGCTCGCGATCGTTTTTCTTGCAGCGCTCGATTTTTTTGTTCCCCAGAACGGGAAAAGGTTTAAGGTTTGCCAAAAAAAAAAAAATGCCGAACAAGGGTGTTTTCGGAAAGATCTGGTCGAGAGAGAGAGAGCCCTCTTATCCGAAATATCATGTTCGTTCGACTTTCGTGAGCACCCTTTTTTACGGTTGTCGAGCAAAGAAGCGCACCCCTCCCACCCCTCCCTCCCTCCCTCCCTCCCTCCCTCCCTCCCTGTGCCAAACTCAGCGCTCTTTGACGATAGACGGTACGAACTAAACTACTTGGAATTAGACTTGGAATCGTTTTTGGCGTCGACGCAAGGTGAAGGTTAAGGTCCGCATTTGGGGGGGGGGGCAGCGACCGTCGACGTCCCTGCTTCGATGCCGCAAGTGTTTTAGAAAATAACGAGGGGGGAAAAGAAAAAAATACAAGAAAAAAAAGGGGCGGCAGACGAAATGACGGGGGTGTCGAGTGTACGCGCAAAAAAAAAAGAAAGAGAAAATGACCTACTGACTGTATGTACACTCCTTCTCAAGGTCAGAATGAGAGCCCAAAAAAACAGAATTGGTGAGATTTCTGAACGAGTGTTTCCGAATGTGATAATTTGTGTTGTAGAAAAGTACCACCGGTATGTTTACTTGCTTGCTTTTAAGTACTCCCCCCCTCCTGTCTGGGACTAAAAACAAAAATGTGACTCGCCGGTTTTTTTGTGTCTCGAATACCCCTGGTGGCGCTGCCGGTGTCTCTTTCTGTTTGTTTCCCGCGTTCCCGCGTGTGTGTTTGTGTGTGTTTATTTTTCCTTTTTCCCACCGACAGGGCGGATGATATGAACCGTTTGCTCTTCGAGCTGCTGGCGAGGTGGGTGTCTGGGCTCATCCCCGGCGTGGCGCTGCTCCACATCATGTGCAAAACCAAGAAACCTGGAGACGAGCGGCCTGCGGGAGATCAGACAAGGTGGGCGCTTGGGGTGGACGCAGCGGGAAGCGGCGGGCGGCGGCGGCGGGGGGGGGGGGGGAAGGTACTCATTGCCATGCATGCCCGTATGTAGTCGTATATATGACCATAGACCCTCGCATCCCTACGTACAACGCCGGGACGGAATACGGGTTTTTAACCGACCAGGCAGGCAGTTTCCTCGCACCCAGCACGAAAAAGAAGCGCGCCGTGAGGTGTTCGGTGAGTCGCATGAAGAGTGAGCTACACCTATATCCGCGTACAAGAACCGCTTGTGAGGTGGACTCCGGCACCTTTTTTGTGCGTACTTTATTTTGCGTGCTGATCGATGACAGCGTCGAATTTCTTCATTTGTTGGGAGAGAGGGGGGGGGGGGGGGGGGGGGGGGGCGTACTCGTTTGTTGCTTGCCTTAGTCATTTGACCATTGACCACGCATCCCTTCCGAGACGGAGCACCGTTCCTACTCCTAATAGAGACACGTCCAACAATTGGGCGCTCATTGCGTTGTTTCCAACTTGTACATAAAAAAAAAAATGCTGATCTTATCCCCTTCCTGTTTGGCCGCCTGTGGCCACCATCGGGGGGGGGGGGGGGGGGGGGGGGGGGGGGGGGGGGGGGGGGGGGGGGGGGGGGGGGGGGGTACTCATTTGTTGCTTGCCTTAGTCGTTTGACCATGGACCACGCATCCCTTTCGAGACGGAGCACCATCGGGGGGGGGAGTACTCGTTATCTTGCATGGCCGTAGTCATATGATCATAGACCCTCGCATCCCTACAATGCGCCGGGACGGAGCACGTCGGGTTTTCCCTACCCAGGCAGACATTGCTTGCACCAAGCGCTTAGCGCCGTGAGGTGTTGGGCCAGTCGCATGAAGGGTGAGCTGCATCCTACTAAGAACCGCTTTCGAGGCGGATTTTCTTGCATATGGATGACAGCATCAATGAATTGACTTAGTTTCTGGTGTGGCCACTTCCAGAGACAGCAATGGGGTTTCTATGTAACTGCCTCGTGGGTGGCTCACCATATACACACTACGTGATACGATCATCCCCCTGTGCTGAGGGAAGGTTCTCCCCGCACAAAAATTATTTAACTTGACCGCCAGCCGTGGTAACCGCCGAAAAAAAAACAAAAAAAAAAAAAACGGTACCCTGGCTGTCTAGCTCACGTAGTGAGAGGCGTGTTTTACAGCGTCGTCGCCAACCGACACCAACCCAACCTATATATATATTTGTACCAGGTATATAATATAGGGGGGGGGGGATCTACTTGGAATTAGTGTGGGCGTATGTTTTGCAGCAGTAATAAAGAGTTTCCTGCAACGCGTCGTGGACAATGCGCCCGGGGATATGTAGGCGTCTACGTGTATGTGGAGGCGTTGTTGTGGTTGCGCGCGGCGGAAAACAACAGCCGCGGCAGAAGGCGATTGTGCTTCGTTCAGAGGGGCTTCAGTTCGGTCACGAGAACGCTTTCCCCCTGTTCCTGGTTCCTGAGAGGTGGCTGACCAGCGGGTGGGGATGTGGAATGCGCGGGTCGTGTTCTGTGCGGAAACTCTCCTGTCTCAAGCGACTAAAAGCCGCGGTTGTGTTTGTGCACTCGCATTTCTGGCATGTAGGTTGCGAGCTGCGGTCAGCTGATGATGCTGCAGTTCCCAGCACTGCGAAAGCTGTGTTTGAAGTTTACGTAAATCACATGTGCGTATTGGTAGTGTACCTGTGCGTGTGGTGCCTGGTGGTACATCTGCAACCGTTCGTTGTTTTTTCACGCCCGGCGAGAGCGACGGGGTGGTACAGAAGCGGCCGAGAGTTTTAAGCGCGGCGATCTCGCCGTGTGTCGCCCCAGCTCGAGGGTTAGTCGAGAAACTAAACCCTCCCCGACACATTCGTCCTTTTTTTTTCCCGCGCGGGAGCTTTGACGACACTACTGCTGCACTATCGCGCTGTTGGTGGTCTATCTACTCGCTGCACTGACTGCAGTGCGGTTCTGTTTTTTCGTTTTTTGCTGGTTACAATTTCCTCCAGGTTATGATGGCTGATTTTGTGTGTGTGTTTTGTTTTCTGCCGCCCCAGAACTGTTGGAGCCTGTCTCGTTCGATTGACAATGACATCATCATCAACAACAACTACTACTACTACGACAAACAATTGCCGCGTTCTCGTTGCCACGATCTGCAAAAATAAGCAGGCTCAAAACGGTGAGCGAAGACCAGCCGCTGAACGAGCCCCTGCTCCCGACGCGGGCCGGGCGCAGCGACCCAGGGAGACGCTCGGAGCACGGGTATCCTTACCCGGCAGGCATGGCCAAGGGCAGTCCTTCTGGAAGCAACCGGGAGCAGTTGCCCAGCCACCCGAACCCAGGGGCGAGTGGCGAACGAGCGAGGGATGGGGCGGGGCGTGACAGCTTTGTGTATCACGTCATCCGGTCTCAGGGGGAGAGAACAGAGACGACTATATGACCGTTGACAGGAGAATGGGGGGAGCGGGCGTCTCCTGTAGGCGCTGTAAAGGGCACGAGGCGAGTTAGCGGGCTGGGTGGCGGGGTGCACCGAGGGGAGGGGGGGGGGGGGGGGGGGGGGGGGGGGGGGGGGGGGGGTACTCATGTAATGGATGGCGGTAGTCGTGTGACCATAGACCCTCGCATCATCCCTACAACGCCGGGGGGGGAGGGGGGGAGGGGGAGTTCCTGGTGTGGAGGCGGGGGTGTGGCTTGTCGCGGGGGGGGGGGGTGACAAGAGCTTCGGGGCACCCGTCACGTGGTTTTGATAGCGCGCAAGATGCGTGGATAGTGCGTGGCAAGCTACTACAAACACTACTGTTTTGAGGTTCTGTGTTTGGCTCATACATGGGATTACATACAGGAGGGTCGCCGCCTGCTAAGAAATCAAGCAACTATGAAAGAGCAGGCTTAAGATAGGTTCTCAAGGAAATGCGATATTCACAAGCCCTTAGTACTCAATGCAAGTTTTTTTTTTTTTTGTAGAATGCACTCTTTGCTAAAGTATGAATGGGCGAAGACCATCACTCCCTTTTTTAACTACAAGATAGCTGTCCTGCACTGTAGGTCGTGGCGGTAGACGGATATCTATTGTAGGGTAGGGTAGGGTAGGGTAGGGAGGGGTAGGGTATCGTTGGCGTGGGGTAGGTGGCGTAGTGTCGCGGCCGGACTCCGCGGAAGTGCAGTGTATGTATCTGCCGCCTGAGCTGAGAAGTCCAATCATAATGTTGAAAACAAAAAGCTGCCGCTCGCTGCTGGTGATCCCTGATGAATTTCAGTTCCCGGCAAAGTGTTGAATGTACCCACCTGACCAGGCCCAGGTGTACCTGATACCCAGGTTTAATATCTGATACCTGGTATGTGATAATGTCATGCGTGGGTCGAAGGGGCAGGCGAAGGGACGGCGTATCCCATTTTGGCGTTTCGGCTGCGCGAGCTTTTGCGGTCGACTTTTGTTTCGTAGCTACCCTAAAATCACGTTTTTTTTTTGTGTTTCGGTATTGTGTTCATGTGGAGCGTTCCGGTCCCCGATACGGTCAATGCATTTGCTATTGGTGTGCTTGGATTCAGGCAGAGACCGACATGCAGACAGGCAGACACGACGCGTCTGGACGCATTTTGTGGTTGTTCCGCTGCATGATTTGTTGTTTGCCTTGTTTTTTTTTGTCAGTTTTTTGTCGGTGCATGGATAAATGATGGAGGACCCCAAGATCGCTTTTGTGTTAGATGGACGGATGATGGATGACCCAAGATCGCTGTGTGTAAGATGTGGCTGCGATCAAAAACGTGTTTGCTATTGATATTAATAGGTGTTTCTCGCCTCGAACGAATATGTGTCCTAACTACTGATAGCCCTACCTGGTAGGTCTGTGGAGACGCTGATGCAGTGGTACCTCTTGCGAGCAGAAATATGGAGGTAGGTACGGTAGGTGCTGGGTGTGTCCCCTGTTCCCCCCTCCCCACTACTATAAGGTTCGTGCCTTCTGCGTTTCTATCGAGCATGCGAGAGAACACTGCAACCCTTTCTGCCTCAATAGCTCGCGGCAAATTGTGCCTGGATAACCACCCTGCGAGATGGAATCTCGCGCACCGAGCTTGGCCGACGGTCGGTGAAATTGGAATCTCGCAGGCTTGGTCAGGCTTTGGCCCGTGGTTCGAATATATCACGGGCTGGGTCAGGCGCGGACGGCCCAGCCCGGCCTGGCCGTGCCCCACTCGCGAGAGTTGGCTCCACCCCCAAAAATCGTTGGGTTTGAAATAACGGAATTTTTACTATTTGAAAATATCACGAAACGTTTTTTCGTTAGAACTGAAATAAGTGTCACGGATCGTGATCTTTTGGCACGCCAAAAAGTCACGAATCGTGATTTTTTTCGGTTCGTTAGGAGCGGCCCCAACACAGCAGCTTCGTTTTTTTTTTCCCCGGCATATTGCGTGCGTTTGTATAAAATATCAACCATCAAATACCCGATGCGTCAACATACGCATACACCAGGATTAGTATTAATAGTACCCTTGTGTGACCACAGCAGTAGACTCGTTCGTTTTGAGAGTTGATGTGAGAACAACAGCAACAACAAAAAGTATTATTAATAATAGTGTGTTGTCAAACGTCGCATGTTCGGTTGGTGGTCCGTACTATATAACCTAGTAAGAGTACGACGTAAAAGTTGCATATATACGTGTACCGGCACGGACTTCATCGCATCGCGGCACTATTCATCGATCATAATAAGCCCCCTTTTCTGGTGTGTTGTACGTATTACAGAGCAGTTGAGTACTCTGATACGTTTGAAGTTATATTTTACAAACGAGGAAGGTCAGGTTGTCGTAGGGGCAACCTGGTGTTTGGGGGGTAACGGGTAGAAAAGATGACCAAGTGAAGGAACCACTATTTTCAAGGCTTATCACAGAAGTGACTGAGAATCGTGACGGGACGGGACGGGACAGATTTGACTCGTTTGGCGGGGGAAAAAATGAAAACGGGACGGGACAGAACGACAAAATGATGACATAAAAAGTTGACGGGACGGGAGAACGGGTGCATAATTTCTCGACGGGACGGGACGGTAAAAGTCAGCGGGGCTGATTTTCACGACGGGACGGTAAATATGCTTTCCTCGGCGAGACGGGACGGTAAATATTTTTTCCTCGGCGGGACGGGACGGTAAATATTTCTTCCCACGGCGGGACGGGACGGTAATTTTCTTTTTCTTCGGCGGGGCGGGACGGTAAATATTTTTTTCTCGGCTAAACGGGACAACAGTAAATATATACTTCTTCTGTCCCGCCGCAAGGTCGGCGCGGTTGTACGTGAAGAACATCCCGCACACTGTTGGTTCCGCGAAGGGAGAGCCGTGCCGACGCAGACATTTTTTTCTTTTCGACCCGCAGCCCAAGCCCCGAGAAGTGCTACCACTACACGGGCGACGTCTTCTGATTTCTTCCCACCCCTGCCCCAAGCATTGCTGTTGCATTGCCAGCTCATGGTGGCAGTTCAGTGATGATTGTGCTTGCCCTGTTACACTGGTGTGGTTGTGGAGGTGGTGGGTGTAGGTGGTGGCGGCAGCGGTGATGATTCTAGTGCCGCTGCTGGTCGATCGACCCCGGCCGTGAGATAGGCATCCGTGATGGCGTCCGTGCCGGTCACACCAAATGTGTTAGGAAAAACAGCACTTTTTCACCCCTTGACAGACAGCAGCTTTGCATGGACATTGACATGCTTTGACTGACACCAAACTAGGAGTTTTTTAGTCGGCAACACTCGCACCTACGTCCTGGACGGCGCGCTTTTTTGCGTCCAGCTTGATGACATGTCTCCTGACATCTTTTTTGTTTTGGGCCACACCAAAAGTGCTGGTGTCGCCGTGAGTTGAGTGGTCTCTGTGCTGTTTGTGCGTGGTGGCGAGCCAGCGGCAGATATAGTAGGTGTTGTGTTATGATACGTACTACTTACTGCCTTTGCACCTCCTCCGACGACTCCTGGAGGTCTTTGTTGAAGCATTGATTGCACAAACTTTCCTTTTTGGACTGCTCAGATGGAGCCACCTGCTGCGTGTTTTACGCGTGAAACGTCCTCACCCCCCCTTGCGCCACCACCCGAGAACGCTCGACCAGCATATTATTCGTCCTGCGCAGCGACCGACGCTTGATTGACAAGCCGAAATGGTCCTTCTGCGCAAAGTTCCGCACATCGATGTTGCTCAGCGCTGCTACTTGCTGCTATACCTGATGTGCCCGCTCCCCCTTGATGATGAAACCCCCCGTAATCGTACCCATGGCATCCGCGGAATCAAATGGTGGGGATTTGCTATCCCCGCACAGCCAGTGACGACCAGACTACTATTACAGAGGGCCATAGTAAATAGCACCACCTGCGGTATAGACAAAAACCTATATATATATATATATATCCCCATTTTTACTAGCAAAATTTGGTCCCATTTACTATGGTCCCCCGTAATACTATGCGATTGCCCTTACGCCACGTCGCCTCTGCTACGGATGGCTTGTCACAGCTTTCCCGACCCCCCACCCCCATCCCTTCCCCCCCTCCCCGAACCTTGCAACCCGGACGGGAAATTCGATGCTCTTCCCCCCCCCCCACTGCGGCCTGGTGCTGAGCGAGGTACTGATGCCGTCCCCCTACCCCGGGGCTGCTTCGTGCTGCGGCTGCCTGTGCAACCTCCGTGCTCCTTTCTCCCACGGACTTGTCTCCTCCCCCGCCCACCCCCACTGCTGTCCCTCGAGTGCCCCCATCTGCTGCTGAAACAGCGGTATGTTTTCATCAAGAATAAATGATACCTGCTACCTATATATAATAGTTGGTGTTGTTCCACATCAAATAATAGTGTTCTTTATTCGTTGGCACCCGGTCGCCTTTTTTCTTAGTATTATTAATAGAACGATTGCATCTGTTTGCTCTACGTTTTAGTAATGGGTTTCGGGGCGAATTTGAAGTTCTCATCTTGCACTTGGGTAAAAACTAAACCGAAGAGCATACACAAAAAAAATCGTTACTTATACATAGCTCGTATAATACTGCGTTCACATGACTATTATTCGCAAAATTCTAAATTTCAACTTCGCACTCGTCCATTCTTGCTTTTACACCTATTACGGGGGTTCATAGTTAACAGGACCTATGATGTACATAAAAACCTATATATTTGCCAATTTTTACTAACAAAATTTGGTCCCGTTAACTATGGACCCCCTTAATACCTACCTGCAGTACATTCGTGCTGATTCGTACTCGTACTGTCTGCTATACTAAGTTGTGCATATCCATAGACGAGTAGATGATGTGGGTCTATCTCGTCGTCGCACGTATTATTCCCACGTTCACGTACTGTAATTACGGGAGGCCACATTAAATAGGACCTACGGTACAGACGAAAACCTGCATATTTAGACATTTTTACCAACATTGTTTGGTCCTATATACTGTGGTCCCCCGTAGTAATGTGCCTGCAGGATACAGACTACTTACTCTGTCTACCGTACGTCAGACTACTCTGTCTACGTGCGTGGCCTCGTGCGGGCGCTCCAAATACCAAACATCAAGCTGCATGCTACCACCTGATACCAGGTATACTACAGCAGTTGTACTGGTATCGTCCTGGTATACTGGTACGAGTATATGATATATCAACATGCTTTTTTTTATACCAACTATTAATACCTATACGAAACAACCTGTTGTTCTTCTGTCGAATGTCTTCTTGTTTGATGATTATGTGGGTTTCATGGCATGTGGTATCTATTTTTTCACCGTGCGCTTTCCCGGCGGAGTTGCTTTGAAATTTTTTTTTGTCCTTCGTTTCATTCATGTCATTATTAATCATGGATGGATCAGGTTATTGCATCGGTTGGGTCACACATCCCTCCCACACAGCAGCAGCTTGACTGCTGTTGTTTATCACATGCCAGGTATTACGGGGGTCCATAGTTAACAGGACCTATGGTATACACAAAAACCTATATATTTCCCTATTTTTACTAACAATATTTGGTCCCGTTAACTATGGACCCCCGTAATAGCAGAAGTAGCAGTTGATGCCGGCTTATATACAAGTACACACAACAACAACAACAACAACAACAGTGTCGTGATTTCGCGTATGATACTACGAGTATGGCAAAAAGCAGATCCTCAAGAGGATTGAACCCTTCAAGAACTATTATGCCTGACTGCAGTCAGTCCCGTTTCGGGGACAAAGCACTCATATTTCAAGGAATTTGTCCCCAATTAAATTCTGGTCCGGAAAACGGGAGACTGTGACAGCAGTCCTACAAGAAGAGCAGAGAAACTACCGCACGCACTATTACGGGGGACCCTAGTAAATGGGACCAAATATTGTTAGTAAAAAAACGGAAATGTGTAGGTTTTTGTGTGTACCGCAGGTCCTATTTACTATGGTCCCCCGTAATAGGGGGCGCTTTTAATATTAATAGACGTCACCGCTGCTAGGGCCGAAACACACATTGTGTTACATACTTACATCCGAACGTAAGAGTGGAAGCGTTTTTTTTTTTTGGGGGGGGGGGGGGGGTTGGGAGGGGGGCGCGGGGGGGGGGGCGGGGGTTGAACCCGACAGCTGTGCGAAGTACCATTAATAATTATTGTCTTGTTTCGTGCTGTAAGCGCCGCGCGGCACTGCAAATGCACAGGCTTCCGCTATGTCCAGGACTGGTCCGCACAAAACAAAATGCAGGACATGTGTCGTCTGTCAACTTCAACTTTGTACGTCGGCCCAGATCAACCCGACCCTAACCCGAACCCGAACCCGGACGCTTAGGGGGGCTCAAGATCGGCTGGGGCAGTCACGAGACGTTGCATTTTTCCTAAAAAACATCCGAGCAACCGAAAGGCCAGCCTTGACAAATAAGACCCTCACTCTGCACAAAGTTTTGCGATGACCCGTCCTGCGCACGGGGTGAGTCGCAAAGGCTTGCACGTGGGGTGACTCGCAGAGGCTGGGGTTTCGTGTAGAAGTGTATGCGTTTTCTCACTATTAATGAGGGGCATGGGGCTCTACGTAATCGCGCTGGCCCAAGACCAATTCCTTGCAGCTAAAACCGCTCGCCGTAAGTACATAATATTTACTATTACGGGGGTCTATAGTTAACGGGACCTATGGCATACATAAAAACCTATATATTTAGGTATTTTACTAACAATATTTGGTCCTGTTTACTCTGGTCCCCCGTAATAGGCAATCCGCCATCACTGACACCAAGTACGTACGCACGTAGTTTTCCACGGCAGCAGAGAAACCGCCGATGTAAGAGCGCCTCGTGACAAAATAAAAACAAGCTTTTATTATCTGTAGTGGGAAATGTACACTCGTACCAAGTAACTTTTAGTACTGGCGTGACGCGCCGGTTTGACCGAATTATTACAGCTTCTACTTAATAGTAAGTTGGGCCTCCCAACCCACTACCACTCCGCAATGTCGCTGTTGTCATACGTAGTAGCTGTACGTATTATTTGGTATTTACCAGGGATTTTCGCGGATCATGACCCGACCCGCGGGTCGGGTCACGGGGTGTTCAAGGTCGGGTCGGGTCGGGTCAGGAAGTGTTCAAAGTCTCACGGGTCGGGTCGAGTCGGGTCAAGAGTTTTTCAAATCTCACGGGTCGGGTCGCGTCGGGTCAAGAGGTGATGAAAAGCTCACGGGTCGGGTCAGGTCATGACCCGCGAGAAACGGGTCACTCGCGGGTCGGGCCAGCGTGACCCGCGAGTTCTTTTCTGCTGACTCGCGGGTCGGACACGCGCATCCGGCCCGCGGATCCGACACTCAAAGCACTTCCCGCTCTCTTACCCAAAGGCTTTTCTCGTACAAATACTCAATAATACTCCTTTGGTATCTTATTCAAATATTAAAACACTGCCAAAATCCATATACGCATGCCTGCATCTACTAATACCCACTACAGCCAGGCCACATATCGCTTTTGGGCACAAAAATGACTATCAAATTGTTTTTGAAGTGTCGACCCACGGGCCGGATCCGCAGGTCGGACCTGCGGGTCAAGATAAATAGTCTCGCGGGTCAAGGTGGCCCGACCCGCATGAAACCCGTGTCTCACGGGTCAATCCGAAGGTGGCGGGTCGGGTCGGGTCGGGTCAGGAGGTTTTGAAATCTCGCGGGTCGGGTCGGGTCGGGTCGGGTCAGAATATTTTCAAATCTCACGGGTCGGGCCGGGTCGGGTCAACGACTTTTTTAATCTCGCGGGTCGGGTCGGGTCGGGTCAAGAGGCTTTCAAGTCTCGCGGGTGAGTCGGGTCAGCTGACCCGACCCAACCCGACCCGACCCGTGAGATTTGACCTAACCCGCGAAAAGCCCTGGGATTTACGCTCTTACAGTAGTTTTTTTTTTTTGCTGCGTATTTGTATAATAGTATGTTTTCGGAGTATTTTGCTACCTGGTGCTTGCTTGTGCTTTGCGTCTTTCTTTTTTTCTTGTATCTATTTCCTGTCCTTTGTGTCTTGTTTTTCTCTCTTTCGCTGTATATCAGCTGTCGCGTGTGCACAATGTGCTTGTCGTATCCAATACGGTGACATGGCATTGCATTGTCTACTCTCATTGCTACTGCAGTAATGTCCTGCAGTACCCCTGTGTCGTAGTTTTTTGTGACCACAGAGCTTGTATCTGTCCAGGATGACGAATAAGCATGGACACTGGGTGTGTGCTGAATGTCGATGGGTGGAAATAATGCTTCAATGCGAGGAACACACACGTTACGGTTTAGGCGAGCGCGCATCATTCATAATTCATAATGCGGACGTAGCCCTCGTCTTATGGGCGTGCCACAGGCTCTGTATAGTCGTATTTTGCATCATAAAACACCTGTATCAACTACCTATCTGTGTGTTAGCCGATCGCCCGAGGGACTAAAAAACGTTATGTGGCCGGTTGCGAACAGAGCTCTAACTTTAACCTAACCTTGACCCTAAGACCGACTATCACCACCACCACCACTACCCCGATGGGCATACAGACAGTGCACAGTACACGCACGTAATAGGGTAACACCTGGGGAACAGCAAAGCAACGCACATCGTTGGCTCTGCTGTACGGTATCAACTATCACCACGTATGCAGGAGCAGCAAATTCATGCTGCTCGCCTCTCAAACACTCTATCACACGCCACACAAAGCTTGCCGACTTCATACATACAAACTACCACCTGGGTGAGCATCCGTAGCTGCCTAAACGTCGTACAGTAGTTGGATTCTCGCATCCCATAGCTGGTTCTTGGTGCAGTACCAGCACGCGCGAAGGGCCAGGTGACGAGAAGAGGTAACTAGTCATTGTCCCCGTTCCCCTATATTACGCGCCTCCACCGGAAACCCCTTTGAATCCACTGTACTTCAGAGAAGATCACCGTAACATCCTCCCCCGCTGGTTGGCCAGAAAAATGATGATCTCGCGGTACTGCAGACGATGGACTCAAGGTTGCCTACATCTATCTACCAAGACTGAGGAAGGAAAACCCTGCCAAATTTCTCCGTTAAGGAAAAACGTCCCGATTGGCAAGCACACAAGATTTCGCATGCGCCCCACAACTAACGTAAAGAGAGGAGCACTGTTTTCTTAGACTCCCGCTCCGCGCTATGCCAACCAAGACTCAGAAGAGAAAACTTGGACGAGTTTTTTAGACAAGAAACAACTTTTCTTTTCCCAGCATGCACAAGATTTCACATGTGCCGCAAACTAACGTAACAAGAAAAACACTAACTTTTTTTCGACCTCTGCCACGCGCTACGCCAACCAAGACTGAGGGGGAAAACTCGTCTACATTTTCCCGTCAAGGACAACCACACCTCTCAGCACGCACACGGTTTCACATGCGTCGCAAAACTAACGTGCAGCAGGCAGGAACGCTCTTCTCCATGAAGAACTTTCCTAAGCCTCCTTTACGCGCACTCTCTGGCAACCAAGACTGAGAGGGAAAACCCAGGCCGAGTTTCCCCGCTGGGAAAAACCCCTCTCAGCATGATAAGCGCGCCGCAAAAAAAAAAAAAAAAACTTCACCCCGAATCCACCCCCCTCCGGCACCTCTCCCCCCATACATTATATATGGGTTGGGTTGGCGTCGGTTGGCAACGACACTGTAAAACATGCCGCTCACGTGAGCTAGACATCCAGGGTACCGTTCTTCTTTTTTGTTGGCGGTCGCCCACAGCTGGTCGTCTAGTTAGATCATTTTGTGCGAAGTAAAGAACCTTTACTCTGCACAAGGGAATTGATCGTATCACGTAGTGTTCAAGGTACGGCATCCAAGAGGCAGTTACATAGTACTCCCATTGCTGTCTCTGGAAGTGGCCACACCGGAAATTAAACTAACTCATTGAAGCTGTCATCCATATGCAAGTCCGCCTCACAAGCGGTTCCTAGTAGGATGCAGCTCACCCTTCATGCGACTCGCCGGACACCTCACGGCGCTTCGCGCTTGGTGCAAGCAAAGTCTGCCTGGTCGGTGAAAACCCGACATGCTCCGTCCCGGCATTGTAGGGATGCGAGGGTATGCGAGGGTCTATGGTCATACGACTACGGCCATGCTTGAGATCGAGTACATCTCTCCTATCGAGTACACCCCCTCCGGCACCTCGTCCTTCAAACTGTTCCAACTCGGGCCACGGCTCGGCCGCATCTAACGCGATGGCGTCGTGGATCTTTGTTAGAGCCTTCTTGATTTCCTCGTGTAGTGTTCGCGATTCTCCCCCAAGTTATCCCAACCTCCCACGCCTAAGACGTCAAGAGCGGCTCGCGAGCTACGACCGAAAAGGGACTGGGGCTGGACGGGTGTCATGGCAGATGGCGGGGGGCATCGAGCCCTCGACCTCGCGATTAACAAGTAGCATGGTGAGTTGGGTCCAGCCCGCCGGGGCGACGTGTTCGCCTCATCGTGTTTGCGACCACTTGTAGAGTTCTGGCGGCAATCCCGTAGCGACCCTCTATTGCGCTATTAGCCTAGTCCAAACACCCGCGACACCGTAGCAAATGTATTGTGCTACATATTGAAATTGCCCACGGCACACCATCGTACCATCCTCCCAGCTAGTTTGCCATACAGAGGCCAGTCACGATATCCAAGACGGTGTACGCTGACAACGAGGAAACTGAAGCAAGCCAGACATCATCACCAAAATTTCCCAATCCATAGTATGAAGAAAGATGCACTCAACCCTATAACTCTCAACACTTGTACTCAAAATTTCCCCGAGTGCCGACGCTGCTCCCTCGCGAAAGCTGCAGATTTATTGAGCGGGCCGGATGACCACGCTCAACCAAGGGCCAGCATCGCTGAAGCACCCGAGTGAGATTATTACCAGGGCTTTTCGCGGGTCAGGTAAAACCTAACAGGTCGGGTCGGGTCGGGTCGGGTCAGCTGACCCGACCAGACCCGCGAACATTTTGAGGTGTGTTGACTTGACCCGACCCGACCCGACCCGCGAGATTTAAAAAGTTGTGGACCCGACCCGACCCGACCCGACCCGTGATATTTAAAAATCTCCTGACCCGACCCGACCCGACGCGCGAGACTTCAAAAACCTCCTGACCCGACCCGACCCGACCCGCCACCTTCGGATTGACCCGTGAGACACGGGTTTCATGCGGGTCGGGTCACCTTGACCCGCGAGACTATTTATCTTGACCCGCAGGTCTGACCTGTGGATCCGGCCCATGGGTCGACACTTCAAAAACAATTTGATAGTCATTTTTGTGCCTACAAGCGATATGTGACCTGGCTGTAGTGGGTATTAGTGGATGCAGGCATGCGTATATGGATTTTGGCAGTGTTTTAATGTTTGAATAAGATAACAGGGGAGCATTATTGACTATTTGTACGAGAAAAGCCTTTGGGTAAGAGAACGGGAAGTGTTCTGGGTGTCGAATCCGCGAGCCGAATTCGCGTGTCCGACCCGCGGGTCAGCAGAAAAGAACTCGCGGGTCACGCTGGCCCGACCCGCGAGTGACCCGTTTCTCGGGGGTCATGACCTGACCCGACCCGTGAGCTTTTCATCACCTCTTGACCCGACCCGACCCGACCCGTGAGATTTGAAAAACTCTTGACCCAACCTGACCCGACCGGTGAGATTAAAAAACCTCTTGACGCGACCCGACTCGACCCGTGAGACTTTGAACACTTCCTGACCCGACCCGACCCGACCCGACCCGTGACGTTTTGAACACCCCGTGACCCGTGAAAAAGCCCTGATTATTACCCTGGTCAATACAAACGAAAGGTAGATATCACCTATTACGGGGGTACATAGTTAATAGGACCTATGGTGTACATAAAAAAATATATATTTACCTATTTTTTTACTAACAAAATTTGGTCCCGTTAACTATGGACCCCCGTAATAGTTATGTACCGGCTAAACGAGAGAGAGAAGACAACCAGACAACAAGTAACTGCTGCACGCGATGATCTACAGCAGCAGCACGTAGCGACATCCGTTAACCCCAAGATCCATATCCACCTAGGAAACCCGGGTATGCACCCCGGATATACCCTGACGAACACAGACTGCAACACGCCGTAACACACCACGGTTCGTGGTCGAGGTGGGGTCATCACGGTCATGTATGAGACACACTGAACGGGACTCCCTCGACCGTCCTGACTCTCTCTTTCGTCCTGCCGATCCCCCCCGTTCGGGAACCGGGGTCGATCTGAGCGAATTGACTGTTCATACTCTGGCATGGAACTGCATGACTTTTTTATTCCAACCTTGCGCGATTCCGTCGACACGTTCTCGCCCCCCGCCCCCCCCCGCGGCTTTTGGGTGGTGTGGCGATAAATTTCGTTGACATCCTATTTCCTCGGCCCTTTACGGGAATATATGCCTTCTTTCTTTGTTTGCCTTAGGCACTCCTTGTAGACTTCATAGGCCTTGCCGTTCAGAGGTGTGGCAGTGAGTTTTGAGGAGCCGCATCTTCGACTCGTTCATGTTTTTTTCTCATGAAATCGGGGTTTCCATTAAATACCCGTATTTCTGCATAAAGATAAGGCTGCTCATCAGAGTGGGCTAGTGTCATGGTACTACCTTGAATGATGTGGCAAGGCCGACAATTACCGGGGTACAGGTATTGGGCTCGTATGCGCAGTGCTTGATACTTGGGGGGCGTGTCTTAGATGGAAACCAACTTGAAGGGTGTCCGTGGCGGCCTCAGCCAGTCTTTCATCGTGCTCTTCTAAAGGAATACAGCTGATTTCTTCTTCAGAATCTGTCTTTAAGGCATCAACACAGCACGTCACCAAGTAATAACGACTATCATGCTCAAAAGGCACACCTGGCAAGAGATACTCTGTGTCCCGACCTACCTGTGATATTAGCATTCGCTTTCTTTCGTCGGAGGACCCGTCGGGAGGACCCGTCGGGTGAACCCTCGTGTCGTCCTCCGCATCGAGCCGCAAGGCTGTGACGATTTCTTCCTGTTTATCTATGCGCGTCCAACTCTTTTCTTTTTTGACTGCGGGCATGGCGTTGTGTGGTCCAGGCGACGCCTGGTTATTTATTATATACATCGGCATCGTCTGAATATGAGGCCTTATGTATACATAAATAGGGCGACTCGACCAAACGCACGAGTGTGAAAACTAGGTATACAGCAGTTTAGATACACGTACGAGGAATACCGGTACCAGGTACCTGGTATATTATTATACTTTGTACCTGGTCGACTGTCAGTAATAAATATGAACTCCTGCCGTGTCAAGCCATTTTAGGTCGCACTCGCCTTTCAAGGTGTGCCGTATAACGGGACCACGACTGACTGCTGTACCTGTACTTACCTGGTACCTGGTAGATCGGAGATAAGACAGATACATAAGGTACCTGGTACCTGGTACTCCGTGGATACTGCTGCTGTGTGTGCTGCGATGTATCCAGCTCACGTCGGCGCATCGGACAAAGCTCGCAGGTGCGGTGTGGAATGTGGAACCGCCAAAGAGGCAAAGAATACCCAACAAAGAAATATGGTTCTCACACTTTTACACCTTTCCAGCACATTTTCTGCACGATTTCTTTTGCTAAAGATCCTAGGAGACCGCGGTTTGACGCCTTGACTGACAGTTTCATTTGTCTAAAACTAGTATATTAGGTGAAAAAGAAGCCTTGACGCGTCACCGAACACCGATCTCTGACGGATTCGACTTTCAGAAGGAAAATCGGTCAAAATCAACGACGCTGATTGGCCAATAGGTCAAGACTTTTCATAACATTCAAATGTTGGTCGTTATATTACTTGTGTACAGCAGGTCAGTTCGGAGATTCTCGTCGTGGGCATTGCCCCGGCGCAATCGCACCTCCCAACACCAACAAAAACTGAACCTGATTTCTTGAGCACACGCACGGCGATCGGTGGTCCAAAAAGAGCGCAGTCACGGAGGGTCAGCCAACAAAGGTAAGCTTGCGCTGATGGTGTACTGGTGCTGGCGCTACTATTAATAGCTGCTATCGTTGGAGACCGCCGAGAGAAGCTCGTTCATGTTTGTGTTAGTGTTTGGAAAAATAACTCGTAATTTCCCATCTACTTGTCTGTGTGTGTGTTTCAGCAGCAACCACGAACAACAACCAACGTGTACTGCTGCTGCTGTAGTATAGAAAAACAGTGATATACACACACTACTCAAGTAAACTTTTTTTTCGTTGTCCACAAGCCACTGGTAGAAGTAAGTTAGTTTCAAGTCACGGACGAAATGAACGAACGGAGTTGCTGCTGCTGCTGCTGCCGCCGCTGCTGCTGCTGCTGCTGCTGCTACAGCAAGCAGAGTCACATACATCCACAGCATAGAGCGGAGGCGCCTGACGAAGCCAAAGGCCATGCATACTCTCATCGTCATCATGACTTTTTTGTGTTAGTCTTTTCGGTCTGCCTGTCGTCGTAATAAAAAGTGCAGTGACATCGCTTGCTTCGCGTCCCTTGGTGCGTAGTTTTTCCAGAAATAGGACAACATCAGCTCGTCCAGAGACGGGAAAAGGCCACCTGCTCGCTACCCTGCCCTCTGTCTGAACGCTGGCCGAGCGGGGCCGATGGATCTGTACGTCTGGTGCTTATCGGTGGACCGCTCTATCCCACATGAATGCACCGCTCGGTTGCGAATTGCCGCTGTGCGTCCCTCGCCCCGGCTTCTTGCCTCTTCCTTCAATCAATCAAGCAAACAAGCAAGGCCTACCTGCAGCTACAAGTGTGCGTGTGTTCCAGTATTGCTATTATAGTACGAGTATATACATGCATACGCACGAGTATACGTAGTCGACTTTAGGTTTCGGTTTGGCCACATCGCTCCAAGCAAGCAAGCGGCCAACCAAAACTATCCACACACACCCATGGCGGGAACGCGCAGCAGCACCGCTGCTTTAAGCAAGAGCATGTCGCAGCAGCCTCCCACATCCCCTTTTATTGGAATACCTGCAGCACCCAATATCAGTATTATTATTAATAATTAATACTGCTTTGTGTGACGGATGTGGCACGTGTACCGAGTTCGAGACTACCACAGCAGTCAGTAAATACCAGGTATGTACGAGGATTAATATATTGTGTGAAAAACATACCGGTTGACTTTTAGGATCGAGTACTTATAATTTGACTGGTTTGCCCCCAAAACGGGACTACACGAGTACTATTTTCACCTTTTTTTTTCGATGTTTTTCGCCTTTTTAGCCCCCCCCCCCCCCCCCCCCCCTGCCCGTTGTTGAAGTCGCAGCCGCACTCTCGCAGCGAATTGTCAAAATGTAAATGTCGGCTTCCCGCACACCACAACCAGGAAGTGCATGGTCTACATGAAACATGCTGTAATTTTGCAGCTGGTGGTTTCAATATCGTACGTACACATCCCGTTTGTCTCGTTTGTCTTGCCTGGGTGTGTGTGCGCCTGTGCGTGTAGTGTCTTCAGTGGCACTGATATCACCGAGGCAAAGGCAATACCAGCAACACCAGCAACACCACCACCACCACCACCACCAGCAGCAGCAGCAGCAGCAGCAGCAGCAGCAGCAGTGAAAATAAATGGTGGCGATGGCCAACAACAACAGCAGCAACAACAACAACAACAACAGCAACAACAACAACCACAACAACAACAACAACAACAACAACAATAATAGTAATAATAATAAGCGCGGAGCAGCGGACAGCAGTGTTATGGCTCGATCGGGCGGCCAAGAAAGCGAAGCCCTCATGGGCTACTTGGCGAGAGTGAAAGACGAGTGCAAGCCAGCCATCTACAGCGCCTTCATCTGCCTCATGAACGCCTATCACGGGAACATGTGAGTTTTTTATTATTATGGTTGTGTTTTATGCCTTTGGAAGGTGGGGGGAAGGGGGGGAGCGGGGAGCGGGGAGCGCCGATGGCGGAACTTTTTTTTGTACAAGCCAGCCGCGGAACTGCTGTGTAGAGTAGGGTAGAGGCGCGGGTCATGGGTGAGAGGAGTGGTAGTAGAGGCTAGACGCTAGACCCCGAGCCTGGCCCCCTAATCTGTCCGCTCTGTTTCGCGCGTGCGAAGTCAGGTGCTCTTTTGATCCCCGGTGTTTTTTGGTTCACGGATGCATGAAGCCGTAGTAGGTGTAAAGAAGGCCGAAGCCTTGGTTCACCATCCATGTATGAGATACATATGTGCTCTCACAACTCCTTGCTTGAAACTGATATACGTATATACCTGGTATAGAGATATATATATATATGGCGCACAGGCATGCTGACAGAAACTGCAAGACACAAGACGGTAATGGTGTCAGCTGCCTGCATGGAGCTGAACCGTCCGTATATAACACCCAAGATTGACACACCCACCCCCTCTGACGATTTTCAAGGCTGGTTTTTGTTCTCGACAAGGCGGAGGGCGTACTGAGTACGCCCAGCGATGCGTCTGTCTATGCAACCTTCTCGACCAAATCTTTCCAAAGCCACCATTCTGCATTGTCGTTTTGTTGTGTCGGCCCGATTTCGAGGAAACCGGGTCTGAAATTCGCCCCCCTGGGGTGTGTGTGTCTTATTTTATTATCTTGCGGGTTATTGGGAATGGGAGCACGTACTGCCGTTGATAGTGTGTAGTACCACTCGACGCTCGACTTTCTTTTTTTTACCGTTGCGTTTCATTGGGTATAAGTTCATGGTAATTTTCTTGTGTACTTGCCTGCATTTTCGTTTTCGCCGGACGAGTTGAAAACGCTCAGAAAAAAAAGAAGCAGAAACGTGAGCCTCCAAGGTATCAAATATACCACCGTATACCGGGTACCAGGTATTTATACTGATCATCTGATAGCGTTTATACTGCTGCTGAAACCCCGTACAAATCTTGAAACTTTGCTTTGCACTTCACTTCTTCTGGTGACAGTGAGTTGGGTAGTTGTTACGATCGATCTGAACGCCCCTTATTGTATTTGATTTTTCTTACGATCAGACTGCCGCTCTGGTATTTGGTTTCAACATACATAAACATGGATATAGCCGCCGATAATAACTATAAAGTTGTCTTGGGGTCGTTTGCTGAGCGCGTGGTGCGCGTACATACGTGCGTACGGGGACGCTAAACCGCCAGGCATCTATTGCAACTCTCACAGAAATAGCGCCGCGTTCTTCATGTCGCCAGGCCGGCTGTCGCCCCCCCCCCCCCCCCCCCGCCTGGCGCCCGATCAATATACCTGGTATATATTCGAAGTGTGTACGTACATACATTGTTGTTGTTGACCTCACATTAACTCTCGAATCAAGGAGTACATGGACACACGAAGGTGCTGGAGCCCTGGGAAGATGTATGCTGCTTGTTGTATGTATGTACCCCTACGAGTATGCACGAGCAAAGAAAGGCAGATGAATGAGTGTGTGCGTGTTCTTCACATTAAACCGTTCGAATGAGTGTCCGCATTTTCGGGTCTAGTTTTTTGTCCGTCCGCATGTTCTCTGCTCAAGGTCGCCGAGGTCAGGTTATATAGGGCAGCCCCTCGTGTTTCGCTCGTGATGCTAATATTAATAGTACCAGATTTCTCTCTCGTTCGTGTCTGACGCCGCCGCTGCTGCTGCTGCTGCGGTGGCTGCCGACCACCGGCCACCGACTATTTCTTTCGTCAAAATACGTTTTTTCGAAACTGCACACACACGCGCGACCGCGCGATGCTTACTTGTTGTTCTGTTGTTTGCCCCATGCCGTCCCGTCTGTACTGCTGTGTCCTATATACCTGGTATAGGCCACGAATCTTCTCATTTGTCACATACCTGGTATTGTTTTTTTTTTGCGAAGGTATCTCTAATTTTTTTTTTTCCATCTCATTGTATTAATACGAAGTGTATTCCCCCTTCTTTTGTCTCTCCCTCTGCCTCTATTAACAGCAGTCGTAATAACTCAGATCCGGGGTCGCAAAGCAGGGAGGGAGGGAGGGAGGCTCTCCTCCCACTGCGGTTCTTTCGTGCCTTGCCTTGCATTTTTATCGCAACAAAGACTCCCGCCCTCCATTTCTTGCCTCTCGTCGACTCGCCTCGAGTTGTCGAATTGCGCCCGAGTCCCTAAGCAATATATATGCGATCTCAGCAGTTTATTCCTTCCTTTTTTTTCTTCCTGAAAATATACCTCTAATATACTCAAAATCTCATCCAAAAGGTGGAATTCGAACTCACAGGGTCAACCAACTTTCACTCACTGACTGACTGACGCACGACTCGTAAGTAGAATTCGAAGGTAACCGCTGGGCCGCCGGGCGATCGGCTCCGTATGCATAATATTAATATTACGGTACGAGTACAGCAGTACAGCAGTAGTCAGAAACGTCACCGACAACCGACATGTATTTATTTATTTCTGCACTTTCGTATTACTTGCTTGTTCTCCAGGGGTTTTTTTTTTTTCCGTGCTGTGTGTTCTTGTTTGTTTTGTTTGTCTGTCGTCACGTCGACGCCCCCAAGATATTTTTATTGTTATTATTTTCGTGTCATGTCATGTTGGCGCCAAGACATTGTTCTGTGTTGTTTTATCTTCACATAAAATCGTCCTTTCTACCCAGCTTCATCAGTACACCTTGTGTCCGTCCTGATTCCTTTATCCTAGAGAGATACTCATTCCGTGGTCACAGACTGTGAGACAGATGAAGACCAAAAATAAAAAAGAATCGCAAATTCAAGTGTCAAAAGCAAGTGCAATGTCAGCGTACCGGGTACGAGAAACAACAACACAAGCAGGACCAAAAAAATAAGAGCATTGATTTTATTGTTACTATTAATACTATTTCCGTTTCATTTGCCAACGGGTGTGCGTGCAAACCCTTCCTTCGTTTGCCTTGGCTCGCTCGCGTGTGCTCTCACTGTCACACCGTGTCACACACACACACACTCGTACGGGGGCGACCTATTATACGTTATGTTTATTATACCTGTATGCGTCCTGTCGAACCAATGCACGCTTTGGAAATACCAATATCTATCGCGAACGCCAGTCCGTTCTATCTCCGCCCCCCCTCCGCCTTCGCCCGACCTTCTGATTCAATATTATATATCAGGTATTATAGTGTTGGTAGCATACCATTACAAATATATAATTATTACAATAATATAATCATGATAATTGTATACCTAGTATATTGTACTTGAATGTTTCCAAAGGTCGCCGACTGTAAACAGCAATGGTTGCGCTTGTCAAGAGACAACCCCTGCCCGCTCTCACCTCATGCCTGACAGTCGTGACATTTAGATCAATATAAAATACCCTGTGGGACGCTGAGACCCTGGGTACCTACCTTGTTACTCCTTCTTTTGCCTGGTAGATACCTGGCACTTACTATCAATACTTATTTATAGTACTAACCCTTTTGAAACGACTGCTAGCTGCTGCTGCTGCTGTAGTCCCGTTTTGTAGACAAGCGACGTGGAAATTGACTGATTTTTTCCCGGGACAGGAGTGCGACCCTAGCAGCAGTAGTCTTACTATTACGGGGGTCCATAGTAAAACGTATATATTTACCTATTTTTACTATTACGGGGGTCCATAGTTAACAGGACCTATGGTGTACATAAAAACCTATATATTTGCCTATTTTTACTAACAAAATTTGGTCCCGTTAACTATGGACCCCCGTAATCTTTTAAGTAGGAGTAAAAGAAACAAGGCAGAGGGGGGAAATTGACGATGAAAAGTCACGTTTTACAGCGACCGCCACTGATTGCGTCAGTGATATGTGATATGTGATACCTGGTATGTATCATCATGGGAGATGATTGACACACGTTGATTGGTGTCCGGGCTACATGCATACGTACGTTTGGCACAACGCAAGGAGTCAGTGGTGCAGCACGGACGCAAGCATCACGACCCTCCCTGCCCGTACAGCACTGCTAGGCGCTCACACGGCTCCTATTACACGAGTAATAGTCGCTGTGTCGGGGGTCGGGGTCCCGAAAGGGTTCATGTTGTAGACAGACTTGCCTCTCTCTCTCTCTACGTATCGAGTTGAGTTCTACGCCGAGCGTTGTTGTTGTTGTCTATCCGTTCATGTCGTCACTTGCCGACCTCGGGACCAATGCATACGGCGGTTTGAAACGGTGTGGGTTATGCATATAGCTATGTATGGCTATCACCCGAAAAAAAAGAAAGGCATTTTCTCGTCGACATGGGGTGTGGTCAGTCAGTGGTTAGCCCTTCGTCCCGTCGGCGTTCTGTGTTTGTGCTGCGCCTTTCCTTTCTTGGAAATGTTGTTTTTTTTTCTTTTCCCCCTTTCGTCGGAAACAGCTCCGTCATATTCCATTCCGCGTATGGTTATCGTGTACCTGGTACAGTATTAATAGTATAAATAGATCACGCCGCCAGTACTCTTCAATCTTCAAGGAACACCGAACTAAAGTCTGCTGTCGTTCTGTCTGTCTGTCTTGGGACAAGAGATACAGCAACAGTACATCGAAGATCGCGATTGATTGCGATCTATACTTGCATTTTCGCAGTCGTGCAATACTTGCTACCAGGTACCTGTTGTACTATCCACCGTATGTGGTGCTCGGAGCCTATTAATGGCCTATACCAGCACCGGCCAACAGTAGCATTTACCACTCCGACGTCCTAACCGCGCCTAACCGCGCCGCCGCGTGTGCCCCCCTACGCAAGGACAGAAAAAAGCACATATTTTCCCCTATTTCCTCTCTTCCCTCTCGTTGCAACACAATTTTATTCTTAGTTTTTTCGTATACATAAAACACGAGGACACGCCCGCGCCACGATGATATGATTCCGCGCAAAAAATGCGCTCACCCTCCACTCCCTCTGACTCTTGACTCCTTCTGTTTTGCTGCGCGTTGCGCCCCCGGCCACAAAGCAAAGCACAAGAGATCGACAACACAGCAACCAACCGATCAACCAGCCAAACTAACCAACCATCTGTATCTCCCGACCAACCGAGCAGGCTGGCAGCGGATGCGTTCCTAGACGAGCTGTTCGTCCTGTTCTCCCCCCGAGCCTTTCTCATTCCGGCGTGAAGCCGCTCGTCGACAAGGCCTACCACCCAAGGATAGACGAGCTCTGCGACAAGGTACGCACCGGCAACAGCAACGCCAGCGGTGCTGGCGGCGGCGGCAGCAGCAGCAGCAGCAGCGTTAGCGGCAGAGGTGTTAACGCCGGTGGCGGCGCTAACGCGAGCGTTGGAGGGATAGGTGGAGTTAGCACAGGTGGTGGTGTTGGTGGGGAGGGGGGAGGCGGCGCCGGCGGGGGGGGGGGGCGGGGCAGGAGGCGGGGGCGGAGGCGGAGGCGTCGGTTTTGTCTCTTCGGCATTGGACTCCGGTGCGTCCTTCGAAACCCAGACGACGACGGCGACGGCGACGACGACGGCGGCGGCGACGGTGGCGGCGGCGGCGGCGACTCTAAGCGTCAGCGGCGGCAACATCAGCCCCAACTGCAGCAGCAACGGTAACAGTAACAGCAACAGCAACAGCACGATGGAGTCGCGCCCAAACACTCCCCGCTGCAGTGTCAGCGGCAGCGAGGCGGGTAGCCCCGTGCCTCAGACCGCGGGCGGTGGCGTCGGAAGCATGCTTCGACCGACGCTCCCGTCGGGCGCGGGCGGGAAAAGCATCGGGCTATCGCCAGCAGCGGCAGCGGTGGCGGTAGCGACGAGCGGGGTGCCGGGAGGGTCGTCGCCGGCCGCCAACACAATGCCATCGCTCGCGTCGTCTCCTTGCTCGACGCTGGAGAGCCTTAACGTTTCTTCCTCGGTAGGGAACGGGCGGGGTAGTAGCGGCGAGCTTCCCGGGGGCCTGCTCCCACTAAGGTGAGCAAAAGGGTTGTTTTGTTGCACCTGGCGCCTGGGATGTATTATATGGGTATGTATTTGGATGTTCTTATGTTGTTAAACTACTTGTAGACTATTATTAGTAACGTGTTATTGTTCGCTCTTCTTCGCTTTCGCTGCCTCGTGTTTTATTCGTGAGTATTATATACCTGACGCGTTCTTACAAAAAGGTGTTCTTTTGATTTATTTATTTTCAACGTGTTTTGGCGTCCGGCTTCCGGCGACCCGACCTCTCTACGCGTGTGTATCATATGATATGTCTCCGTTTTTCGTTGCTGATCTTTTTTTTTGTTGGAAAACGCCGACACTTTTGCATGGCAGCCTTTTCGACTGATGAAACGGGTAGCGCTCCCCTTTTTGGCTTTGCTGTTTGACTCAGTCAGTCAGTCAGTCAGCCAGTGAGCAATGAGTGTGTGCTTCATTCATGCCGTTATTTGTACTCGTGGACATCCAGCACAATTGTCACAACCAGTGTCCGTGCCGATTCTTCAATCCTAGAGAGATACAAGTTCTGTGATCACAAACTACGATAAACATATACAGCAGTACCTCGGGTGAGAGATACCAGATATATGGATCGCATTACGTTCGGTACTCTCAAGCCGATTAGACAAGGCAACAGCAGTGCCATGCCCATCGCACCGGGTATGACAAGCACGAGCACAACCACCGTACGCTATTAATAGCAACGTGAACAACATTGAGAGAGAGAGAGAACAATGAAACGGAACGAAGCAAAAAACTAAAACTGAAACTAAAAGGAACTACTGCTGCTGATAAATAAAATCAATTAATTAAAATGCAGCGAGGGGTTGTTGGCAGTCAACATATAATATTAATAGCAGTGTGTGTGCTGGTCTTAATTTTCCGAGTTTTTTTTTTTTCCTTCCCTTTGAGGCATTTTTCCACTTGCAAAGTTCTCCGAGCCTTCCATGTGACAAGAACACTTCCTACATCATCGTTGTTGTGTTGGTGTTCTATTCATGTGAGAACAACATGATATTAATAATATCCCAACCTCTTTGGATTTGGTCGAACCTACCTACTATTAATACCTGGTACTGTAGAAGGGGACGACTAAAGAGGGCCCGCCCCCAAGTCCGAGACACGAAACACAATAGGAGGGTCCTTGCTAAATCTGTGTATTAATTGGTCAGATGGACTATTATTAATATTATTAATATTATTAATAATAGGACCAGTACACAAATGAGAAAGTGTACGCATTGGGCGAAAGCTTTTTTACCCACATCTCGAAGGAGGATTTTGACAACAGCAACCGCAACAACAACAACATGAAGTATTATTGTCCGCTTTTTCTCTTGCGCCGGGTCGAATTTTGTTGATCTTTTTCAAACACTGCTATTAATAGCAGCTGTAGTTTTTCACCATGCTTTTCATTGCCTTCAATTCCGAAATAATGATTGTAAACGAAGGAGACAATTGTGGTAAACCTTTTTTTTTTTTTCTTCTGTTTTGGCATCCGGCGACACAGGCTCTCTCGAAAAAAACTGAACACCCGACCTTTTCAGTTGCAGCGCACTTGCATGACACCACTTTGCGATCTGATGAAACTCTTCAACGTGCAAACGTATTCGTATTGATTGTTACAATAGTATTATTAATAATACAGAGTAGTGCTGCTCCCCCCTTCGTTCGTTCTGTCTCGTGGGTACTTTCTTTCGGGTAAGTAACTATTAACGATTGCTAATATAACGCACATATGTTGTTCTTACTGTTCTCTGATCTGTTTCACTACTGCTGCTGCCCTTTGTTTGTAAAATAGGAAACATAAGAGTACCTCCTTTTTTTTTTTCTTCTGTTTTGGCATCGGGCGACTCGCTCTCTCGAGTAAACGAACCCCCCCCCCCCCCCTCACCATCCATTTTTTAAAATATTAATAATAGTGTTTATTATTAATAATAGTCCTGCACCAGGGCGTCCCCGGTGGCTTGGTAGGTGGTCCGCGTGCCTATCAAGATTAATTTCGTGGGTTCAAGTCTCACCGAGTGCATGCTCGTAGGGGCTTTTTCTTGCATAAAAGAGATTGATTAGCGGAAAGCGCGAGAGCGTGAGTTGGCTACATTTGATGAAAATCGACGAGCAGTGGGAATGCTGAACCCTATGCGCGATAAAAAATAAAGGCACGTACCGGGGGGGAGAAGGGAAGACACCTGTGACCACGGCTTGTCCAGAAGGTCGTCGAGGGTAAAACCTCTTACGAATTAGGCTGGAAAGTGAAAGTGATGAGTAAAATAAAAAAAAAAGTCCCGTAGGCTCATATGCTCCACGTTTATATTAATATAATATCATCGTATTATACGTGCATGGCAGACTTTTCGTCCGATGAAACGCTTCGCGTATGTGTATACTCTGTACCTACTCACGTAGTGGGTGTCGTTTTGCTCTTATCCGTCTTTTGCTTTGCTTCTTCGTGCTTCTTGCTGAGGAGGGTTTGGGTCTCTGGGTGACTGGGTCCATTTGACCATTCACTGTCAATGGTGTGTATCGTGTGTCGGGACCTATCGAGCGTGCCCGCAGACGGTGCTACTGGTTGTGGAGTGCATTGCAGCAGTAAACGGTGGCGCGTGCTTCTTGCTCGACAAACGACGCTGTGAGATGGAAAAAATACTCGAAACTCGTCTTTGCGAGCTTGGTTGGTGTCACGATGGTGTGAAGAGTGGTGTGTGTCACGATGGTTCGATCGCGCGTTCCATGGGGTGTAGGTTTCTGGAGTTGTTTTTACAGGTTTGAGAGTAACCAAGACTTCGCTACTTACCCAAGTATACCATATCTGGTATATATATTGTTCTACATGATAGCTATTAATAGTCTATAACGACACCGCAGGGAGTTTTATTTGATCCAACGGCGTTATTGTCGCCATGACTTAGATCTCTCCGTCTCCTTTGCTTGACCGCTTGAAAATTGCACTCACGGTTTTTGGAACCGTTTACTTGGAAATACTCTATTAATAGTTTTTTTTTCCCAGGTGAGGGTTCAACCGTTTTATTATACCAATAGGACAACAGTCCCGTTTTGGAGACAAATCAGTCAAATTCCAAGTGGTGTGTCCTCAAAACGAGAGTGCAGTTCAAAATTGGTTAAAGAGCGGTCCGAGCAAAAAACAAAGAATAACTAATAATAACCTGTTTCTCTTGGCCCCTTGCCTCCCCCTCAAGCCCTCCAGACTTGAAGCATTTCAGCAGCTAGCAGCTGCATTACAGCAGTGTACCTATACCGCCTATTATATTGATTCTTTTCTTTTTTTTTTTTTGGGAAAGCGCTGATGATGAAGATACGAAACCTATATTACCTGGTATACGTCTCTCTGTCTCTATCTACATGACATGATGGGTGCTTTGGTGCCGACAATTCCCATTTGTACGTTTCACACCCCCCACACACACACCCCAAACCCCAACCAGTTCCTAATTCTATTTCTTTCGCAAGCCTGCACTATTAATATTAACAATGTATGAACAATATAGCTGGCCGCGGTTTCATGAGCATGTTGTTTCTTCTCGCGCGCTGCCTCTACGTCTTTCTAACGGCTGTATTAACCTGCTGCCGGGTGTATCATATAATATATTATCATGTACCAGGTACATCGTGGTACGTACGTATGTATACACGTACGTACCTGGTACATGTCGTTTTTTTGGTTTTGGTTCTACGCGCGTTATTCTCGCACAATCTCAATATCTTTTTCACCCTGTGATACATCATACTACCCTGGTACACCGGTACAAAAAAACCCTCGGTACAACCCTCCCTCCCTCTCCCGGCGTGTCACCCACTAGCGATGACCCCCCCGTGCTCCGTCTCGCCCTCCCTGTACCCCCTCAGCTCGCCCAGCACGAAGGTGCTCGTATCAGATGCAGGGGACATCGAAGACCTCCTCGCGGACATCGAGCCCACGGTGGACCCTGTGAGTCGGCGGCTGCGGGGGGGGGCGGCCGACCGGGGGGGGGGGGGGGGGGGGGGGGGGGGGGGGGGAGGGGCGTTCGGATTTGGGTTGTATGTAGGTGGTCGAGTCGGGTCGGGTCGGGTCGGGTCGCCTTGAGATCTTTTGAGAGAGATGCGCCCATGGCGTGTGACCAGAGAGTGGGCGCCCAGTATCTATTCGTGAACGTCGTTCTTGGTGTGGGTTTGTTCTCTTGTTTTCGCTTTCCCTTTTTTTTGTTTTGGAGCAAGCATGACATCCTACATACCTGATAACCTGATATGTGCTTTGTATGGGAGAAGGCGTCTTGGACCCTTCTTGACTGACCCGCGACCGCCCCCCCCCCCCCCCCCCCCCGCCAGCCGCTGCGCTGAAATTACAGGATGCATACGACCAAAAGAGACACGTTGGCGTGCCCCCCAAAATCGGCTTTTTTCTATCGTGGCTCATGTTTTGGTCATCAGTGCACTAGGCATATACGGCGTATGATATGATACGTGGTTGTTGTTTCGTTGTTTTCGGACTTATTAGCGTTGGTATTAGTATTGTGGTGATTCTTCCTGCCACGTATCGGTAAAGAAGTGTTTACAGCAGGGGGACACCGCCAGGAAACTTCTGCCGCTTACTTGATCGTATTTTTTCGTATCGTTCTTGAGTTCCTGGTTGAGATCGTCGTCCTTGCATTTACAGAGCAGTCGTAGCAGAAGCAGGACAAGGCTAGACCACCGCCGAGTGGTACAATGAGGGCGCGCGGGGGGGGGGGGGAGCATGGCATGGCATGGCATGGCATGCATGCCTCTCATGCGTCTGCCGGCCTGCCTGCCGGCCTGCCGGCCTGCCTGCCTGCCTGCCTGCCTGCCTGCCTGCCTGGTGGCAAAAGTATGCGTCTATACGTGCGTAGGAAAAACACCCCAAAAAGTATGCTGGTTGTGCGAGACGGACGTATTTCTTGTTGTCGACCCTTTTTGGACTGCAGTTCCGTCTGGGGGGACAACCTACTTGGACTTGGCGTGGTTTGTCCCTCACAACGGGCCCGCGGTGCACTCAACAATGCTAGAAAGAAGCCAGTACGGGGGACCATAGTAAGTAGGACCAAATATTGTTGGTGAAAATAGGGGATATGTAAAGGTTTTTGTGTGTACCGTAGGTCCCATTTACCATGTTACCCCGTAATAAGCTACTGACTCTGGCTTTTTCCTCTATCGTATAATCGCGTCGGAAAAAAAAAAAAAAAAAAAAAGCATCTCGGCTTTTATTACATCGCCGGTGGCACTCGCGCTGCTTCTGCTTTTGCTGCTCCTATTGTAATATGCTTCCGACTTTCAAGCTGTAGCTACCGCGGGGCTTGTTGCTCATTTCTTCTCCCTGTAAAGCGGGCCTTCCTGGACACCCTGCAGGAACTAAACCTTGGGCAACATGCGCGAAGCGACGGAGAAAAAAAAAAACAATCACCCGAACCCTTGACTCTCTATACCTGGTATCTGGTATGTATTGATAGTAAGCGGCTGAAGTATCACTCTCTGTCTCTCTTTCTCTCTCTCTCTTCCCCCCCCGCCCCCACCGCTCGTGCAGGCGCTTCTCGACTTCATGATGTGCGACAACTCCCCCACCATCAGCCCAACCGTGTCGGAGTTCGACCCCCCACCTCTCCAACAAGTCCAACAACAACAACAACAACAACAACAACAACAACAACAACAACAACCGCACCCTCGGCGGCAACAGCAGCAGCAACAACAACAGCAGCAGCAGCAGCAGCAGCAGCAGCAGCAGCAGCAGCAGCAGCAGCAGCGGTGGTCGCCTCTTCAACCGACGAGAACAACACCTCCGGCCGACCGTGGCCACCCTCATCCCCCCCTCAAGCTGGAGACGAGGACTGGCCAGGCGCTAGCGGCGGCGCTGCCGCTGCCCTACCCCGCCAGCGCGTCCCCGCCCAGCAAGAAGAGAGCGTCCGGGGACTCCCCGGCGTTCTCCTCCTCCTTCTCTTCCGCCGGCTCTGAGGCGGGATCCCACCACAGACGGGCCCAGTCGTTGGGAGGGGTGAGCACCGACCCCGTGCCGTGGCACCGCTCCGATTCAACCCCGACCCTGGAAAATTCTCAGTGCCGCATCCATGCCACCCCGAACGCCGGGTGCCGCGCCTGCTGCGGAGTAGGAGGAGGAGGAGGAGGAGGAGGAACCCGTTCTGCTACCGCCACTACCACCACACCCACGGCTGGCGCTGGCGCTGGCGCGCCCAGTTCTGCGGCTGCTGCTCGTCGGCGCTGCAGCGTCGCTATCTCTGCGCCTGCGCCGCCAGCCCCGAGGCCAGCCTCGGCTGGTGCCCGCGCGCACGGCCACTCGGGCGCCTCCGCCGCTGGAAAAGGTCCCTTCGGCACGTACGGCGGGGGTGTGAACGGTAACGCCGGCGACAATAGTATGGACCTCGACGACGGAGGGCACCTTGGTCCCGGAAAGAGGATTTGGGAGAAGCGCGCCGGTCCAGCAGGCAACGGGAGTGGGGGCGGAGTTGGAGGCGGGGGTGATTTGTTGATGCAGACTTCTCCTTGCGCCAACGCCCCGTCGTCCTACTTCTTCCCGTCCGTCCGCCGCCGCCGCCCGCCGCTGCTGCTGCTGCCGCCGCTGCTGCCGGTACCACTACCACTCCTACCACCCCCGGCGCTTCGGGCGCGCCTCCCGCGGCGTCCCTTCCCGCGAAGCGGAGGGTCTCGGCGGAACCTGCTCCCGCGAGCATCAAGGATGAACGCGCCGGTAAGAGGAAGGGGAGCCCTAACTCTGACTCGTCCTCTGGGGCAGGGGGTGGTGGCGGACGGTTCGTGAACGGTGCGAGCAGCTCATCGCAACAGCCGGCCAGGTTGGACCCCGACGCTCGGAGGGGGGGGGGGGGGGGGGGGCGACTTTGGTGGGGTGGGGTCGGTGGCTCGATCCAACAGTATGCACATCGCGGACGAGCTCCTGTCTAATCGTAGTGGGAGTGACGCCGGTGGCGGCGGTGGCGGTGGTGGTGGTGGAAGGGGTGGGGTGCCGAGGTCGAGCGGCGATCTGGAGAAGCTGGTCCTCAACTTAGCGACCAGGGGCATGCAGCAGGCCCTGCAGTACGGCCTCCGGCACACCTTCTCGATGGTGCTTCAAAAGAAGGTGTTTTTATGCGTTGTTATTGTATGCACGATGCGATATTTTATTCGTTTATTCATTTTTTTAATTCATCGCCTTTCCTTCCTTGCCAGCGCCTGGACAACCCGTGGTCACAGGTGTCGCCCCCTTCTCCCCTCCGCCCGGCACTTGCCTCCATTTGTTTTGACATTGCGTAGGGTTTAGCGTTAGTGCTCCCGCTGCTGCTCGTCGATTGGCATCGATTGTTGCTAGCTCACGCTCTCGCGCTTTCCGCTGTTGAATTTTTTATGCAAGAAAAAGTCCCTACAGTACCAGCATGCACTCTGTGGGAATTGAACCCGCGTGATTGATGTGAATAGACACGAGGACCACCTACCAAGCCACCGGGCACGCGGGCAACTTATGTATGTGATTGCGCAGTGGCGGAGGGCATCCTGTGTTTTGTCCCTTGTTTCCTGGGGTTCCGAGGCTGTTGTCTGTTGCATTCACATGCCATGTACGTACTCGCGTAGCGACCGCTTGCTGCAGAACGTGAAAACCGTCACTACATTGCATACACCATCAATGCTTCGAACTGCCCATTAGCGACCATGACGTGCTTCATCACGACATTCTGATATATAGTCGACATCGCGAAAATATCACAAAACCTGAACGTTGAGATGGAGGACAATGTGTCCCGGGAATGCAGACTTGACTTCTCTGGTTGAGTTAGCTAGTTTGTAGCGTTCAAGGTTGAGACAGCTTGGAGCAGATGTCGTTTACGCGATACGATACAACCTAGAATAAATAGCAGGCCTCCGCCCCCCCTTCTCTCTCCTACACACTTCTTTTTACCCCCCCCCCCACCGGCCGGCCGTCCATGTTTTTTCGCCATTGCCTTCGATGCTTTTATGCCATGATCGTCGTCGCCATCGTCGTCAGTGTACTCATTGCTGTCCTTATCGAGAGCCTTACATATCTCCCTATCGTTATACTTATCTTAATATATCGATACCCGTATCGATATCATTGTTTATATATATATATATATATGTATCGCTATCGTTATTGCTGTCCGTATCGATATCCTTTTTCACCGATATCCTAATTTATCGATGCACGTATCGATATCCTAATTCATCGATGCCCGTATCGATATCCTTGTTTGTCGATGTCATCACCGCCACCATCCTCGTTATCCGTTACATCTTAGGATGAGGAGATCGCCGAGCTGAAGGAAGAGGCGTTACGATGGTCTGCCAACGATACGCGTCTCCGCCAGATCAATCGCCAGCTCCTCAACGACAACATGCAGCTCAGGGCGGGAAACGGCTGGGACTCAAGGAAGCCGCCACGCCCTTCTTAGGACCCGCGTCTGGCCTCCAGCCTCGCCTAGCCTCGCCAAGCTTTGCGTACAGCCCCGCGTTTAACCCCGCGTTTAGCCCCGCGGGTTTCTTCGCCTAGAGCGTCGCGTATAGCCTTGCGTGTAGATCCGGGGGCTAGAGCGTCGCGTATAGCCCTGCGTATATCGTAGCCTCGCGTGGGTCGCCTGCCTCTGCGCTTGTTTCGGATCGAGCCTCGCGTTTGGGTGTCCGCGTCTCTACGAATATCTTTTAGCGTTTTTGTCGTGGTGCGTCTAGCGTCTACAATAGTAGTAGTGTCTTAACCTTCTAGCATCTTCAGTAGTGGTTCCTTACCTTCTCAATATGAATAGTATAATAGAGGGTTCGCTTCGTCCCCAGGCGGCGACCAGTGTCATCGCCCCGACCCCTCATGGTAAGAGGCCATCGGCGTGCAGGGAAGGGGGGGGGAGGGGTCAACGATGCTTGACGGACGGATGTGTCTCTTTTAAGGCTTACTCAGCCCCCGCCGCCGCCGGCCTCGTTGTATTGTTGGGTACCAGTGGAGTGTATGAATAGTGCAATTGTTGGGTGTCAGTTTTTCTGTAGCAGCTCCGTTTACCTCTTTTGTGCCTTCATTGTGCGTGCGGCTTGGCTTGCTACTGCTGCTGATGCTGCTGCTGCTGCTGCTGCTGCTACTACGGCTGCTACTACGGCTGCTACTGCTGCTGCAGCAGCCTGCTGCGGTTAGTAGCTAGCGGCTGTGAGCAGCGGTCATAGGTGTGAGCGAAGAGCGAAGGTTTTAATTGCTTCGATTGCTCATCCCCGCTCCCCGCCCGCCCGCCCGCCCGCCCCTATAGAGAGAAAGAACGATTTTTGTCCTGCGCTGCTCTGACTGCTGCAGGGGGGGGCACCGGGCGGCGGGGGGGTTGCGGGGGGGGGCAGAGAGAGAAGCATCCTTGCATATCTCCCGTCCGTACATACATACATATGCATGGGGGGAAACCGCGGCGGATATTTTGTCCTGGTCCCCCGTTTCCCATGTCCGAGTGTCTTTGTGTGTCGGTGATTGTTTGCTTGTGTTGGCGTTGAGCTGACCGGTGGGCGCCTCTTCATGTTTGGTCCTTCCATTGTTGAGTCGAGGGCGGGCAGGTGCCAGCCTCGGCGTGCTTTTTTGTCTCTTGTTTGTTGATCATGGAGCGGTGGGTTCGGGTCGCGATTGGATTGTCGGTGTTGCCAAGGAGTGGAAAATGTGCGGGGGGGGGGGGGGTGGGGGGGGGGGGGGGGTCTTCTTCGCTGTTGTCTTGAGTTGGTTTGCGACCTATTATGCTTCGGCTGTGATAGTGGTGGCTCTATATATGGTTGTTGAGAGTGTCGAACCCCGACAAGATTCATGGGGTACTTTACCCCTGATCTGAGGAGCAGCGAACTTAAAAATAGTTATCGCCCCCCGTCTCTGCATCGAGAGGTGGTTCATGGGGAATCTTCGCCGGGGTGTTTTAGACCTTTGTGGCGCGTGCTTGGGGTGGCTTGGGACGGCGGAGACAATCACGGAGAAAAAGTGTGTGTGTGTGCAATATACCTGGTGTGTTTGGGGGCGAAGCCGCGCGTCTGTTGATTGAGCGCACGGCACGCCAGCCCGTCGGCCAAGCCAAGCCAGCCGTCTTGCTCGCTAGGGGCTGCTCGCGCTTCTCCTTTTTTTTGTGCGTGTGCCTACATTTTTCGATCACAACCTACGTACGCGCAAGCGTCTTGTTATTATTTTTCCTTGTTTTTTCTGTGGGAGTTCGCGTTTTTTGCATGCCAGCATGTGGCGGAATGTCACTTTTTGATGAAAGGCGTATTTCGTGTTCTGCTGAGGTGGCTGTATTCGCCTGCATTGCAAATCAATTAGCTTCCCGCGCTCCCCCGGAGAGCATGCCGCCGCGGGGAGATTCCACCGTCTGGTGACCTTGCGATGGCCTTGTTGAGAGCACGAGAAGGACCTGTGCTCCGGTAGACTGGAGAGTAGGGATGGTAGTGATCGTAGAGAGGAGGAGGAGGAGGAGAGGTGTATGTATCTGAAGCTTGGTTGTCACGATCGGGATTATTATTTTGTTTTAACAGACATCCCAATAACGCATTTACCTTCCTCCCACCTCTCTTGGCAGCGGGAAGAGATTATTTCATTGGTTGATTTATCGATTTGATTGGTTGCTTGCTTGGTTGATTGATTTTGGTCGATTCGTTAGTTAGTTGGTTTACGGTTTTTGATTGATTGACTGGTTGGCTCGTTGGTTCGATGGTTGTCGCTTGGTTGCTTGGTCGATTTGTTAGTTGGTTGGTTATTGTCGGTTGGTTGATTGGTCGGTTCTTTGGCCAGTTGACTGATTGATTGGTTGATTGATTGATTGATCGATCGATCGGATGGTTGGTTGGTTGGTCGGTCGGTCGATTGGTCGATTCGTTTAGTTGGTTACTGTCGGTCGATTGATTGATTGGTTATCCGGGTACTTGATTGATTGAGTGATCGAATGGTTGGTTGGTGTAGTGGGAGTCGGGCCAGCGCTTTGGCGTCCTCGAAGCTAGGAGACGGCCGATCCGCCATGCGCACGGTTGTCGACGTCTTGGGGTATATATGGTCGGTTTCTCTTGACTTGTTGTGTGGGGTGGGAATTGGTGGGCGGATGGATACCGTATCAACGAGTGTGATAAGATAACACCGTACAACATGTGTGATGAGATAAGACACCCCCACCTCGAGCGATTGTCCACGGTGCTTTTCTTGACATCGGGAATAAGGGTAAGGGTGAGGGTGCAAACGTCGAGTGATCACCTATGCGTCTCTGGAAAGGCCTCGACGCGATCGTTCTAAAGCAGAGACCGCTTTCGTTGTGTTTATACGTACATATGCATACAACCATCCTTATCCTTGTTTTTTATCGAAAATCGGGTCGGGGGGGGGGGGGGGGGAGGGGGGGGGGGGGGGGGGACGAAAATAAGAGAAGAAATAAAAAACTGAGGGTATGCTATACCTTACGCGTTAAACGGTACTAATCTTACGACTCTCAGTAGGGGGACCGCTCAGCATTAATATTTTCATGTCTAGACGGCCCTTTTATATCGGCTCTCAGAGTCCTGGGTGGGTGGGTGGGTGGGTGGGTGCGTGGCGAATGTTGGGGGTGACTCGACGTGTCAAAAAGGGACGATGGCTAGGGGCAGGGGGGGGGCGGGCGGGGGGGGGGGGGAGGCAGCCAAAGGTTCCACTCGTTGTTGAGCAGATCGTCATCTGATCTGCCAGACTCAGATGGTACAGATCATGATCTGATCTGAGCTGACCTGTCTGATCTAGATGGTGCAGATCGTGATCTGACCTGACACATCACCTAAAGCGTACGGGGATCATTATCCGATCTGCCAGGCCTGTAGATCGCGCACATCATTGGGTTGGGTCGTGTCTGTAAATCATACATACGCTTTACGTACAGATAGATCATCACGTACGTGGAAAGACGTCCACAGATGATGGCAGATCCATCCATGAAAATGATCTGTGCGGTCTGCTATATATACGTACAGTGATGTGGTCTTGTCACGTCTCTCCGACGGGTGAATGGAAAATGGTTACAGGTTAAGGTTGTTAGATCAAAGCGCTAGGCAAGCGGGAGGGGCGAACCCATGGCCGAGTTGAAAGAGAGCGAGCATCCCGCACACGGATGATAGCTGTGTGCGCGCCGTAGTCGTATATCCCAAATGACGATTCGTACGTAACAGGTGCACACCTTGTACTAAGTGAGCGAAACGGCCGGCACGGCACAGACGCACACCATCCGTTGCCTCTCTCCAGGGTACGGCCCAGGACATATAGCCCAAGGTAGCCCAGGATTAGCTTGGGATAGCCCAGGATTAGCTCAGGATAGCCCAGGATAGCCGCCGCTATTGTTTCAGCAGTAGTAGCAAAGAGCACTCCCTCCGAGAGCTTGGGAGGCGTCGATGAACTGAACATGAAAGAAATGTAACATATAGACCTTCCTCGATTGTAGGTCCAAAAAAAAAAAGTGAAAGCTTGAACCTGTGTGTGTACGTGTGTGGGTGAGGATTTGCCTCCGTGCGGGGGGGGGGGGGGGGGGGGGGGGGGGGGGGGGGGGGGGGGGGGGGGTGGGGGGGGGGGGGGGGGGGGGGGGGGGGGGGGATTCATGGTGGCGAGGACGTACATGAGTCGAAGTCAAGTTTCAGACGCACGGGCAACGGCCGGGTACGAAAGCTGCGTGAAATATTTTTTTTCGCTCGATCTCGTCTCGAGAGACTTGATAAACTGCGTTTTTTTTTTTCCTACGGCTAGGCTGGTTTGGTAGTAATAGTTATGGTGTTTATTTTTTAATTTTGCAGGGGGAGGGGGAGGGGGTTGTTTTTTGTGTGAAGTGAGTAGTATCAATAGTAGCAGCAGCTGCGCTGGAGAAGGCCCGGTGTGGATTTAGAAGACTTGCAACAAGATTTTTTCCCTCAAGCGAGAGAGAGGGGGGAGGCAGGTGGAATAGCGGGTGATGGTATCAAAACCTGCAATAGCAGAGGTGATGATATCAAAAGGGCTACAAGCACGAAGTCCTTGCTACTTGACAAGTATTGGAATAGCCTTGCACCACTCTGAATAAGAGAACAAGTTCCGTTCTGCTTCTTTTTTCGGTCATAGTGATATTAGGGTGAACCTACTGTACTACTTTTCATATCCCCCCCCCCCCCCCCCCCCCCCCCCCCCCCCCCCCACGGTGTCGAAAGGGATGCGTGGTCAATGGTCAAATGACTAAGGCAAGCAACAAATGAGTACGCCCCCCCCCCCCCCCCTCCCCCCACGGTCTATTTCGATATTTGTACGGAAAGGCCAGCTGAAGAAATTGTGTTGTAATATGTACTGTAGGGTGTAAGACCTATTGTACTACAGTTTACTACGGTCACCATGGCGATTTGTCCCCCCCCCCCCCCCCCCCCCCCCCTTCCATGAATTTTGTGGAAACAACGCAACGAGCGCCCAAATGTTGGAGGTGTCTCTCTTCATCACGAGTAGCAGCGGTGCTCCGTCACGAAGGGGATGCGTGGTCAAAAGTCAAATAACTTGAGGCAAGCAACAAATGAGTACGCCCCCCCCCCCCCCAATGTATGCGGCCAAAGAGAAAGAGAAAGAGAGAGAGAGAGAGGGTTGCCCTGCTTTGTGAACCGGAGCGCCTGTGGACATAACATTATCCAAGGTTGCACGAAAGGGCCGGTGGATGCATGTGTGGGTGGTTGGGTGGGTGCATGGTGTGCTTCATAAGAGCAAGGGAAAAAAAAACAAGAAAAAAAAAGTGGTTGCCGTGAACTCTCGGAAAGGCGTTGTTCCTGGGAGAGGGGGGGTCGGGGTCGATGCCAGCCTGCTCGACGAGCTTGCTTGCTTCATAGGGCGCTAGGGAGATCGACTGAATGCGCTGCGCGGCCGATTTTGGGGGTAGCTATATATTGGGAGATAGCGGGGTCGACGAACCCACCGATCGGACCTGCGGCCAGTGATGGTGGTCCTACTGTATGAGTATGATCATTTGGGGGGGGACTCGATTCGGTCCTTTTTTTTAATGCATACCGGTACCTGGTACCTGGTATTTTTATTTTTTTCGGTTCAGAGCTCTAGAGCGACAGGCGTGTACTATTTCTCCCCCCCCCCCCGCTCCGTCTCGAAAGGGATGCGTGGTCAATGGTCAAATGACTAAGGCAAGCAACAAATGAGTACGCCCCCCCCCCCCCCCCCCCCCCCCCCCCCGCCCCGCGAAGTTCGGGATTTCGTCCCGAAGCGAGGTGTCTCTGATATTTTTTTTTTGCGTACGCGTCGTACGTACGTATGTACTGTAGCCGTGTTAGGGCTAGGAGCTGGTTGCACAGAACGTTGGTTAGTGGCTGGTGTCAAAAGTAGGTTGTTTTATCTTACGTTTGCGAGGGCGAGGGGGGGGGGGGTGCGGGTGGGAAGGGGGCTTGAAGCTCGCATTCGTACGATGATGGTGGTTGTTTCTTTTTTATTTTGACATATTTTTTTCTTCACACAAAAGTATGCTATTCATAATCATATTACATATGAAGCGGGGATGCATTTTTTCCCCACTAAAATACATAGGGAATTGGCCTGGGCTCTCTCTCTCTCTGTGGTCTCTCCCTCTGTCTCTGGCGACGGCCGCTTGAGGCGAAATCAAACGTCGTTTTCTTTTATCACTAAAGTAGTGTTTTTTTTATTATTCACTTTTGCGCTGTGCTCTCACGACTCGACCGACCGATCGTGGTAGCGGTGAATCAATCAGCTCTCGGGGGGAATCGGAGAGCTGCCGCCACGGCTTCCTGCTACAGCCTTCGTCCGAACGAGCAGAACGAGCAGGACAACACCAATAGGAGGATGTTCTTGATATTTTCAAATATTTTCACAAAGCAAAATGCCCACAGCAGTGTGTTTCTTGTTTGGCCCTAGCAGGGTGGCGCGAGGCCTGTCCTGCGCTGCGCAGCGTAGCGCAGCGTAGCGCAGCGTAGCGCAGCGTAGCGTAGTGGTTGTTTGTTGTGCAAAACATGCAACGACAGCATGGGTGGACTGACGTATTCGTGTACGCAGCGGAGTGTTCAATCACCGCAGTAGTCCATGCCAACAAACAACAAGAGCTGGTCACGAAGACGGAACATGACAAAACCCTGTTCTGTTTTCAAATGAATTAACAATTGGCAGGTTTATACTTGGAAAACAGAAAAAAAAAAAAAAAAAAATAGGTGAAGCGTACCCAGCGTACATGAGTGGGTATACTCAAGGTATATAAGTACACAATATTACGGGGGGCCTTAGTAAACGGGACCAAATATTGTTAGTAAAGATAGGTTAATATTTAGTTTTTTGTGTACCGTAGGTCCTATTAACTAGCGACCCCCGTAATAGAAGTTTTCGCCATCATGTGCTGTGTGTGTGGCGGTTGTCGAGGTGGAATAAGGGACGGGACGGATCTGGACAAACTGCTCGGTATATTATGCTGATCTTGTCTGAATGCGGTCTAGTGACTGCTCTCATAGATATATATACCTGGTAGACGAGCAATGTCTGGGGCAGGGGGGGAGGAGAGTACTCATTATGATGCATAGGCGTAGTCGGGGGCGGGGTGTACTCGATGTCATGCATGGCCGCAGTCGTATGACCATAGACCCTTGCATCCCTACGATACCGGGACGGAGCACGTCGTAGTTTTTTCACCGACCAGGCGAGCGTATTGCTTGCACCAAGCGCGAAGCGCCGTGAGGCACTTCGGTGAGTCGCACGAAGGGTGACCTGCATCCCAATAAGAACCGCTCGTGAGGCGGACTCGCATATGGATGATGACAGCTTCAATGAGTTCATATTCTTTCCGGCGTGGCCACTTCCAGAGGGGGTTTTGGTGCCTTGTACTGTAGTGTTGGTGGCTTACTTTCTGAGCCCCTGGCATGATGAGCTCAACCTAACGTGACTCTCTTAGAATAATTGTTTTCGCGAAACGCGCGACCAACAGTTCTGTGCTCTACGAGTATACTCCTTTCAACCTTATACTACCGTATTATACTAAAAGTGCTATGCCTCCAACCGGTAGTCGCTCAGTTTGATGAGCCTCACCAACCGCGGCAAAGAGAGGTTGAGCGAGAAAGTGCCACACGCAACCCCTACCGTACCACCATGATGGGATGAGTCTGAACAAGAAAAAAAAATAAATTGAGCGGTGTGAGGGGGGGGCGGGTGGGTGAGGAGATTTGAACCACGTACGTGACTGGCTGCAGGGGAGGGGTACGTGCTGCTTCTTCTTTTTTTTTTTTTCGCCGGTTGACTTTTGTCTCAGTACTGTACTACAAATAGTAGGAATGTTCGAGACGTGGAGCACATGGCAAAACGGTAAATACGCGTGGTGGTAGTGAGAGTGTGTAGGTGTCTTTCTGTGGCACAGGGCAAACATTGTGTCAGCTTCAAGCGCGTTGGGGTGGGGGATCGCGCCCCTCGATCGCATTCGGCGACGGGCATTCGCGATTTTTTTTTTTTTTTTTCAAACAGTGCCCCGTATTATGTGCTTAATATATATATCAAATACTACGCACCGCAGCACTTTTTTTACTCAAATTTATTTTATGTTTCCATCCCATTCACATTTGCAATTGATTAATATTTGTTTCCACCGTCCCATTTATTGTCATCTTCGCTCTCCTTGTCTCTCTCCCTCCTGTAACTACGGGGGGCCATAGTGAACTAAGAACAAATATTTTTGGTAAAAATAGAGAAAATACCGTAGGTCCTATTTACTATGGCCCCCCGTAATGGTCGCGACTCAGATCGGCTGTCACATAGCGCGTAGCATGCTCTTCTACCCCCCCCCGCGCCCCGACTGCTGTTTGTTCGTGCCTTGTTTGTTTTTTTTTTTTATCGCGAGAAAGACATCAGCCCTTAATTTCTTCCGTCGTCGATTCACTTTCTAAAAATGGTGTATCATATCATATACCGGTACTACTGCTGTAGCAGCCGCACATGCACCTGTTTTGACTGGAGAGTATTTGCGACTTCAGAGAAGAAAAGGTGTCGAGGAAAAAAAAAAAAAAAAAAAGGGAAAAGAGAGTACGCCATCTGCCACGTGAAGCAAGCAGCCCGGGCTAAAGCAGGGAAAAGGGGATGCGTGCCGACAACAAGGAGAGCTTGATGTGCGACATCCCCCGCGCAGCATCATTTGCACGCCTATATCCTCCTCTGAAAAGAAGGTCTTGACAGGAAAGACCGCCGCGCTTCTGCTTTTTTTGCCGCTCTTTAGGACGTTGCACCTAGCACTTTTGTTCGTTTATAAAGGATAAACCACTGAGCTACTAAGTCAGCGCTGACTGAGTAGCTCAGTGGTTTATCCTTTATAAACGAACAGTGGTTTATCCTTTATAAACGAACACTTTTGAGGTCCTACAGCAAAATTACGCCAGGTACTTGGTACGGTATGATTTTTTTGACTGGTCGTTACACCTGAGAACCCACAGCAAATGACGTGTGTGGTTGTTTATTGTCCTTGGTGAGAGTGGCTGGTGTGAAGCATATCGTTGAGAAGGACACGTATCCAAGTGAAGCAAATCGCGATAATCGGGGTCACGAATCGGCTTCAAGAAATAGGGTCGAGAATCTCGAGTGAGTTTGGGATTTAGCACAGACGGAAAAGTCTAAAGAGAAAACTCTCAGAAGGAATGCTGGATCAGGTCCAGGACTCGCACAGGGAAGGAGGAGGTTCTCTCTTCTTGGGGTCGTGTTAAGGTCTTAGTCCGTTGGGCTAAAGGTAAAAGGTTAACCAATCGCCAACCCAATCTAAGCCTCATAACACTCTCCCCCCCTGGAACGGACCGGATATACGGGTCGACGCGTGACACCAGCACGCGGTTCCAATTTCTGGGGATCCAGAAGTATTTTTTCAGGTTCTTGACATGAGGAAATTTACTTTTCTTTAAACAGCGATTTCATGGTGGACGTGAGATTCGAACTCACTACCAACGACCCATGTCCTGCCGTCGACGCCATTTGTTAAGGTCTTAGTCCGTTGGGCTAAAGGTAAAAGGTTAACCAATCGCCAACCCAATCTAAGCCTCATAACAGTCGTGCGGGAGCTTGAAGGGTCAACCTGACGGAGTGAGCGAGGTGGGGGAAGGCAAGATGCCTGCCATCTTGCATGCCGGCTTCCAGATACTGGCAAGGGGCAGAAACTTCACTCGAAACGTCACGTGCATCTTTTTTTCGTTTTGAGCTGAGCGACGAAGCTGTAGTACGAGCTCCGGCATCTACGGCCTGTACTCCTGGGTGTGTAGGACGAATGTGTTTAGAGTTTCTCGTTTTACATGCCGCGCGGTAGAATTCAGTTGCAAGCGATCGATCGTCGATGAGTCAACGGATACGCAATACCAGGCATAGAGCCAACGGATATTATACCACGGCACTATACGACAGCATGCGCTATGCGTGTGATGCGTGTGATGCGTGTGATGCGTGTGATACACAAGCATGCAACGGACACCACCCATGAAACACGACTTATTGTTGGTTCTTCGTTTTTCTTCGTGGCCGTATCGAGTACGACACAAAGATGTCGACCAAGCCCCCAAGATCATGATGCCGTCTTTAGACGGGCTCGTATTTTGGAAACCTTCCCGGAGCAGGGGGGAGCGCCCGACCGCTTGGCCCCCACTCACACTCTAGGCCCTCCGCGCGTAGCTACTGAGCACAGGCATGTGGCTACGACACATTCGGCTCATCACCACATTGTTATTATTATTATTATTATTATTATTATGCTTGCCTTCCGACAATATAGCGTAGGTGCCGTTCCTATATAAATCGAATATCCTTCCGTAAATCAGTAGTATCCCTCATACACTTCTCTGCCGGTCGTTTCCCAATTTCCATTCCCCATATCGTTTCATTTTAGCTACGACCGGTATAGAGTATCCTATTCCTCATCAACGTTCCATCACCACATGCTACGGGGGTCCATAGTTAATAGGACCTATGGTATACATAAAAATAAATATATATATATACCTATTTTTACTAACAATATTTGGTCCTATTTACTATGGTCCCCCGTAGTAGTAAAATCTAAAACATACGCCGTGCCGATATGGTTTGTAGCAGCGAAAAAAACACGTGTGCCCTCAGCCCTTTCAACCACGGCAAAAAAAAAAGGATTGTACTATATTTGCCAACTAGGTTGTCACGGAAACGTGGGTTCTTTTGGTGGGATCTCCGCAGTGGGCGTGCGGTTTGCGGCTCCTGGGGTAGGTCAGGCAGGGTCAGGCAGTCCGCAGGAGAGGCAAGCACTATCGGCCAGTGTGAACTGACTGATTGCCGTGCAAGCTCCAGCTCTCAGAAGAGCACATGGAAAAGCGCGGCGCTCCAGGCGTGGCACATGCGGACAACATACTACTGATAAAGTAGAGGTGCATATATATATATATATTTGTTTTAGGCTACGCGCTTTGAGGAGCTACTCGGAACTGCTGTCCTTCGAATAAGTGGACATTCGACCCTCTCGAGACACGAGAATAGGGTTAGGATAGCGAGGGCAGGAGGACCGGACGATGACCTGTGAGTGCCAGATTGAACCTACAATGAACACAGACTGGATAGAAGGTGCTTGACATGGATTTAGACATTGAAACAGCCATAATATGGTGAACCCAGGGAGATAATCTGGGGAGGTGAACACAAGACTTGCAGCGTCCACTGTTTCCTGGGAGGGAGAAGAAGGATACAGAGTGTCCCAACGGGAACCGCTTCTCGTTCGCAGAAGCGGTGGGTCGGTCGGTTGTGGGGGAAATAGCGGCAGCACGAGCTTACCACTTATTCGAGAAAATGGTTGACATATACTGTGCGCGAGACAAAGTTGGGATAACGCCTACCAGGTACGATTCAACGCAAGCCATTGGTTGAGTGGTTGATTGGGTCTGATTGGCTAAGAAGGGTTAGGTTCGACTCTGTTCGTCTCGTACGCGGGGTGTGTCGACCCTTTTTAGTTTCAGGGGAACGCAACAAGACAGCAATCAGAACCAAAAGAGTGGTGTGCCAAGATATAGGAAGATGCGCGATTTTTTTGGTCCGTTGTGGGTTCTGATTACAATTGTTTGCCCCACGGTGACAGCAGCGGCAAGCTACCCCCTCAAAAGGGGGGCGAAGCCTGTGATCACGTGATCACGGCATTATTTGTCGAAGGAGACAGCTGAGGATAAAAAAAAACTCCCACGAGTTGGGCTGGAAAGGAAAGATGTTGGTGAAAAAATGAATACGTGAACCCACAACCCGAATCTCCAAGAATGTTCCAGGAAAATTCCTCAGCAGAGGAGAATGACCGAACTTGAAATATCTATTCGTGTACCTCGTACATGCTGGGTTTTACGGCCAGTCTCAGACAACGAAAAGCCGGCGTACTGCATGCCGCGAAACGTGAAGCGACTAGTCAGTTGATTACTCGCTTTTCTCTTCGTTGCAGTCGTACTACTGTAGTAGTGTATACCATGCCGTACTTCTATACTATTATATTGCTACAAATACTGTGACGATGGGGTGCAACCAGCAACAGAACGAGACGGAATACCATCGCCCCAAGTCAAGATCACCTATATCCGGAACAACGCCTCCCCTCTCGAGGTTTTTTTGCCTCCTCCTCCTCCCCCCCCTCCTCCTCCTCCTCTTGTACCTCCTTCTCCTCCTCTTGTACCTCCTCCTCCTCCCCCCCCCCCCCCCACCCTCCTCATTAGCCGTCCTCTTCTCCTCCTTCTCCTCCTTGCCCTTGTCCTCCTCGTCCTCGTCCTTGCCCTCCTTGTCCTAGTCCTTCTCCTACCCCCCCCCCCCCCCCCCCCCCCCCCTCCCCCCTCCTCCTCCTCCTCCTGCTCCTCCTCCTTCGCCCCCCCTCATTTCTCTACCCCGTCCCGCTCCTCCCCTCCTCCCCCGCTCCCCCTCCTCCCGCTCTTCCTCCTCTTCCCCCTCTTCCCTCTCCCTCCTCAAGCCCCCCCCCCCCCCCCCGCCCCCTTTCTTATATTTCCCTCCCTCTCCTCCCCTCCTCCCCTCCTCCCCTGCTTCTCTCCCTCTCCCCCTCCTCTTCCCCCCCCTCCCCCCCCCCTCCTCCCCCCTTCCGCCCCCACCTCCTTCAGCAATTATTTGGCACCTACCCACCCTGCTCGCACCGCGGCGATGCGCAACCTGTCGTCAACCAATCTACTACAAGTACAAACCGTCGTATCAATGCAGTAGTAGGCAGAAATAACCAACCACAGCAGAGTATTACAACTGATAGTATTGCCAAAAGTGCCTCCTCTTGAAGTGAGTGTAAAACTCGTCTTCCTCTTCCTACATCCTCGTAGGTACCTCGCTCATCAATCAGGTCATTTTCATCGCGGCAGATAATATCATAAGAGATGGGTGGTCATGTCGTGGGTGATCACCTCCTCCTGGATGAACGCCTCGTCTATGCAGCTAGCCGGGTGTTCCGCATTCAATCAATCAACCAGTCGTAGAGCGGTCGGTCGACGTTGAACTGAAGGTCATCAATCAATCGACCAACCAATCAACCAATCAATCGATCGATCAGTCAATCAATGTATTAAACCAAACCATTTAATCAAGCAAGCAATCTATCCATCAATCAATGCCGGCCCTGGCCAGCCATATCCTCTCCGCGTCCTCTCTCTACACATATGTATATATGTATGTATATATATACCAGGTACATATATATATATATATATCCTCCTGATGTTCGACCGAAGCAAAAACAATCATCGTTTTCTCGTCTGTTGACACCTGCCTAACAAGAAAAGAAGATCAGAAAGAGGAAGATCAGAAGAAGACCAAAAGAGGAAGGAGGAGAAAAACAATACCACCAGGTCAGAAGCAGGAGTCTACGAGTAAGAACAAAAATACCACCTCACAGAATCGGATCTGTTCCGTTCCAATCGACGGTCGCGCCTGGCCATCTGGTGCGTATGACCAATTCCAAAGGAGCAACAAGCGCACCGTTCGACTCGTCCTCGGCACTGAGGGGAGGGGTGCCGCGCCCGTCCAGCCTCCGGTCGACACTCAGCCAAATTACCTGCGCGTCAACAACGAAGAATGAAGGCACGCGCGCGCAAGATACATGATGAGGCGCAAGGTAATAAGACAATCTACAATAATAAAAGTAACCATTGTTTTTTTTATTATTTCTCTTTCTTATTTTTTTTTCAAGGAATCATTACAAAGAGTTTCGAACGACAGAAAAGCGTTTACATATCCTGTATATGAATACAATACGAGGTACCTACCACTGGTGTACCAGGTACCGGGTAATACACATGTTTGTAGAATAAAAAAATAATTTGAAAAATAATAACAACGAACATCGCAACTCATTCATCTTTGCAAGCTGTGTGTCATACTATCATGGGGGGCCATAGTAAATAGGACCTACGGTCTATACAAAAACCTATATATTAATTTATTTTTACTAACAACATTTGGTCCTATTTACTATGCCCCTCCGTAATATTACCAGTGAGACAGACACTTCGATCGCACGTACTACAGTTTTTAGATGGACTCATGCAGGAGATACATCCCGTGTGTGAGGAAGATATAGTTATTGTAGTAAGCCAAAGAGTTTCGAACCGACATTGCTGGGTTTAAGATGGCAGACAAACCGAAGAGGGTTTCCAATAAAAAAATACCAAGCATCAATAATAATACTTAATATATACCCCACTTCAAAGTATGGCACCCATGTATTATACGGAGGACCACAGTAAATAGCAGATAGCACCTACGGCACACACAAAACCCTACATATTTCCCTATTTTTACTAACAAACTTTGGTCCCATTTACTACGGTCCCCCGTAATACGATACTGCGCGAGTGGCAATTTCAAAAAGAAAAATAGAAATCCGAATAAAAACAGAACCTGTCCGTACAGCGAGAAGAGAGGAACGTTTTGATTCACAAGAAAACAAAAAGTTTCGAAGGTTTCAATCAAAAAGGATCTTGAATAAAAAGAGAAATAAAAAAGACGAAAAAGAAAAATCTAGGAAAACTTAAACCGCACAACAAGCGAACAGTTTTGTTTCACACCGACAATAAGAATAGAGTCAAGAACAAACAGGGCTTCAAATAAGACATTGGTACAAAGAGTTTTGAACCAGAAGAAGGGTCTCAATATATAGTAAAAGAGAGAGATTCGAACAGATCCATCATGTTATTGATGGGTTCGAAAAAAAAATAGTTTCAAGTAAGTAAATACCCCCCACCCACGATGGGTTTAGCGTCATCAGGTTCAAAGAGTTTTGAACAAAAAGAAGGATCGCACTACGATACACAGCAGTGAAAAAAAAGAGAGATTCGAACAAATCGTGTGAAAAATAGGTTCGAGAAATAGCGGTTGCAAGACAAATACACCCAAAATCGTTTCAGCGCATATAACTTGGTTCAAAGGGTTTTGAACCAGAAGAAGGGTCTCAGTAGCAAAAAAGAGAGATTCGAACAAAAAATCATGCTATTAATATTATAGTAATACCTCCGAATAATATGTTCAAGTAAATAAATGCCAGGTATGCCATTTGATAGAATACCTACGTACGTACCTCGTCCTCGTACCTTGTTTAGCGTACAGCGATTCAGAGCCGAGACCGTTCGGACCTTACACTTCCGTTAGTTTATACGTACTTCGAACTACCTACAGCAGTAAAAGTATATGCTTGTACTACTATAAAATAGGTATTACGGGGGTCCACAGTTAATAGGACCTATGGTTTACATGAAAACCTACCTGTTATATATTTACCTATTCTTACTAACAAAATTTGGTCCCCCGTAATAGAAACTGGAGCTACAGGGCTAGTGTTGTTTCAAGGAAACGGTTTCAAGTACGTACGGCAAAAAAAAAGTCGCACAAAAACAAACCTATACATACTGTAGTAGTGTCAAAGCGGTGCACGTATTACATGTAACACGGAAAGGTACTGACTGCTGTAGTATCGCACGTGTGATAGGATATCGCACCCCACTCGAAAAAAAAAACAAAAACAAGGTGGTTTTCTCGGCAGCGTTTAGAGTGAAAAAACAGATCGATGCGTCTACGTAGTATGGTATGGAATATCTCGACGAGAACTCTTACTCTTTCCAAAGCGAGTAAGCCATGGTTTTCGCTATGTGTGCCCTAAGCCCTTAAGGCGTGTTTCGGAGAAAATCGACTCCGAAAATTCGTCCCAGGGGTGCGTGTACACAGTAGAAGGACCGCCTGGTACTCATAATAATGTCTAACTAAGTGGTCCTTACGGTACAGGTACGTGTTATATTTTCCGTCGCACATTGTCCAGGTCAAATACCGACCCTTTACATCAATATTTTTTGCAGATCTACCTGGGTTGAGAAGAAGAAAACCCCGCGAAAAAAGAAGATTGAATAAGGAAGCCGCCGTCGTCAATAATAACCTTAATCGCGCTGCGGGAAGGAGGCCATCATTCGCTCTTTCGTTTTTCTCCCCCTCGCTCGCTTTCTCCCCCCCCCCCCCCCCTCCCCCTGCTCCGTATCACGTAGTGTGTATATGGTGAGGCACCCACGAGGCAGTTACATAGTGACCCCATTGCTGTGTCTGGAAGTGGCCACACCAGAAATTAAATCAATCCATTGGTGCTGTAATCCATATGCAAGAAAATCCGCCTCTAGAGCGGTTCTTAGTAGGATGTAGCTCACCCTTCATGCGACTCGCCGGACACCTCACGGTGCTTCGCGCTTGGTGCGAGCAATGTCTGCCTGGTCGGTGAAAAACCCGACGTGCTCCGTCCCGGCATTGCAGGGATGCGAGGGTCTATGGTCATACGACTACGGCCATGCATGAGATTGAGTACATCTCTCCTATCGAGTACACCCCCCCCCCCCTTCCCCCTGCTCCGTCTCGAAGGGGATGCGTGCTTAACGGTCGAATGACTAAGGCAAGCAACGAATGAGTACGCCCCCCCCCCCCCTGCCCCCTCTCTCTCTCTCTCTCTCTCTCTCTCTCTCTCTCTCTCTCTCTCTCTCTCTCTCTCTCTCTATCTCTCGGTATCTCCGAGACACGTGCTGTTAATTTATCAATGCAATCAGCAGCAAGGATATGTGTACGTGAGATTAACATTAATACTATTAATAATAGCATATCAGTTTCAAGTACGTACGGCTAAAAATATATCTCCTTGGTTCCCCAGGTACCGAATCGAAGCGCGTAGGTCAACGTACGACCGTATACCGTATCGACGCCCCAAAGATCCCGCCGTTGAGAGGGGGGGGGGGGGTGTTATAAGGATTACCCTGGGCTGGTTAATCGATCGATATTTTACCCTACAGCTCAGTAGGCAATACCTTCACATCCTCCCTATCGGCTAGCAGGTACCAGGGCGTGAGCCATGAGGGATAGAGATTTGGAGCCGCACATTGTCAGAGGGAAAATCATCATAATAACTTAAAGCTTCCACACCTTGACACAGATCACGATCTGCTGTAAGATCAACTAGTTCATTTTAACTTGCTGTCTTGAGGTGCTGCGGCACAACATCTGTGTAAAGTACAGATCCAACCTGCGAAACATGCGCTAGATCATGCTGCTTTGTATGCCTCCCACCCGACCACATGACTCACTAGATCGTACAGATCATACAGATCAAGACCAGATGATCTATCTGTCTGCCCTGAAATATTTAGGTTATCATGAAGCAGTGGTTATGATCTGTAGATTATCTGTAGATGATCTGTCAATGATCTGTAGATGATCTGTAGATGATCTGTAGATGATCTGTAGACGATCTGTAGATGATCTGTAGATGATCTGTAGATGATCTGTAGACGATCTGTAGATGATCTGTAGATGATCTGTAGATGATCTGTAGATGATATTCCATATTTCGCTGTGGATCGCACTGCCGTCATCAGCGGTATTTAAAAAGCTACCACTCCGTTCGTAAAAATAAGCATCGCTTGTACACTAATATTCAGTAAAAATTACCCCTATATTTCGTTACAGAGTGGTACTGTACCTGGTATCATTTATACATAGCACCAACACTTCGTACAGGCACAAAACTGGTACCGGTATACATTTTTGGCTGTGTTTCGCGGGGTCGCACCTCATCCTGCCTCCCCAGCCCGTCGTAGTACTCCAGATCAAATCGTTCCAAGGTTCCGCTTGCCCCCCACCCGCCACGGCCTTCCTTCTCCCCTCCCCCCTCCTCCTCGCCATGCTTCAGCCCCAGCCCTCTTCTGCCTTCGCCCCCCCCTGCTGACACCGCCGCTGCTCTCTCGCTCACGTCGTCGCGGATACCACTAACGTCATCAACACCAATGTTATTTAAACCAATGATGTTGTGAACACTAACGTTATCCGCGCGCCCCCCCCCATCGCCTGCTGGGGGGGGGGGGGGGTCGTGGCGGTCGTGCTTGCGGTCGATAGGACAGAGCGGTCTAGCGAGAACAGGACGGAGTAGTGACTTTCGCTGCACAGGACCCACACCGGCACCTCAGGTGTCTTGAGCCGGTCACCAACCTAGACAAAAGTAGTCGAGTAATTTATTTTGTTAGGGGAAGAGAGGGGGGGTGTGGGGGTGGGGGGGGGGGGGGGGGGGGGGGGGGCGTACTCATTTGTTGCTTGCCTTAGTCATTTGACCATTGACCACGCATCCCTTTCGAGACGGAGCACCGTTCCTACTCCTAATAGAGACACCTCCAACAATTGGGCGCTCATCACGTTGTTTCCATATATTACATAGAAACTTTTTGCTAATCTTATCCCCTTCCTGTTTGGCCTCCTGTGGCCACCATTGATCTCCTAGGATAGCGATCGTTTTCTCGCTGCTATTCATTGTATCAAACTCCTCCATGTCACATTCGTCTATTTTCCTCATCTCCTCTTCTTCTAACACATCCCGTTCCTCCTTGTATATTTCACATTCTCCTACTATGTGAGTTCTACTCTCTATTGCTTTGCCACACGGGCACATCTGTGCGTCTACTTCCTCCTCTTCCCGGCTACTGGTGTACCTCTTTCTTCTTTCAGGCAGGTCCAGGTCCCCTACACGAAAGCGCAGTTTCAGCGTTTTCGCGAAGTCCATTTTGGGCCATGGAAATACGTTTTCATTCCTATTCTTTCCCTCAATCCCCCGTATATCTCTAAGTGTTTTTCCGATTCCACCTTGTTTCTTAGCGCTAGCCTGGGGGTGGGGGGGTATTCATTATCATGCATGGTCGTAGTCGTATGACCATAGACCCTTGCATCCCTACAATGCCGGGGCGGAGCGCGTCGGGTTTTCACCGACCAGGCAGACATTGCTTGCACCAAGCGCGAAGCGCCGTGAGGTGTTGGGCGAGTCGCATGAAGGGTGAGCTGCATCCTACTAAGAACCGCTTGTGAGGCGGGTTTTCTTGCATATGGATGACAGCATCAATAAATTGATTTAATTTCTGGTGTGGCCACTTCCAGAGACAGCAATGGGTTTGCTATTTAACTGCCTCGTGGGTGCCTCACCATATACACACTACGTGATACGATCATCCCCCTTATGCGCAGTAAAGGTTCTCCCCACACAAAAATGATCTAACTTGACCCCTAGCCGTGGTAACCGCCAAAAAAAAAAAAAAAAAAACGGTACCCTGGCTGTCTAGCTCACGCAGTGAGAGGCGTGTTTTACAGGGTCGTCGCCAACCGACGCCAACCCAACCTATATATACTAGATATATAAGATAGGGGGAGGGGGGGTGCACTCGATAGGAGAGATGTACTCAATCTCATGCATGGCCGTAGTCGTATGACCATAGATCATAGAGGGGGGGGGGGGGGTTAGGGGAGGGGGGGAGGGAGTGCGCTCATTTGTTGCTTGCCTTGATCATTTGACCATTGACCACGCATCCCTTTCGAGACGAAGCACCGAGGGGGAGGGGGATAGGGGCTGGTGCCATAGGAGCTCACGAGGGGGTGGAGGGAGGGGGGAGGGGGAGGGGGCGGGGTCGGTATCACAGCAGTTTACGAATGTGTGTGGGGGGGGGGGGGGGGGGGTTGGCTAACATTGGACCATGTGAACCTACTGGTATGCAGACAGAAAGCAACACATCACTTTACCCACCTACCCACCCGCCCACCCACCCACCCACCTGCACGTGCTTGTACGCCTCGAAAAGGGTGAGAAACCCTACTCTCCCTCTCGCTGGCACCCCCGTCAGGACAATGCGATTTCCCTCTACTCCTTCTGCTGCCCCCGGTTCTCCTCCTCTCTCTCTCCTCCTCCTCCTCCTCCTCCTCCGTACCCTTCCCCTCCCGCCCCCCCAGCGGCGCCCCCCACGGCGCCGTCGTCGGCATCGCTTATGACGCGCCGGCCGTCAAACACGTTGGAATGGGCGCGTCCCAGAAGCAAGAGGTTCACAAGTTCCTGCGGGGGGGGGGGGGGGGGGGGGGGGGGGGGGGCGCGGCGTCAACACCTCTCGCGACCAAGATCATTGTTACACACTCCATTTTTGGTACAGCCCTTGGAGAAACAAGGCTCAAAGCAAAGTAAACATTTGCTAATATATTCTGATACTCTACACACCTTTAACCCGCCTGCACCCCTACAAAATAAATCTACTCGGGGAAGAACTTAACGGGGTTTGGCGGGGGGGGGGGGAGGAGGGGGCGTCCAGACCCAGCCGCGGCACACACACACACCCGACACGTGACGGTGAGACTTTTTAGCTTTATACTTCGTTTTTGTTCTTCAGTTTTTGTATGTTTGTTTGTCAGCATCAAATCACTTGTGGCGGCGTAGACGGTAGTTTTTTAGTTTTAGTTTTTTCGATCATCAAATCTCTTGTGGCGGCAGCAGCAGCAGTGTTTTCGTTTTTTTTTTTTTTGTTGTGTTTTTTTTTTGGTGATACATCGCGTTTTCTTTTCCTACCACTGGCCCGAGCCTGCGAACGGGATGCGCTGCTTCGGAGAGGACACGTGGGGTTTTCGCCAAAAAGTGCTTAATGTGTTCCTTACCTTTAGTGCCAGGTAAAACGTGATGACATACTGCTACGGGGGACCATAGTAAATAGGACCAAATATTGTTAATAGTAAAAATATAAAATACATAGGTTTTTGTGTGTACCGTAGGTCCTATTTACTATGGACCCCCGTAGCACGATAGACTGTGAGTTTGACCTTTTTAGGACCGTACTCCCGTTGCGAGGGCAAAACACTTGGAATTAGAGTCGAAACTAGGCTTCTGTATGTACACTGCTGTGTTCATAAAAAGGTTTTAAGGCCCGTCCTACAATAGGTAGAGGACACCAAACAAAACCATTCTGATAGCCTCTTTCGGACAAAAACGGGAAACTTTGGTGGTGTCAGAGCCGTCTACTGCGAGCGGCGGGAGCGCCGTGCCGCACCACCGGACCCCCTTGCATCCACCATTATTGTAACTCGGGCACCATGTTGTCGAGCATCAACCTCAATGACACGGTGGCCTGTGCGGTAGAGTCCGTCACTTTTCAGCGTTGATTTTCCCCCTCCGAAATCTGAAGGGGGCCGGCCATAAACCGAGGAGCTGCCCGGTGCCATTGGAACTGGACTGCCATCCATTCTTCTTCGCGTTTTTTTTTTTTTTACAATAGCATTCGTTGCATACCTTAAGGACATCAAAGTTATCCATCTTTTTTTTTTTTTTCGTTTTTGTTTTTGCTTGGTCAAATGTTTTTTTGCGTGAGATGGAGAGCCTCCTCAAGCCAGGAGAGCCTCCTGGCAATTGGGAGGAATCATCCCTACCGCCCAAAAACCGAGGTGAAATAGTCGAGGTAGAAATAACCGAAATGGAAAAAAAAAAATCCGTCGAGTACTCGTAGAGATTATTCTTTTTAAGTCGACAGAAAAAATAAACCCCATACAAAGGAGATTTTAGAAGAAAAAACATGTTTTTTTGTTCGCAGACGATATTTTTACCACTCTGGGTGTCTATCAATGTAAGAGCCACTTGGTATTCATATTAATGCCTAAAACGTTCATTATATTTCTGACCAGAGTGATACCAGGTAAAATTGGGTATTTGGTCGGAGTGAAACTGTATTAATTAATTGGGTGTCTTGAGATACGTACCGTGAGAATAATTAGTCAACACTAATTCGAGGCATTCATTTAGTCTACATAAACTCCACACTATAAATACCAGTATGTCCCTTAATATAGTGATATTTTGTATACTAATGTCCAATCAATTGTTTCCTTACATAGAGGGACAAAGTGGGACATCAACTCTATAGGGTGGACGAAATGAATCAGTCGGTGACTTCAGCTAGAGCAGTGTGGCGGGTTAATTGATTGTGTTAAAAAAAAAAAAGAGGCACAGGATAGAGCAGGCGCCGTGAGGCAAGGCTCAGGTTACGGCGGGCTTTTTTTTTTGTACGAGTAGCACACACGTTTCTCGCCGACGGTGGATGGCAGCTGAATGAACCGAGGGGACCTACATAGCTTCCTACCACACAAAATCACCGTTTAGACACTACTGTGGATACCAAGCGGCACTTATATTTACGCTGACAGCGGTAGTGCCCATTATCTTACACACGATGACTAAATCTTGTATCTTTTTTTTTCAAAAACAAAAAACAAAAAGGTTTTTTGACAACACTCACCTGAGAGGCGTATCCGTGCTGGGCCATCAATGTCGAAGGTTCGCCGAAAGTGTTGTCCATATCCCCGCGCACAGCGTCCAGTCCCCTGGTGAAGATGCAGGAGTACACCAGCAATATCACCCCGCAACCCTGCAGCGGAAGGAAGACAGCAAGAGTCAAATCCATCAGAGAGACCAAAGGGGGCATCATAGCAGGGAACGGGAGGAGGAAGAGGAGGAGGAGGAGGAGGAGGAGGAGGAGGAGGAGGAGGAGGAGGAGGAGGGGGAGGGTGTGTACTCATCTGTTGCTTGCCTTATTAACGGCAATTTGATCATTGACCACGCACCTCTTTCGAGACGGTAGGGGGTAAGCGGGAGGGGGGGAGTAGAAGGGAGGGCGGGGGGGGGGGGGGGGGGGGGAGAAGAGAGGGAAGGAGGGGGGGGGGGGGGGGGGGGAGGGGGGGAGGGAGCGTACTCATTTGTTGCTTGCCTTAGTCGTTTACCTACTGACCACGCATCCCTTGGAAGACGGGAAGGGGGGGGTAGAAGGGAACGAAGAGGGGGGGGGGGTGGGAGGTGGGGGGGGGTAACGGGGGGAAGGAAGGAGAGTGGAAAGTGGGAGGGGGATAGGTGGAGGGGAGGGGCTTATTTGACTATTGACCACGCATCCCTTGGAAGAGGGAAGGGGGGGTAGGAGGGAAAGGAGCGGGGGGGGGGGGGAATGGGATGAGGATGAGGAGGGGGGGGGGGGGGTGAGGAGAGGGGGGGCGGGAGGGGGGGGAAGGAGGGAGAGCTGGGGGGGGTAGGTGAAGGGGAGGGCGAGGGGCACTCATTATCACGTATGGCTGTCGTCGTATGACCATAGACCCTCGCATCCCTTCAATGCCGGGACGGAGCACGTCGGGTTTTCACCAACCAGGCAGACATTGTTGCACCAAGCGCGAAGCGCCGTGTGATGTTGGGCGGGTCGCATGGAGGGTGAGCTGCATCCTACTATGGACCGCTTTCGAGTTCAGATTTTCTTTCATGTATATGACAGCTTCAATGGGGAGGGGGGGGGGGGGCGGGAATTGCGCAAAGATGGGTCGGAAATAGACTCAGATTGACCTACAGATGCGGGCCGAAAGTATCGACGGACCGGGAAGGTTGAGGTTTCTTCGGATTGGGTTGAGTTGGGTTGGGTCGGGTTGGATTGGGTTGAGTTGGATTGGGTTGGGTTGGGTTGGGTTGGTTGGGTTGTTGGGTTTTATAGGGCTGCGTTCGGTTGGGTCTCGCCCTTGGTAATACAAAAGTTAGGAGGGCGTCTGAGGTGCGAAATCTACAAGTAAGTGTGTACACTGCTGTTGAACAGTTGTGTAGCCGGCCGGTCGTCTCTTCTGAACAAACGGTGTGAAGTCATCGGCTGCATCGGGCGGCGGTTGAAGTCGCCTCTAACCACGACATTGTTTATGTAGAATCATTGTTAATAGTACACAGACGCCATTCGAGGATTTCGACCAATCAACATTGTACAAAAACTTATAAAGTCAAATAATCGAAGTTCGTGCTTTTTTTACGACACGTCGATCGATGTAGAGGACAGCTAGGGACACTTTTTCCTGACGGTGACGTGGAAAAAACAACAAAGAGGGGAAGTGTTATCGTGAGCGATGTTAGAAAATATTCGATTGAAGCTGGAATGGAAACATGCACAATACATTGTCGGAGGGAGAGAAAAAATAACAATGATATTATTAACTTAGGGTGGCAGTTGTCATCAACCTACACCCATTCAGCCCACCACCAGCATCTGTAAGACCCCTCCCCCGAACGCACACCTTCCCCACCCACCCCCCTCTCCTCCCTCCCCCCCCCCCCCCTTCCCTCCCTAACCCCCTCTCCCCCCCCCCCGGTGCTCCGTCTCGATAAGGATGCGTGGTCAATGCACAAACGACCAAGGCAACCAACAAACGAGTACACACCCCCCCTCCCCGCTTGGTGCAAACAATAGTATCTGTCTGGTCGGTGAAAACCCAACATGCTCTGTCCCGACATTGTAGGGATCCGAGGGTCTATGGTCATACGACTACGACCTTGCATTACATCGAGTACACGCCCCCCCGTCCCTCCCCGAACCTCCTACCCCCCCCTCCCCCTCCCTGGTCACGTCCGCCACGCCTTCTCCGGGAAAACTTGAGCTTGCCTTCCTTTCTGTGAACTGTCGGATGTTGTCGCGCAGCAGTCCGTCCAATGCCCTCCTGCTCGTGGCTCGGAGTAGCTGCACTTTTTCTGTGATGCCGTCCGGCCTGTAGCGGACCGAGCGCTGAATCGCGGATTCCCCCCCCCCCCTCACGACAGCCAGGGTACCTGCCGAAGAAACCGGCACCGATCAGGTGGGTGTTTCGTAAATTGTGGGTGGATGATTGACGTTTTGTTTTGTCAAGCTCGGTTTCTTTTTTGCGTCTTTTGTTTTTAGTCACCATCCCAAATTTTATTATGTACTGCACTCCTTTTTTTGCCAGATCCCTCCCTGTCGTAATTCAGATATACTAGGTCATGTACAGTAGTGGGCGCTCTTTCCCCCCCTCTCCCCGCCACACGGCATGCGCCTTCGTTTTTAGCACTGGAAGAAGAGTTCAGCAGATATTTTTGCTGCAAATTACACGCCAATTCGAACAAAAAGCAACCACGGATTTGAACGATTTCACGTTTTCCTCCCTCACCACCGCCTCCTTATGCAGTAAGGGTTCCCCTGTACGGAGGCAGTGGTGTGCCAGTAGGAGCAATATGACCGCACTGTTGAGGGAGGCCGCCTTATTCTTTCCAGCTTTAAAGTGCTATTCTCCAGTGGGGCCGAGCGGTTTGACCGTCTCATATAGGGATACCCGCCTTACTCAGACCGCCGCAGCTTCATCAGTGCAACCCAGTGTCCGTCCTGATTCCTTATCCTAGAGAGATACTCAGTAGTTTTGTGGACAGACCGTGAGACAGAAATAAACTAAAAACAGAAAATAATATCAAAACTCATGGGTAAAGCAAGGGAAGTGCTAGCGTACCGGGTACGAGAACGCAACAATAAGAACAAAATTAGACAACTAAAAAAAAATAAGGAAAAGACAGTATATCATATATATGGCATGAAACATAATACAATGACGCAAGGAGATCAGCAAAGCTGCTACGTAGAATAAAAGCGTACGTACTCAAGAAGGACAGATAGCTGCTGCACGGACGAAGCAACACGAAGGAGAGAAAGATGCCGGCACAAGGACGGCGGGGAAGGAAAAGGAAATCAAGAGAGCGACAAGGCGAAAAAAAAACAAGAAGGAAGGGGGGAAAAAAAAAGAAAAGATAAAATCGTAGTCCAGGCGTCTCTGCTAGAAAACAGATTCGGGAACCTTGCCACGCCCTATGCCGTCTCCTTCCTACTCTCGTCAATAGCGGTGTCAAGTGTCAGTACTGCTACTGTCGCTCCCCCCCCCCCCATTGAACAACTCAACAAGAAACAAACAAAGGATGCTAGAATTTAAGGGCTAGTCGAACCGATACCTAGCCATCCGCTCTATCATTTATTTTCTGCATTCGTCGACAGATGTTTCAGTACGGCTGCCCCCCCCACCCCCCCCCCGCCCTCCCCTTGTCGCCGCTCTTGGAGTCCTCAGCTACGTGTCGCAGCCAGATTCTCTCGGCCTCGTCCCTGTGCCACCTCGCCATAAAACAGTTCGCCGCTTCGACGACCCCTCGGTACCACTTCCCGCTCGTCTTAGCCGCCCTCGGCCATAGCACCGTCTCTGCTCCGAACAGCAAAGGGGAGCTTTCCATGGACCCGTCGGTGGCCTGAAAAACCCTGAGGTCGTCTTCTAGACATTGGGTCCGGCTTTGTTCTGGGCGGCCCGGTCGCGGGTTCTCCCCACCAACGCCAACAATCGTCTCAAACATCACCCGACGGGCCAGCCGCTCATTGGGTGTTTGTTGTGTGGCCCTCGCAAAGAGGAGGCGTCGTGTGTTGATAGCCGTGTCAACGCTCTCACATTGTGCCTCCTCGAGGGTCTTGGCGTACGACATGAGGTTGTCGGTGCGTTGTCGGCGCTGGGAGCCAATGATCCGTAGGAGGAGTTTGTGGGGTGCCGTTCGGAGGTCAGCGAAGTGCTCCTGGTCAAGAATCTATGTCACACACCAGTCCAGCAGGGTCTCCATCACCTCGGCCTTTAGCAAGCACACTTTTAGACTGAACGGGGCATCTTCCGTATCGTACAGCTCCCGTTTGAACCGATTGTAGCATGCCCATGCGAGTCAGATCCGTCGTGTGATATCCGGCACAAAGTCAGCGCTTGAGACGACAAGAAGGCCGCCCAGGTCCAAAACCTGCATCGTCTGTCCACAGCTCTGGCCCGCTGCTTCGATAACGAGCGGTGAGGTCTGGGGTGCCTGGTCCGGTGTCCGCAGCGGCATGATCTCCGTTTTCTTTTTGGATACGGTGAGGCCTGCTGCTGTGAAAACGGTCACAATGACAGTCATCATCTTCGTAGGGCCTTCCGCCGACTTACACACAATGCTTGCATCGTCGCGGTACAGCACACCCCATACTGCCCTCCGTACGCAAGCTAGTGGGTCAGCCTTCACCCCGTCCTCCCCGAGGTCCTCCGCGAGGTGAACCAAGTCTCTCAGAATGTCTGAGCCTTCTCTGAAGCGTACCAGCACGGCGTGTATCACTGTGACAGCAGCGAAGAAGACATTGAACAGAAGCGGTGGCAGCCCACATGCTTGCCGCAGCCCCTGAGTGACGTCAAACCATTCCGAGTGCTCACCGTCATCCGTACGCACGCGAGCTCGCACTCCTTCGTGGAACTGGCGGATAACGGGTAGCATCTTCTCCGGTACGCCGAAGCGTGCGAGCACCACCCACACCAGCTCTCGGTCGACGGAATGACGTGCTTTCTGCAGGTCGATGAAAGCAATGCCACTGCTCGTTCCAGCTACGAGTACGTACTCCTGCTGTATTTAGTTGTTGAAGGTTTCAAAGCGGGTCTACCACACCCCTCACTCCCCGCGGCCGTGTCCATCCCCTCCCCTACCCCCCCCCCGAGCCCTCCCTTCCAGACAATCCAGAAAATCTAGACAATGTAGATGATCTCGGTTGTGATATGTCCGCTGCGTGTACTGTGCGTACGCAGTGTGTACATAAGTGTACAAAGCGTGTATCTATGTGTGTACATTTTTTTACTGTAGTTTTTTGCCCTCTTGGAAGTTCAGAGCAGAAAACAATGGACGACCAAAAAAAGAATGGATCATAGGCCTGGTGACGGCCACTGCGTGATTAGAGAGATGATGGTATTAATACTAGTAGTAGTACAAAGGGGAGTACAAATCGGTGTCCGAGTTGAGTTGGAATGGCAGGAGTCGTGAGACGGTGCGGGCGAAGCATGATCCTGTGATACCCCTACGTCTGAGCGCTCACTCTCTCGCGCTGCTCGCAGGCGGCAGGATTGATATCACCAAATGTGGCCGTTCTTTTATGTCGCTATCCCTAAAAAAGGGGTCCCAAAGAGATTAAGGATTCACATCTCGGACAGATCATACAGATCACACAGATCAGACAGATCAGACAGATCAGATAGATCATGATCTATATCTATCTATCTATCTATCTATCTATCTATCTATCTATTTATCCACTGTAGATCTAGTTCCTCACCTGCCGTTGCGGGGGGTGGTAGCGCAGGACCTGCATAGTACAGCTCCCAATCGAGGAAGCACGCGTTAGACCGTGAAGGTTAGTGCGGATCCTACCCGGCAACATGAGCTACTATCTGTAGCAGATCATACAAGAACTGGAATATATCTGCCTTGAAAATATCTACCAGGTATGTATAGATCATGAGATGGGAATCAATTACCTACCGTAGATCATCATCTATCTGTCCGAGCTGTGTGAAGGTTTCGATGCTCACCGGTGTGTCCGTCCCCTGCCCTCCATATGACGTTTCCCAGAGCGGACGCCAGTGATCGCTCGCGATGCGACTTCTTGGGGTTTCGCCAGTCAAGCCCCTCGCCATTGTCGACGTTATCGCCGAAAATCATATTCTGGTAACAAGGTCAAAGGCAAACAAATGGGTGGCATCGAGCGAGGTGAACAGTTTAAACACGTACCAGGTGCAATGTAAGTTGACGTAACGTAAAATACGTGATATGACAAGCAGCTAATGTCAGGAAGGTGTAAGGCAAAGCCATAATCTGAAAGGTGTAAGACGAAACGTTTTAGCTGACGTACTTGTCATGAATTAACCAAACGCGAGTTAACGTAACGTAAAGTTTGTCTTCTTTGTATGATTCTTCATTGGGATTTTCTCCTCCCTATGGGCGATGAACAATGGAGATTTGCGCTGGAAAATGTCGGAGGAAAACATAGAAAGCATAGAGAATATTTGAATACGTATATGTTTTCAGTCCAGTGCTCATACACGCTAACTGGGGTCGATAAGTACCCCCCCCCCCCCCCCCCCCCCCCCCCCCCCCCCCCCCCGGCGCGCCGTACAGTTGCCCTGGTACATACAATGGCTGTCTTTTTACTTCCGCCGAGCATTGGTTTGATCCATCCAATGCTCCCAACACAGCTTGTCGGGTTTGGCGTTGATTCCTAGGGGTTATAAACTACTCACGTTATATACATTCATACCCAAGGTTTTCCCCCTCGAGTTTCTGTTAGTGTACCGTTTGAGTGTAAATAGCTATACCCGAACGGTGCGTATTTTTCCGGACAGAGTGATACGGCGGGTTTATCGCTGTCCACCGCAGACTTCAAGAGACCGGCCTGACGTGTACAGATCAACGAAACAAAATAAAAACGTATGTTTTGAGGTCACGCGGCCGCCCTCTGAGCGGTAGGCGGACGACCGCGGGGGCAATTACAGTAGGTGGCGGAAGGCTCAGCAGGAACGGCTTGCGTAAGAAGGTCGTCTACCTAATTCCAACGGTGTTATTGCATCGGTTCAAAAATTCGGTGGCCAAGCGCGCGCAAGCGCTCCGGGGACAATGGAGGCCCTGTACCGTTTGGCCGGTACGTATTGCAGCTGCCGGGTAACGCCAATATGCGTCAATATGCGTCCTTACTATCGATAGATATTCACGCCTTCAGCTTCGAAACAGTTAGGTTATCGCAGTCAGCTTGTCGTACAACCAGCTTTGCACAGGTTAGGTTGTCGCAGCCGGCTAATCGCAGTCAGCTAATCATACCCAGGGTATCGCAGCCAGTGTATCCCAGCCAGCTTGTCGCAATCGGCGTATCGCAGTCAGCTTTGCACAATCAGCTTGTCGCAATGAGCTTTGCAGAGTCAGCTCATCGCAATCAGTTTGTAGCGCAATCAGGTTTGCGCAAGTAGGGTTCTCGCAATCAGCTTTCGCAGTAAGCTTACCGCAGCCAGCGTGTCGCAGACAGTTTGCCATAGTCAGCTTAGCGCAGTCAGTTTCGCAGAGGTCAGTTTATCGCAGTCAACTTTGCAAAGTAAGCTTATCTCAGTCAAATTACATCATCCAGCTGTGCGCAGTCAGTTATCGCAGTCAATTAATCGCAGTTAGTTTATCGCAGTCAGCTTATCGTAGTCAGCTTTTATCGTGGTCAGTTTTTTTACCGCAGTCATCTTTGGCACAGCCAGCCAGCGAATCGCGGTCAGTTAATCGCAGTCTGCCAGACTACATGATCTCGGTGCACGCGGAACGCATTGTATTTATTATTATGCTTGGCTTCCGACAATACAGCGTAGATGCCGTTCCGATATAAACCGAATATCCTTCCGTAAATCAGCAGTATCCCTCGTACGCTTCTCTGCCAGCCGTATTGTATACAACAGCTGCCCATGCAGGTGTTCGCTCACACTACCACTAACCTCTAGGATGAAGGCCTGCACCGCCGCCAGGACGCCGCACGGCCCACCCTCGGCTTGAATCAGACCGTACCGCAGCCCGTTAACGCTGGAGAAGTAGAAACCCTGCTCTCTCCAGGCGTCGTTGAAGCTCTTCGAACGATCTCCGAACACTAGCTGTCGCACCCCGTTCGCCTGCATTTCTGTCACGCCCTGCCTTCCCGACAGCTCTTCGCTACCACCACCGCCGCCACCACCACCACAGCTTCCGCCGCCGTCACCTCCACCCCTTAACGCGGCATCTCTCCCCCCCCCCCTGCTCCACCCCTAAACGTGAATCAGGTGCTTCCCGGAAATCTCGTCGACTGATAAGATTGGCGCTGGTGTAGGCGTGGGTACCCGCCGTGGCTGCCTTAGCCCCTACTTCCGCCCCCCACCCTCCCGGTCGGCGGCTTGTTCCTCCCTCCTTGGACTCCGCGTTATCGTGGTGGTCTGTTGCCGGTTGTAGCAGTTCGTCGTCGAGGCAGAAGTCGTCCACGTCGATGTCTTCGACCTCCGTCACCTCCATCGCGTCCTTCGCGTCGTCTAAGTGCATCGCCGCTGCCGTTGCTGCTGCTGCTGCTGCTGCTGCTGCTGCCGCTTCCGCTGCGTCTCGGGCCATCGTGTGTGGGTGGGGGCGTCTTATTGTTGCCGTGCCAGGGTGGCCTTCGTCGTCGTGTTTTGCAGCGGCGGAAGGGTTGGCGAACGCTGCTGCTGCTGAGGATGATGATGATGCTGCAGCTGCTGCTGAGGCTTTGGTTATGCTCCTGTCCGCTTTTTCCCCGCCTAGCAATGGCAGCATGTCTGTGTTGCTCTTGCTGCTACCGCAAGTGGGTTTCGCAGTGCGCGCAGGGCCGTCACCGTCACCACTGCCACCGCCACCGTCACCGTAAGCGCCGTCGGCAACACGATCGTCACCGAAAGCACCATCAAGTCCTCCTCCGTCGTCCATAAGTTCAGCGCTACTACCTCCGCCGACCAAAAAGGTGGCACGAATTTCGCCCGGCGACGGTGCCGACCCGACGGGCGTCAGAGCCGACTCAAACGCCGATCTCTGTCGCAGCTGCTGCTGCTGCTGGTGCTGGTGCTGATGCTGATGGGGTTGTTGTCGGTGTCGGCGGTGCCTTGACAAAGGTGCCCCCCAGATGGAGCACGACGAGCGCAACAAAGAAAGCGAGTCGGGGCCGATGTCGGTGCCGGTGTCGATATCGGTGCCGGTGTCGATATCGATATTCCCCTTCAATGGTTCGCTGCCATCGCCAGCATCGACCGAGGCCAGATTAGCTTGACGGTGACGATCGTGGAGGTGGTCCTGGCGGGGGGGGGGGGCGTCGGCGGGTTGCGCAGTGTTGACAGCGAACGAGTCTCGGAGGAGAACAGGCGCCTCACGAGGAGGAGCCCCTTGGCTGTCGTTGTTGTTGCTGCTGCTGCTGCTTCTTTTACCGGTGATGTTGTTGTTGCTGTTGGTGGCCCTCAGGGTTCGATCGGGGGGGTCCACGTTCTTCGTAGCCTCGAGCGGACGATGCCAGGATGCAGACGGCTCTGCCGATCCCTCGGCAACAACAACAGCAGCAGCAGCAGCGCCGCCGCCGCCGCCGCCGTTTTTTGTGCTCCGCTTGATTTTTGTTTCTGCCTTCAGTTCCTTCTCGTGTTTTTGAAGACCAAAAAGTGAACAAAAAAAAAACACGAGCACCGACGAAACCCGGCCATATAAGTATTGTTACAGCAGTACAGGTAATACGTATTTAACCATTAACAAAACGTTCGTTTGTAGGAACTCGTGCCTACGTAGAACAGCAGTGATCGGCCATCTTTCAGGTGCGGTATGGACGTACTTGGACGTATGGCACAACGTCACAAGTAAAGCACCCACAGAAATTACAGCAGTATGATAGTACCTCGGTTGACGATAGGCTTACGTAACATCCAGTATGTACGACACATCAGTGTCTATGACCGGAATATAATTAATTGTAGTGCGCGCCCCGTCAATTTGGTGTCCAGGCTCAATGTCTTATTTTTTCCGACCTTGATCTACAACCCTGTTGGAACGGACTGAGAGTGGGTCCCACTGCTGAGCTGTGTTTCTCAACCCAATTTTCTTATTGTTCGTGCCGATCTGAGCCTATTTTTCTCAACATAATGTTTCTTGTGAACTGCGGGTGCCCACTGCTGTAGTCATCTTTATCGGGGGTGGCGCACGTAAATACATAAATGATGGCAGCATAGACTATATGTACTTCGTACGTGCCCCTTGTATCATGAGCATGCAGCGAACCTAGGAGCAAGCAACATGTGCGAGACACCTGGTGTCAGATGTACACCATACATCAGGGGGAGCCAATATACGAGTTACGAATACTGCTTGTAGTACGTTCGTGGACGAAATCCGCTTCCGTTTTCTCTCGTACTCGTACGAGCAAGGAGTGCGTTACGACAACAGCAGCAGTGGGTGAGTGAGTGAGTGCGTGGGTGAGTGAATGGTTGGCGCGGGCAGACCTTGTACTTGTCGTAGCAGTCCTTCTTGCTGTGCCTTCCTCCTACTAAGGCCGACACCCTCCTGAACCGCTCGTTTTTGTCCACGCCACTGGATGGCACATCTTTCAGCGCCTGCCTCAGTGCCTTTACCTAATAATTCAAACGTGCATCATGCACGAGATCGCGCGCACGCACGCGGGGCACGCGTGTTATTTTTGCGTACAGCTACGATGATAGCTGCCTCTCGTCGGGACAGTCAATGATTCGGACGTCATTCGTAGCAAAACCGGAAGAGGTATCAGCACCCACTGCTGTGTACGTATATCAAGGAAGCCCGAGCTTTTTATACGACTCGTATAAATAATATGCCGGAACCTTGCTTTGTCTGGCTCGGTGCTTGCAGCGATAGCTACGCGTACCCACCTACCTGTAGTTGGAAGATTGGGGGGGGTGGACACAACCGATGATTAAATTAGTTGACGGCCGTGCCCAACAGACAGAGATCATGTCAATATTATGTTGATACTCGTACCGAGCCAGAGCATTCCACTACTACGAAGGCATGGTATTGCGTAGGCTATTAATGCATTACGGTGTGCTATCTCTGTGTCGTAGTCTGTGACCACAGAGCTCGTATCTTTCTAGGGTGAAGAATCAGCACGGACACTGGGCTTGCTGGATGTCGACGAGTAGAAGAACGGTTTAATGTGAAGAACACACTCACTACTTACGGTATAGTAGTACATGATCGGAGTACTCGTACGGTAGTTAAGACTATTATAATAGTGGTAGTAGCACTGTCCATAGTACAGCAGTACAGTAGAAGAAGTTGCCCCTTGCAGCAGCGGCGTTTGCTATGATGACTGTGAGCAGTAGCAATACGTACTCGTACAAGCACCACCACCTCAAAGACAAGACGCGTCGGACTGTCCAGGCAATACTATTAATAACGAACCGCCGGCAGCACACGGCAGCATGGAGCACGGGTGACTAACCTCTTTCTTTCGCCACACTCCTTCACAAGATATATCACAAGATGATGCTGTTGATCCTGCTGCTGCTGCTGCCACTGGTATCGTCCCTCCTAGCTGTGCTCGCCGCCATTCCTGCTGCTGCTGCTGCTGCTGCTGCTGCTGCTGCTGCTGCTGCTGCTGCTGCTGCTCCGCGGCGGAGTTCTGTGCGACACGATACGATTCGACAGAAAAAGTATGATCGATCATATACCTGGCTGGTAGATCATATACATGATACATACATAGAGTCACTTCATTCTGCGTTGTTCGTGTCGTTTCAACGTGGTAGTAGGTAGGGAGTGCATGCGGCACGAAAATCCTGAATGTGCACGACGAATCGGTATCTTTTTTCGTTTGGCCTGGTAGATCTTTCTTCGTTCTTTCGTGATAATCGTACAGACAGATTACAGCAGTACGAAGTAGATACGGCGGTACGTTTGACACTTGGGTGTGGGTGTGGCCATGACAATATGGACAGCAGCCTCGGACAGACGCAGAAGATAGATAGATCGAGGGGCCTCACCATGGACCGGACGCGGGTTAAGGGTGAACTCGAGAGATGACAGCCTTGTTTGTCGTCTTGCCGTGACCGTCTGCGCGAGCCAGCTTTTTTTTCTTTTTAAAGACTGCTGCATGCAGTCGACAGGATTATGTACGAGTGGAACAGATTTCGACAGAGTACGTACCGCTCGCTGTGCCTTCGAACAACCGACCGAAGGGAGAGAGAAGAAAAAGACGGGAAAAACAAACACAAAAAAACGGAGATCGGGTGTTCTTGGTCTGTCTCCCTTGTTGATGTATATATATATGTAATCTGTTTGCAGCTTGTTGTCCATCATGTTATGATAGTTTTATCTCCGATCAATGATTCGTATGAGTTTTATTGTTTGCGCGGTCGAAGCTCGATGCGTTGTATGCTGATTCGATAAAGGAACGTTACAGCAGCAGCAGCAGTAGTAAGTGTACTAGTAGTGTTACTGCTGCTGCTGTACGTACCTGTATATTAATAGTATAGTACGAGTGAGTATGGTTTGGAAATTAAAAAGATATTTGAGAAAAAAAAAGACAAAAAAAAATGGCAGTTGAAGGATATTTATATCTTCTAGATTCTGTGAGAGATCGAGTTTGGAAGTTAACACATACGGTACATGGCATTGTGGAGAGAGAACTACAGTTGTGGTATTTAGTTCAAAGATCAAACCTGTTTTGACAGAGTCGGTGGCAGCTAGCTGTTGATAAATATTAACATTTTGAGAGAGTTTGGAAGGTGAAACAAAACAGTTGAGAGACACAACAAGGTGGCTGAAGATGTACGTACGTACTACGTAGATACTTGAGAGAGACTTCGAGAAGTCGAGATACATTCCATCATAGATAGATACGAATGAATTTGGAAAGACATCCGCAATGCGCAAGTAAGAAGTGAGTAAGAAGTGAGTGTACGTAGCTGTTTGGGATGTTGCGTGAGATTCGAGGGGTCGTATATACGGACAGACAGACAAACAGACAGACGAGCAGACAAACACAGACAGACACAAAAATGAAATCCGTTTCAGAAACTCCACCCAGCTACCACTCACTCTATGTAGTTGACTGTTTTTTTTTATGTTACTGGTTGTAAGGCTTAGATTAAGTAGGCGATTGGTTAACCTTTTACCAATAGCCCAACGGACTAAGACATTAACTTATGGCATCACATCATCAGCAGGACATGGGTCATTGGTCGTGAGTTCGAATCTCACAGCGAATTTCCTCATGTCGAGAATCTAATATTTTATAAATTTACAAATACGTCAGCTGTGAGTTCGACTGATTAATTTAAATAGTTGATACTCAACTTTGCAAGCTGCGTAATACGCCTCGTCTATATTCCATTTTTACCTAATTTTACAATTATTGTGATAAACCGAGCGAGCGTATTCTACTCGTATATGTGATTCCTTGTCAAAGATATAGGCCAGCGGCTCCCCTGGATGCTGCCCGGGTCAACAGGATAATTTTAAATAATCATTCTGCGCACTGATACTATATAATAACCCGAACAAGGGAGGATATTGATATGATGTTGCAACATGTTGAAACCTTTTCATTTCACAAATATTTATAGATTGATTGAGCGTTATTAATTTGGTTTTAAGTGTGAATAATTCTTCCGGAGATGAGCTGCTGCTGTTCTTGCTACTGCTGTTTTTGTTACTTCTGTTGTTTTAATAGTATGGTTCTTAAGTGTGAATAATGCTGCTGTTCTTGCTGCTGCTGTTTTTGCTACTTCTGTTGTTTTAATGTGTAGATATTTTTTATATGGCTTTTCTAATATTCTGAAAAAATACTTCTGGATCCCAAAAAATTGGAACCACGTGTTGATGGCACGTCGACCCGTATATCCGGTCCGTTCCAGGGGGGGAGTGTTATAGGGCTTAGATTGGGTAGGCGATTGGTTAACCTTTTATCAATAACCCAACGGACCAAGACCTTAATTGTTAGGCAGTATCGTAACATGACAAAATGTACTATATGTATGTCGACTACCTGTCAACATCGATTGCTCAATGTCTCCACGACACGGATTTTTTTAGCCCATATGCGAGGGGGAGAGGTCCCGGTCACCTCTTGTGTGAATAGTATAATAATACTGAAGTATTTATTTGTTAGTGATTGTAAGCAAGACCCTATGAACCGTCCGTGTTGCTTTATTAATAGTGAGCGGGATCACTTAAATCTTGCTTGCCGCTGCCGTAGTATTGTTTTGTCACGCGACGTTGACGATGCGGAGGAGAGGGGGGGGGGCGCTCGCAGAGCAGTAGAGAAAGAATGCGCCCGCACAGTCAGTCACCGCCGCGCACGCATGCACACACACGCGGGGTAATTGTCGTGAAGCTCCAGCGCAAAAGGTCGCGTCCAGCCATTCTAACTGCTGCAACCAACCAACAACGAGCGGTCGTTTTAGGGGCGGAGGAGCCGGGAGCCGGGCTCCTTAGCAATACACATCTGTCTGTGTCCAAGGTCTATCGCCGCATGAGCTAGCTGCTGTGTGCTTCGTGTTTGTAGTAAGTGTTCGTGTGCGGGCTGATTTCGCCCACCACGTGAAAACTGCGTTTATTTCAGCTAAAAAAAATCCAAGAAAATCGTAGCGTCCGGCCCCCACGACGCGGTGGGAGATGGGGCTTACATTGGCGCAAATGGCTCGTCTCTATTGTGTTAGGTATACACCCCTGCTCGTGGCCGCACCGCCGTCGAAGCTTATAACGTCCCGCTCATTCTTGCACTTTCTTCGTGAGTCACATGCACGCGCGCTCCGCGTGCGCGACGTAAAAGAAGCGAAAACGGCTATTATGATAAAAAATAGATGAAAAATGAAAAACGGGGCGTTTTAAAAAGGTTTGTGTTGCAGGGTATTTTTTTGCTCTTGCACTTTTGCATCAACTTTTTTCTACGAAAGTGTTTTTGTTTTCCGACTCCCGGATGGAGAACCAAAATATAACAGGTACACTCGTAGGAATATGCTTGGCACATGCACTTTTTCCTTCGGTGCGTCCTGCACAATATACTGTACTAATGTCAGTACTTTGAAAAAAATAAAAATAACATGTTTTTTCCTCCGACAACGTATCGTACCACCTGTGTACATGTTCCAGTCCGACTTGAATCGGTTTCGGGTACGTAAAAAGTCCAGACAATGTTTCTCAGCTCCCAACTTCTCAAGGTGCTGCTGTCGCGTACTGTTGTACGAGTACCTGTACTGTAGTATTAATAGTGTGACCAAAATAATCGGTACAGACCTGCAGTATTACCATACCATATATGCCTCCTTCAGCGAAAACCTTCGACGAAAAAAACATTTCGGTGAAATCCGGACACAGTAAGCGTATATCCACCGTTTGCCTCCAGCCTAGTCTACCCTACCCTACCCTATCTCTCCCCTTCCCCCCTGCCGGATTCGCACGAGAAGAAAAATAGGAGAGAAGAGTGTCTTCTTCTGCAACACCTGCAAACCTGGAAAAAAAAAAAAACCCACAAAATGTCCCAGTGTTATGTGCTATGAAAATGATACCTGGTACCGGTATAATATGACACAATGAACAAACTGTCTGCCCGCTATTCGCGCTCCAACGAAAGAACGCTCGCGCCCGGCACCGGCCCCCACTTTTGCTCTCCCTCAAATCGCAGACACTAAACGGGTCTTCTCTCTGCTACCCCTCCTTCCCCCCCCCCCGTCCTTTCCCTCTAGCAGGCTCTCTCCTGAAAAAAAGAGCTAAAAAAAGGCCGAGAGAGTGGTCAAAAAGAAACTCGAACAAGCAAAAACCCCACATCTACACCCCCGCCCCTCCCGAAAGAACCAAGCACAATCACACTGCAAAGCCAAGCCAACTCTCCGCCGCCCCCGAGCTGCAAATCACTCCCCCCCTGCCGCCCCTTCCATCGCCTCCTAAGAACGCACCCACCAACAGGGTACAATCAACCCCCCCCCTCTCCCCTCCGCCCAAAAACACACAAGCTCTCGCACGAATCACAACAAAAGAAAACTCAAAAGACCCTGAAAAAAAAAAAAAAAAAAACTCCAACCTTTCACCAAACCAAAACCAAAACCAAGACCCAAGACAAAAAAAAAACACCAAACCAATCAACGCTCTTCGCAAAAGAAAAGCATCAATCAATCAACCAATCAATCAATCAACCGACCGACCAACCTACCAACCAATCAATCACCCACCCAACCAACCAATCAATCAATCAATCAATCAATCAACCAACCAATCAATCAATCAACCAACCAACCAATCAATCGACCAACCAACCGACCAACCAACCAATTCAAGCAAACCTCTCTAACCCTTAGCCTGAGCACTCGCCCCCCCCGCTGAATGCGTCGTCGCTACCGGCCTCTTGGTGACGGCAACGGGGGATGAAACGGCGGGCGCCCGCGACTTCGCCGCCGCGGCGGTGGCCGTTTTTACTGGCTTTCCGGAAAGCACGTCCTTGATCTCGGCTCCCGTAAGGGTTTCGTATTGAAGGAGGGCGTTTGCGAGGCAGTCGAGGTCTCGGCGGTGTGTCTCCAGGCAATTCCACGCGCGCTTGTACGACTGATCCAAGAGTTCTCGCACCTATTATATTAGGGGGTACATAGAAAGGAGGGGGAGGACGGGGTAGGGTTAGTGTAGTTGCAATGGTACGCTGGATGGCACAAACACGATGGTGACGACGCAGCAAAATACTATCGACAACGACAGCCCATTCACCTTTTTTCTGTGTTTATTAATAGTTGTGTACTCGCTCGTATATGTGTACGTATATTTGTCAAATTTTCGTACTTTTGCCAACTTTTCTCTTCGCACGAGCACTTTTAGGCAAAACACTAAGTACACGGACACGGGAAGCCCTGCCGGACACATTGGTCTAGGTCTCGGCGCGATCCGTGCACTCTGAAGCGCGTGGGGGGCGCTCAAAGTTTTTTTTTTTCCGGCGGGAGTGGATAAGACGATTTCCCTGGTTTCAGTAAGAGGCCTTACTTTATACGTACATATCGGTACATACATGTCATCATGCCGTCTGTTTTCTCCCCTTGGCTCTCACGAGCTATGAGCACACAGCCCAGACATATGCCAGGTACACAACAGACAACACGCACAGATCCCAACGTTCCAACGCTGCCGCCCCCCCGCCCACCCGCCGTGCGTGCGCGACACACCCTTATGCGCAGTGTTGCTGTGGTTGGTTGCGTTTGTCGGAGCCTGCAGTCCGCATTTTTGATCCGTATATACCCAGGATGACGTTTATATCCCTGTACATATGTTTTGTGTTGCACGGAGCACGGACCACGCCTACAGAACAATAGCCACAGCAGTGCACAGAGCGTGCTAACCTCCAGCTTCCTACATCACCACAACCCTGCTGCCCTGTTGCCCAGCAGCAGCAGCAGTGGGCACACCTTGCGCGTATGGATGATCGTACCGCGGCTATCACAGTTTAGTTGGTTTATTCGATCGATCACTTGACCACGCCACGAACACACCAACCAGCATCACACACCTCTCTTCCTGCTTCAGAATCCTCTTCTGCTTATTGCTGTGTGTGATTCAACATTGCCACTCCTCCAGCTGTGCTCAGCACAGTGCGCCAACAGCAGCAGCAGGCAGGGTACTATGCGCATGTGGAAGATCTGCGCTGTAAGCTCAGTACTACTGTACTGTAGTTCGTTGTTGTTGTCACCGGCATTGATTGGCCGATACACGTACCTTCCGCAGTGTGTGACCCATTATCCCCGGATCGATATATTCGTCGTCTCGAGTACAACAAAGACAAATCGTTCGTGCTGTACAACAAATTATTCGTACAGCAGCGTTCGTACAAAACATACTTACAGCAGTAGTAGTTCTCATTGCTGTGTGTCCTACATTGCTGACCGATAGATCCTAACGCCAGCTGAAAGGGGGTCAGTACATGTACGTTCCTCGCGTGGCATTCTACAGCAATACTGCTGTATATGCAGTCGAACCTGTACAAGCTACTCTACTGCTGTAGGAGATCGTGCAAAGTGTTTTAAATCGCGTAAAAATCGCGACGTGCCAGTTGTTCGAGCACTGTTCTAGGTAGACGTTTCTACTGCGCGCGATAAATTTTTCGTTTCCGAGGTTCGACTCGCACCGTCCACGCTTTTTTTTTTTCAATTCCCTTTTTTTTTTCAACTTTTTTGTACCAAGACTACAACAGTACTATTAATATAATAATACATTCGTCCACACCTTGCTTTTCTGAGCGTATACGTAGCATGATACATTGTAATATAATAAGTTGTGTGTGTTTATTTTCCACTTGTGGCTTTTTTTGTACCGACCCGTACTCTACATTCATCCACCTTGCTTTTCTGAACGTATAATATGATGATATTGTAGTTACTTGTGTTTTTTTTTACCCAAGGTAAAGAGTTTGGGCGCGCTTACGTGTGGCGTGCGTTCACACCTCAACATTTCACAGCTACTCCCAATAGTTGGGAGTAAAGCAAAGTATGTCCGAGAGAATACTGCTCTTATTATCGTAGGTATTTCGTACACTCGCAGTATTTCGGGGGTTTTGTACTCGAGATACAGCGAGAGTACTCGCAGTATTTTGAGGTTCTGTCAATACTACTTCGTATACTTTCGGGCTCGCACTAATGCGGGGTTCGCTACTGCTGCTGGCGTGGATACCCCCTGTTGTGCTTCAAGTGTCTCGGGGTTCTGTACCGCGAGTACTACAAGTATTCTAGTCTACAGTAGTATTAATGGCAGTATTTCGTCCGTTGGTAGTGTTCGTGCTGCTACTTCTGCGAGACTCAGTACTCGCTGTAATGAAATACCCTCAATATGCCCAGTATACTTCGAGTGAGTATGATGTATACTTCAACCGTCTGTGCACCGCGTCGACAATTCTCAGGCCCAGCGTTCGGCACCAAACACACCTAGATAGTTCCACACGAGTGGGAGTTGGGGCAAACCACTTTCGAAGGAGACAACTTGACTGAGTACTTAAAGCATTCTGGCAGCATTTCGAGATAGGCATTCGCGAGGAATAGATATGCATGTACTGCGAATACTCTCAGTATCTCGAGGTTCTGTACTGCGCATATTGCCTTGACTCCAAGTATTTCGTGTTTCGATACTACTGCGGGTACATACTTTAAGCAACCTGTATTCTCGGGGTTCGGTACTGCTCACACTCTCCTTACTCTCAGTATTTGGACCGCTCGACTACGATTTGTTCTCGCCGAGCATTATTTATCTGTGAAACCTTGATATTACCCTGAGCACCAAGAAACATTTATTTTGGGGGAACGTATATATATACATTGTACCAGTATGTATATACTATGTGCTGTACCTTACTCAACCGGTCACAAAAGTATTATGGCGCAACCTCGGCCTCGCGCAACTTTTTTGTACGAATTAATCGCCGCGAGTCGGCTGGATCAATATAGCCACTTATCGCTACCCTATTTAATATTATTGTAGTAATGATCCCACACTAATCCCGCGAACAGCAGTATAATAGTCTGTCCTCAAAAATATATAGTGTGTGTCTTCACGTTAAAATGATGGGTGGATGCAGGTACTACTTCTACACAAGTGTGCAGGGTTGCATACGAATATTATTTCGCTCTTGCGCCACTCCCCCCCGATTCATACGGCACCTCCCGGAGGGGAACCTTGTATATATATATATATATATACCGCGATTAGCGAGCGCCACACCTCTGCTGTCGATCGCCGCCCCAACAGAAGACGGTACTACCCATACAAAAAAAAATATATGACAATTACAGCAACGCGTGGTTCGGGGGATGGTGCGAATTGGTTTCCCGAGTTAATACACAAGGAGTCGTACGGCAGCACGGGTGCACCATCCTACCCCTACCGTACTGCTTGCAGACAAGCGATAACACCAGTTGTAATGGTTTTTGACCGTTATCTTTGTGTCCGAAGGGGGTTTCGTTACACTCTTGGGGCTTGCTTCAGGGGGGGGGGGGGGTGTACTCATCATCGTGCATGGCCGTAGTCATATGACCATAGACCCTCGAATCCCTACAGTGCCGGGACGGAGCACGTCGGGTTTTCACCGACCAGGCAGACATTGCTTGCACCAAGCGCGAAGCGCCGTGAGGTGTTGGGCGAGTCGCATGAAGGGTGAGCTGCATCCTACTAAGAACCGCTCTAGAGGCGGATTTTCTTGCATATGGATGACAGCATTGATTCATTTTCTGGTGTGGCCACTTCCAGACACAGCAATGGGGTTACTATGTAACTGCCTCGTGGGTGCCTCACCATATACCCACTGCGTGATACGAGCATCCCCCTTGTGCGGAGTAAACGTTCTCCCCGCACAAAAACGATCCAACTTGACCGTCAGCCGTAGTAACCGCCAAAAAAAAAAGAAAAAAAAAAGAAAACGGTACCCTGGCTGTCTAGCTCACGCAGTGAGAGGCCTGTTTTACAGCGTCGTCGCCAACCGACGCCAACCCAACCTATACGTATACCAGGTATATCATATAGGGGGGGGGGGGGCATAGACGACTGCAGCAACGGCCAGCCACCGCGTGAATGGGGGCGTGATACGAATTGGTGTCCAAGTTGCAGTGCAAGGAGTCATACGGCACGGCACGGCCGCAAGCAACATGATCCTATCCCTACTGATGTACTGCTGGGTGTTCACGCTGCTGCTGCTGCTCCTGCTCCTAGACCTTTGACAACAGGAAAATCACCAAATTGCTTTGTTCGCCATCAAAGGGGTCCCGAAGAGGTCAACACCAAAAACGGCCATCACTGTTCCGGATATATTGGTTCCGGATATATTGGTGTACCGGTGTGGAATAAATACCACCACTCTTGTCAAGATGTAACCGCCGTTTGAATACTTATGTTAATACCCAAACGGCACTTATATTTCCAGACAGATTGGTATACGAGGTGGTACACAAACGCGTGGCATACCCTCCAATATTACGGGGGTCCATAGTTAATAGGACCTACGGTACACCCAAAAACCAATATATTTCCCTATTTTCACCAACAATATTTGGTCCTATATACTATGGTCCCCCGCAATAGTATCCTCGTAAGACTCCGTAGTGATACTCTACATGTGTCAACACCTACGGATATCCTGTCCACACACACCCCTAAGAATATCCTCATTAATAATACCAGACCTAACAGATCAATATAATAGGACATCTTCACCTCGCTGTCGATGGCTGCCCTCACTGCGTCCCCTTCCTCCCTCTGGTCCTTGATGAACACCTTGCCCACCTTCTCCGACATGCCGCACTGCGTCACCATAGAACGGGCTATGTTTGTCGCCTGCAGATGCGTTGCGGTTTGGAGCGGTGCGGAAGGTGCGGTGCGGAACGTAAGGTGGGGTGGGGTGGGGTGGGGTGGGGTGGGGTGGGGTGGGGTGGGGTGGGCTGCGTCTAGAAACAAGCAAACAAATGAGCCACAAAACAGATCAGACGCCCATCTCGATATCTGGTTGTGATGATACCACTATGTACCGAATTATAAGAAACACTAGCGTATTTCTATTCAATCGAAACGGTGCTTATATCAAGGAACATAGTGGCACATCTATAGGGGCAGGTAGATCCCTGATTGATACCAACCATCGTTGGACTTGATTTGCATAATCGACACCATGTGTTTGCGGGGTGGGATCTATCTGCATGGTCTGTAAAATCTGTAAAACAACAGCTCTTGCGCATATCACAAGAAAAAGAGGAGGCGGAGAAAACCACAATTGTACTACTATTAATAGTAGGTTCTAGGTTCTATGCCTATCAAGAGCAGCAAGCAGTGCAGTGCAGTGCCGCTCGCTCGCATACCTCGGATATATGCTCGGGCGGCTATCCACGAGAGGCAGGGACTAGACGAGTGAGCACCACTGCTTTTCTCTGCTGTAACTCAGCACCAATACGTATCGTCCGCCCACTAGAGAGAGCCAATGGTTGACTTCTTCGACGCCATTGTAAACGGGATAAGTCGTCAAAAAAAAATATTTTGCGCATTCGTTATCTTTGTCATCTGTACGAGTATGATCTATCTGTACGTACTGCTCTCGCACAACATTTCAAAACGGTATACACATGATAACATCGCGAGTCTTTAGTTCTATTAATAGGAGGGAAGCGTAGTGCTTCCTAGCAGACTTTTGCTTATTTACGGTTTTTCGGATCTTCCTAGCGCTCCAGCACCTTTGTGTGACCACAGACTCCTTCATTCGAGACTTGAAGTGAAAAACAGTTACAAAAATCTCGATATTTTAATGTTTACCTATATTTCCCCATTCCATTTATTCTATTCGCCCTTCTTTTCTCTCTCATTCATGCATACTGTATTAATAGTCGCATTTCGTAACTCATGAACCAGGGTCATAAAAGCAGGCTCTTTTCTGCACCCCTCCCCACTGCGTACGTACGGTTCTTGCCTCGCAATTTTATCGCGCGAGACTTGGGCTCTTTCTTCCCTCGTCTACTATAGTGGAGCATCGTCGTTTTTTTTACTATTAATAGTACTATTACTATTACTAGTGTACCAAACTTCTCCATTAGGTACAGTACATGTATAATATATACCATATATATATATATAATAAATTGTGGAAGACAGGGTACGTAGATACTATTACGGGGGCCCATAGTTAACAGGACCAAAAATTGTTAGTAAAAATAGGAAAACATATAGGTTTTTATGTATAGCATAGGTCCTATTAACTATGGACCCCCGAAATAATAGAAATATATATTATATATATATATATATATATTTATATACGGCTCGTGATTTGTCCTACGCCTGCAGCATTCAACATTGCCCCACTACTGACAGCTAGAGGCTACTCGTACCCGTTCTACTCCACAGTCAGTAGCGTATGAATGTCGTATACACAGAACGTATACTCGTGCAAGTTCCGGGTGCTGGTACTGGGTGCTGGTATGAATGTCGCACATAAAGAACTCACACAAGTTCCGGGTAGGTAGGGGGTATGAGTGTAGTACAGAACTCACACAATTCGCCTACTACGGGGGTCCATAGTTAATGGGACCAAATTTTGTTAGCAAAAATAGGTGAATATATAGTTTTCTATGTATACCATAGGTCCTACTAACTATGGACCCCCGTAATAGTGTAACAGTATAATAGGGCTGTTAATACACGGGAAAATCCCCCGTGGTCCACTACTCAACGTAAAGCACGCAACTTGTGCAACATCCAACATTCCCAAACACGAGACGAGACAGCCAGACCCTATAACCGGTCTACTGCCGTAGTGCTGTATTTGATTTGTCACCGTGCCACTGCTGCGGCCGGAGAGGTGTAGGTAAAGTGAGGTATCGACATTTGTCTGAACGTTTCGAGTACTTCCGTCCAGAACGTCACCACAAATATAACGTCAGGCACATACTCGTTTGCTCACTGATTGACCCCTTTGTCTGTCTCGACTGCCAGTAGTACAATGCAGACACCGAAAGTTCAGCCAGGCGCGGTGTTACCGCGCCGTAACGTGAAAGAAGAGCGCGCAGAGGCCACGGGACGCAGCAACACCCGCGGCGTGGCGTGTCGGAGACGGCCTTGCACCAGCGCTATTGTGGCTCGGGTACAACACGACACTACTGTGCGGGGCCGAAATCGGCCTATTTCTCTCCCGCTCGTGATACAGTACGCTAGGTACTTGCCCATCTTGCAGTAAACCTGGCACCTTGTGTAGGTGTATGCTCTATACCAGGTATAAATATGTCTCACAGCAGCTAAACTACGACATGACACAAGTGCCTCACCAGCCCGGCCTTCGTTTCGCGAGACCGACCGACGCCGTCAGTGCCCTCTTTGGACTTGGTTCGCCTCGAAAGCCACGAAACGGGTCATAATGCTATTGAATGGGAACGGAAGAGACTTGCCGCGAGAGCGAATTTGAGACGGTGTCTGACCTGCTGCAAGTCGGATGTTGCACCCGAGGTTACGTTCTCCGGGCCGAAGACCATCTCCTCCGCCACCCTACCTCCCATGCAAACGTCCATCCTTGCCAGCATCTATATTTCATGCACACCAAGCGAAAGGGGAGGGGGGGGGGGAGGGACGGCAAGGCAAGGCAAGGCAAGGCAAGGCAAGACAAGGTCACGGAAGGTTAAGGGAAGGTTACGAGAAGCTTACGAGAAGATTGAAGGAATGGAAGGGAAGGGGAGGGACAGAGGTATTACTCAGGGCTGTTCGCGGGTCAGGTCGGGTCGGGCCGGGTCGGGTCGGGTCGGGTGAAAGGGTGACCTGACACGACCCGCGAGACTTTGCCAACGTCCTCACCCGACCTGAAACGACCAGGCACGATCCGACCCCGTGGGATTGCGCAGACTTCCTGACCCGACCCGCTGTTTCAGGTGATGACCCACGAAAAGTCTGATGCAGTATTAAGGCCGTTGGCGAACGGAGCACCTTTCGGTGACCCAACTATTGACACTAATGCCGTCCAACACCACTATTCAACTCTAACCGTCATACTCCTACAACCCGTAGACCGGAGATTTTTCAGAGGGAATCACAGACCCCTCCGATGAAAAGGAAAAACAAGAGAAAAAACGGAAGCGAAACAAAAAAAACACTTGGAACCTCTAACCTCCACTTGACTCGCATTTCTTTTCACCCAACAGAAGAGCAAACACACACGGACACACGGACGGACGGAGCCGTGGGGAGCAACCCAGCAGGTTCGCGTACAGGGTTGCAGTTGTTTATTGTGTATTCCAGGGCTGTTCATGGTGCAGGCCAATCCTTGCGGGTCGGGTGGGGTCGGGTCGGGTCGGGTCAGCGTGACCTGGCCCGACTCGTGAGATTCGTTTACAACCTCTTGACTCGACCCGACTCGATCTGACTCGACCAAACAAGGGAGTTTTTTTAAGGCCTCCCGACCCCGACCCGTTGGTCCGGTCATGGCCCGGTTTACTACAGCAAAACCCACTCTAGTTCCAGCTAGTTTGTCCACTGAAGAAACAAAACACAAAAATAAGTGTCTGCAATAATTTCCCACCCCGCACAGATCATCGACTCACAGTTGCATAAGATCTACTGTACATAGATCAAGGCAGATAGATCTATCCCCCGTACGTACCAGGTATGATCTACTACTGCTGTACCTCACTAATGTTGCCTGGTGGGACCCGTATAAGCTGCATGCTCTACTCGTACTGCTGTAGTAGCACATGTTCTCGTGTATATGATCTACTCTGCTGCAGCTCAACAATGATGCCTGGTCGGACCCGTGTAATCTGCATGGTCTACTACTGTAGCTGTACCGCATTTTTCTGGGTTGGGATCTGTCTGTACTACTACTATAAATACACAGATCGTGTACAGCCTCAACCAACGGCAGATGAGGAACTGTAGATCATCTATCTGTAGACAGATCAGATAGATCATCGTTTGTCTGTCCGAGGCGTGGATCATTTCGCGACGCGACTAAACGGATGAATGGGAGACGTCGGCAGGCCAATCCAGGGTCCAGAGCTCTCTACGAGTGCTTGACTAAGGTATGTATACCTGGTACCAGGTAGAGCAGTATAGATAAATTGACACCTGTCAACACGGAATATAATATGGCCTTGAGAGTTAATGTGAAAAAAACAAGCAACAAGGCAACCATAGCAGTAACACAGCGACAGAAATAACAGTAGTAGTGACAGCAGCAGCAGGACAACGCAACGAGAGCAACAACACCACCTAACAGCAGCAACAGCACCACCTCACCTGCTTCCTGGACATGCTGGTCTGGTCCCCCTCCGGGAGTTGCATTACCATGCCCAAGCTGTTCCCGCGCGGCATGATGGTGGCCTTGTGCACCGGGTGTGCTCCGGGCGTTTTTATCGCCTATTAGATAGTTCAATTCCCCCGCAGGACAAAAACACAACAGAACAGAACAGAACAAAACAAAACAAAACAGAGCAGAACAAAACAGAACAGTTGTCAGAACACAACAGAAAGTTGTCACTATTAACACACAACAGAGCCAACAAAACTAAACAGAACAGAGCAAACCGAACGAAAAAACAAACTGAACAGAACAGAACAGAAAAAGAGCAGAATATAACAGAACAGAGAAGAACGAAACAGAACAGAACGAAACAAAACAGAACAGAACAGAGCAAAGCGAAGCAAAGCAGAACGAAACAAAATCAAAGCAAAGCAAATCAAAGCGAAGCGAAGCGAAGCAAAGCAAAGCAGAACAAAATAAAACAAATCAAAACAGAATAGAACAAAAATAGAGCAGAGCTAAACAGAACAAACCACAACAGAACATAACTGAAAAAAATCGACGACCAGTACGAACACGATGACTCTCTCACTATGAGGACGCCGAAAAAACCACACCCCCCTCCCCCCCGTCCCCCCCCCGCCAGCATGAAAATAAATACCATGAGACCAAGCACAAACCAACAGGCCGCGCCTAGCACGATTCGCGTCAGAAGAAAAAGAAGGGCGAGAGGACCGGAGAGCGGCTGGCCAAGCGGCTGGGGACGGGGGGGAGGGGCACTAACTTGTTGCTTGCCTTAAGTCATTTTTACCATAGACCATGCATCCCCTTCGAGACGTGGCACCGTCCCTACGCCTGACAGAGCACCTCCGAAATTTAAGCGCGGGAAGGATACAGGGGCGGTATACATGGCGAGAGGTTTGACGGGGATACATCGACACATAATTGCATCACCCAAAAAAAAAAAAAAAAAAAAAACGCGTAGACTATTCTATTTCATTTGTAGACCCACCACAATGGCGTGGCCTCCTTCGTGGAACGCCGTGCACTTGGCCGTCTCCTTGCTGATCACCGCCGATCGCCGCTCCGACCCCATCAGTATTTTATCCTTGGCCCACTCCAGCGCTTCCGTCGTGACCGCTTTCGCGCCGTCCAGACTCGCCTTCACGGCCGCCTGTCATTACAAATGACAGAAAAAAACGAAAAAAAAACGACATACGAGAACACACACAAACAAACATATGAAACAAGAATCAACTAACCAACCAACCGACCAACCAGCCAACCAACCAAAATACCCAACCAACTAACCAAAACAACCAAAATACCCAACCAAATTACCCAACCAACCAACCAATCAACCAAACGACCGACCAACCAATCAACCGACCACCCGACCAACTAACAGATCAAGCAACCAACGCATACATACGCAAACCATCTACACACCATAACCACGACACCCCCTTCCCCCCCCGCCCATCCCACTCATCTTGGGAGCTCCCCCCCCCCCCCACCGGCACTTTCACGTACACGCGCACACCATCGTCATGAAATCACGAACTCCCCCCCCCCCATCCCATCCCGCATATCCTGAACCCCGCTCTCCCTCCCCCTTACATCCCGCTGGTCTTGAAACCCTCGACTCACACTGATCTTGAAACCGTCCCCCTACACCCCTCTGGTCTCTAAACCCTCCCTCCCGTCCTCCTACCTCACCCCACATGGTTGACGAGGTTGGACAGGTACTAATAGAAACCCTGTGAGTACCCCCCCCCCCCTATATCCCGCTGGTCTTAAACCCCATAATGAGTACACTCCCCCCCCAACCCTCACCCCCCTCCCCCGCCCCCTTCCCCGACAAGCACAACACAACAACAAACCCACCAAATACCAACAATTGCTGTATACGAACGAACGAAAACGCGTACCTGGTTGACGAGGTTGGACAGGTCCGCGCCCGAGAACCCCGGCGTGCCCCTGGCGAGCTCCTTAAGGTTCGCCTTGGCGTCGAGGATGGTGCGGGACGTGTAAAGCCCCAAGATTTTCTCTCGCCCCCGCACGTCAGGGAGAGGTACGGCTACGTGCTTGTCGAAACGCCCCGGCCGCGTGAGAGCGTGGTCGAGCGTCTCGGGAAAGTTAGTGGCTGCGATGACGATAACGTTGCTGTTTTGGTCGAAACCGTCCATCTCCACCAGCAGCTGTTGTTGTGTTGGTGGTGGTGGTGAAAAAAGGGGGAGGGGGGGGGGGGGAATACGAGCACATGGAGCGAATGCGTTACAAAATAAAAAAGACGGGCAAGGACAAAAGAAAAGAAAAGGAAGCAAAGGAAAGGAAAGGAAAGGAAAGGAAAGGAAAGAAAAGGAAAGGGAAGGGAAGAACAAGCATGAGCCCATCGAGCGAACGCACAAAACAATACCGATGCACCATGCAATACCGCAGTCGTACCTGGTTGAGGGTCATCTTGAGCGCCGAGCTGTCTCGGAGCTGACGGGAAGAGCCGATGGCATCGATCTCGTCTATGAATATGATGCACGGCGACGTTTTCTTCGCAGCGGCGAACAGCTCGCGCACCCTCTATTAGAGACGGCAAGGGAGCGCAAGCGTGGGAACAAGAGAGGACAAGGGAGGGAGGGAGAGAGGGAGGGAGGGGACACGCGGAGTTAGGACAAGGCATGAGCACCACCATATAGCAGTAGGAAGTACCGTAGTGCATGCACACTTTGGTACCCAAGGACCACTCGGCAAAAAAAAAAAGAGTGAGAACAAATAACGAAAAAGATGAAAAAAAAAAAAAGAAACGAGACACTACCGCCCCTGTAATTACTATCGCGACATGAGAGCGAGACAACGGAGGAAGGCTTCTCTCACACAAACCAAGAACCGGCTCAAGGCGGCGTGGCTGTTGCTGTCGCGATCAGAGCCCTACCCCCCCCCCCCCCCCCCCCCCCCCCCCCCCCCCCCCCCCCCCCCCCCCCCCCCCCCCCCCGCACCCCGCCCCGCCTCAACGCATGTACCCACGTCAAACTTCCCCCCTGCAGCCGGCGACCTCAAGCAACCCCAAGGCTTCAGTTTACCTCACGAGAAAAGCTACAGCAGTACAGTCGTAGTATCACGTACTACCTGGTATACAACACGCCTGCACTTGTAGTAAAGAAATACGTATTACGGGGAACCATAGTAAATAGGACTAAATTTTGTTAGTATAAAAAATAGGTAAATATACAGGTTTTTTATGTATATCATAGGTCCTATTAACTATGGACCCCCGTAATACCAGGCTTAACTTTAAGCTGTCGCTATTCATAGGAACACGCGCAGCAATACATTTGCAGCTATCGTCGACTTGTGTGTGCCTTGGTGCTAGCAGCGTGTTGACTGCCCCACCTCGTAGAAAAACGTCTAGTGGAGCTGTCACCAACGAATTTCACGCAGCAATATACTAGTTGAAAACTGCATTCTTTTGATTTTGGTCGCAAAACAAAAAACAAAAAACGCCGGTCTTCGTTTCGTTTTTCTTTTTCGGTCTTTTCTGGAACGTGACGACCGACGGCAGGCGCTCCCTAAGCGAAAACAAAAACTCGAAAGAGTTTTTCTTTTCTTTTCTGGCTTCCATCAAAATCACTGGAAACTCGCCCTTTGTGGAGCGGACGCCCAGGGCAGGTTACTTACTCGCTTATTTAATAGCAGTGGTGTGCGGGGTCTACACACAGAGGTGGGCTGGTGCCTCGGGTCTACACGGAACGGAGTGACAAGACCTTGGGGTGACCTTCAACTCGTATGTAAGTAGGCGGTACAATCTACCAAGGTATAGGGGAAAAGGGGGGGCTGGTAACAAAATGTCCTTCGTAATTATTTCGCCGCGAATTGTGTTTGGGTAAAACCAGGCGGGTCATGCGTGTACAAAGCATATACGCACAGCTCCGGTAGAAACGTGCTTACGCCCCGGTGGGGCCTTGAGCACCGTGCCAACTTGGAAAAGTTCCTCCCGAAAACCTCACGGCGCTTCGCGCTTGGTGCAAGCAATGTCTGCCTGGTCGGTGACAACCCGACGTCTTACGTCCCGTCATTGCAGGTATTCGAGGGAATATGTTCATACGATTACGGCCATGCATGATATCGAGTACACCCTTCCCCCCCCCCCTCCACCCCCATCTCTCACACCTTAGCGCCAACGCCAACGAACATCTCCTCAAACTCCGATCCCGAGGAGTAGTAGAACGGGACGCCCGCCTCGCCAGCGATGGCCCTCGCCAACAACGTTTTCCCTGCGTGAAGGCGACCAACGCAACGAAAAAAGGGTTTCCAAGCAAGTTGGGATGTAAGCAAACTCAAGGCCAGCTTCACGCGTGCGATATTAAGCCCGCCCCCGCCCCCCCCCTCCCCAAGGCTGTCCCTACGGCTGTGTACATGTATGTATAGTGTGCTTCGGCCGGCACAGGAGGGTGGTTGGCATGGGCGAGAGCGGCACGTTGGGGTGAGGCGACTTTAGCGTGTTACAGCAGTAGCGGTCCCTCTGTAGAGCAGTGGCAGTAGTAGCGTCTCCACAGTGTCAGTAGTGGGTGTGCTCTATGGTGCCTTGTGAAATTGCCTGCCAAAAGATTGGGATTAATCAGTGCGGCGGTGTGCGGAGTATGTTTACACACTGGCGGCCCTCTGCTGGGACCCCCTCTGCGTCACCTAAGGGGCCGCCAAAGTTCCGAGTACCGGATGGCGGGGATGTTCGAGTTTGCCGGGCCGCGCAGCCCGTTGCAGCTACGTTTTACACAGGGAGTGCCCACAATGTTGGCTGGCGCACACCGACACTATAAAGGGGGCATTGCTATGTTGCGGCCGCTGACAGGGCGGAGCCCCTTGGGACGCCTCGAGCGAAAACGAGCGCACGCCTGTGAGAAAAAGCCCGATGATACCCAGGCTTTCTCCTGTGTCTCACTACCGCAACACACACACTTGTAGAAAGCTCAGGAGCTAAGAACACGGCAGTAACACATGCCTCACCCCTCGTCCCACAGCAGGGAGCGGTCGCGGTTGCGCGCGGGGTGTAGAACCCATTTGACTTCATAGGCACTTAGCAAAAAAAAAAAAAAAAAAAAAAAAAAACGCCTGTACCCGTACGGTATATCGTATACCCCAGGAAGTTTTGGCCTCGAAAAGGTGGTTTGCAGTTGTAAAGAAGCTGTAAAATGACCCGTTCCCACTCCTCGTCCGAATCACACTCACCAGGTATACTAAACGTACTAGTATACTATACCAGGCACAGCTCAAGGTCCAAGCAGGTTGATCCCGCAAACACTACTGAAGTACTTTCAAGAATACTGAACTCATGTGGGGAGGGAGGGGTACTCATGTCACGCATGGCCGTAGTCGCCAGAGACCTTCGCATCGCTGGGGGGGGAGCACTCACGCCATGCATGGCCGTAGTCTTATGACCAATAAATAGGCCCTCGCATCTCTACAACGCCAAGACGGAGCACGTGGGGTTTTCACCGACCAGGCAGGCATTGCTTGTTCGCACCAAGCGCGATCGAGGGGAAGCGCCGTGAAGTGGTTTCTGTTTGGGCGAGTCGCACGAAGGGTTGAGCTGATCATCCCGTACACCAAGAGCCGCTTTGTGAGGCGGACTCCTTCTTGCGGACGGATTGACAGGGTCGAATGAATGAAAAGTTGTCAAATTTTCCGGTGTGTCGGGGGGCATATATACTTTCGTAGCAGAGGTGGAGCCGGCGGTCGAGTTCCCGTTCCTCACCGGTCCCGGGGGGTCCCGTGAGCATGAGCCCCGTCGGCAGCTTCCCGCCCAACCGCGTGAACACGGCCGGGTTCTTCAGGTACATCACGATCTCCTCCAGCTCGGCCTTCGCCTACATCATGCATCATGCGTCGTGCGTCATGCGTCGCGCGTCATCAGGTTAAGGTATTCACGGGGGGGGGGGGGGGGGGCGTGGGGTTGGGATTACAGTGCGCTGTGCTCACAAGCAACCCTTTGACGACCTCAGAGTCCCGTTTCGGGGGAAAAAACTACTTGGAATTTGAGTGCTCTGTCCACAAGACGAGACTCTGCAGTTTTAAAACCGGTATGCAGGTAGTCGATAGGCGCAAAGGGTCACAGGATGCGTAGGTGGACCGGACACCGAACGCTGCTGGGCGTTCATGCGAAACGAGCACGAGTCGAAGTACAGGCCTGCTTCATGGAAAAAAAAAAAAAAAAAAAAAATGCACACGCAACACCCGATACCAGGTACATACAATACGAAGTAGGCGTATATATAGACGTGCTAAAAAAATGCAGGCAGGCGGCTGGGGGCTTTGCGGGCAGACGGCTCGGGGGGGGGGGGGGGGGGGTGGGGGGGGGAGGGGGACTGCTTGCTGCTGATGGCCTTCATGGCATTCATACAAAAACCGGCGATATAGCAGACCTCTTCCACCATCCTGGACCAAAACAAAACCAATACGTAACTGGTTTGGGGATAATGTACCCAGAAAGTACTCAGAATTCGAGGGATTTGTGTCAAGCGGGACCGCAGCCTTCAAAGGTTGACATGCAAAAGGGCAAAAAAGAGCCCAAGAGTGTGTAGGAACCTCTTCAACAGCAGTACTCCTGTAGCGCAAGTCACCCAAAAGTCTTTCTTCCCCCGCTACCAAAAACACCGAATAATAAAAAAAATAAATGTGTATATCGCAGCAGCGGTCCCAACAAAAACATGCTGCACCGCATGCTGCCGTAGGGGAGACCGCGTCGTGACTGCCTTGACTGACCGTCCCTACAATAAAACTACTACATCGAAGGAAAACAAGGTCTTGACGGCACCCAACATAACCGCTCTCCCACGTACTGCAACAAAAAGCATGAATTAGTAGTCCCCCCCCCCCCCCCCCCCCCCAGACTGCCGGCAGAAACGACGCCAGAAGACAGTATTCATATTCCCAGCAGTAAACAGAGCTCGGCGAAAAAATGCAGTCTCGACAACGTGGTTTTCTTTGTATCACCTCGTCGATGCCGACCACGTCCTCGAACGTCTTATCGCTCGTCTCCGCTATGTGCACGCTGCTGGTGGGCACGAGCTTGGAGCCCACGGCGAGGTCGAAGACGCTGTACGCTACCGTAGAGATGAAGAACCACTTCACCACAAAACGAAGGAGGCTGAACACCTGCGTCGTCCGGAGGAGCCCCGGGGCACAAACCACAGCGCCAACACAAGCACCAGCACCAGCACAAGCAGCAGCAAAAGCAGCAGCAGCAGCAGCAAAAACAGCAGCAAAAGCAGCAGCAGCAGCAGCAAAAGCAGCAGCAGCAAAAGCAGCAGCAAAAGAAGCAGCAGCAGCAGCAGCAAAAGCAGCAGCAGAAGCAGCAGCAAAAGAAGCAGCAGCAGCAGCAGGAGGAGGAAGAGCAGCAGTGTATAGGTGAAACACGCGTACACAACAAAAACGCGGCAAAAAAAAAAAAAAAACGGTTCGGTTCAAGCGGCGACATCAGTCACTTTCTCCGTGCTTCACGCGGTTATGTACACTAAGGACTTAAATAAAAGGAACGTTTTGGCAACAATTTGAAGACTAAGCGCTCCTTGCATTTCCACCCAGAACTGCTCCTTCGGCCCAGGCGAAGGGCGCGGAAGCGCAGCCCCCCCCCCCCCCCCCCCCCTCCCATCTCCTCGCCGCCGACACCCACGCCAGAGTCGTTTCCGTAGACAAAAAAAAAAAGCGAAAAAGTGCTCGAACGACACGGACGAAGCAGACAGAAGGCCTTACTGCCTCTCCCACTACTAAGCAGTACAAAAAAAAAAGAGAGTTGCAGGCAAGGTAGCAATAACCCATACATATGCCCTTTTTTTGTACCACCGCAAATATGACGCCACTCTAATTTCAAGCAGTTTTGTCCCGAAAACGTGCATGTATAAAAATATACCTGGTAGCTCTTTTACAGGGGATAGATAAAGAACAAAAAAAAATCCAAAATATCAAATAAATCTAGAAAACAAACGGCTGGCAACTGCACGACCGACAGAATAAATTTCCGCGAACATCTGCGCGGTTCCGAGAGCAAATATCGCCCCCACTCCCGTTCGATACTGCAGCGGGTGCACCACAGTATCGGTGTCGAAGGAAGTTTACTTGAGACGATGCCGAAAAACAAAAAATCTAAACCGAATCTAACGTTACCGATATTTTGATACATCCGAGTTTTTTCGGGTCCAGCATCTGCATCAAAAACACAGGGATTGGCCAAAGGATCAGAAGATTGAGGGCAAAACACGTTCGATATTATACGATATATCGAAAGTTTGATATTTCCGATAAATATCGAAATTCCGATATTTTTCATATTTTGATATACATATATCGAGTTTCCGATATTTCCATACATCGAAAAATTCGATATTCCAATATATATATCGAAACCTCCGATCTTCCATATATCGAAACTTTCTGTATTTCGATACATATCGAAACTTCCGATATTTCCATACACATCGAAACTTCCGATATTTCCATACACATCGAAACTTCCGATAACTTGATATCAAAAACAACAAGGAGGACTCCACCAACGTTTTGTTTCTCATCTGCCCAGACAGCAACAAGTGTACGTACTCACGTTTTGTTTTCTATCGACGGGGTTGGCGACGGTGACGTGCAGAGGCTCGTTCGGCGTCCCCGCCGCCCCCGCCTGGCTAGCCCCTAGGAAGGCTCTCCCGCTACCCCCCCCCCCCCCCCCCGAACCCCGCTGCAGCACCCATCTGGTTTCCACTGGCTTCTGGGATAGCCAGTAACGCCTATGACGACGGAACAAGAGAAAGAAGACGAGAGAGACAGAAAGAGCAAGAGAGGGCGGAGAAAGAGATACAGAGATACAGAGAGGCAGAGAGAGCGAGAGAGGGGGAGCGAGGGGGGGGGCAGAGAGAGATATAGAGAGACTTCGGTATTAGGCAATGTTGACCAACGGTTGTTTGATAACAATTTTGATCCCCCTGTTCTTTTTTACTACTTTCTACTGCAAAACTTATCCACGTCAAATTCTAAGCAGTCTCAAACGCGGGTGCAGTTCAAAAGGAGAGACGTAGCCGCTAACACGCAGGCGGTTTGACACATATTACACACGCACGATACCACACCACTGCAGCAAGTATCCAACTCTGCTGTACGAGTGCCACCTATTTTTAACAGTTTACATTAAAAAAAAATAATAATCTATCCGGAAAAAAAAACGTGGATGAGACACAACAAGAAAAAATAATGGCCTCCTGCTGACAGGTGCGAAAAAGTGAGCACGCTTTCAAGGGGCAAAAGGCGTGCTTGCTGCCGGGGGATCCATACAAACGCCCCCGCCTCCATCAAACCCGCCCGTTCCCTCTGGTACGTCACATCTCACGAAATCATAAATGAACAGATGAAATGTGGAATTCGCCCGTGGGATCGACAGCCGCTATAGCTAAACAAGCGAACAGCCCACTCCTATAAATATTAATAAGCGCCTGACGCCCCACGACATCTAGAATAAACGCGGGATCCATTGAAACGACCGATCGACCGAAGGACCGAAGGACCGACGGACCGACCGACCGACCGACCGACGGGACTGCCGTCTACTGGCCGACGCTCTTGGAGGGACCTCAGAGAAAAAAAATGACGAAAAAAAGTGACAAATTACGGCGAACGGACCCACTGGGTGATTGAAGGACAACACAAAAACCCGTGCCCGAGATAAAACGCAACGAGTCGTCGTAGTCCACGGGATCATCATCACTTTTACTTTCCAGCCTAACTCGTATAGGAGGTTTTTACCCTCGAAGATCTTCTTCTGGACAAGCCGTGGTCACAGGTGTCGCCCCTTCCCCCCCCCCGGTACGTGCCTTCATTTTTTATCGCGCATAGGGTTCAGCATTCCAATCACTGCTCGTCGATTCTCATCGAATGAATGTAGCTAACTCACGCTCTCGCGCTTTCCGCTGATCATTTTTTTTTCCAAGAAAAAGTCCCTACGTACGAGCATGCACTCGGTGAGACTCGAACCCACGAAACTGATCTTGATAGGCACGCGGACCACCTACCAAGCCACCGGGGTCCTACACAATACCTACCTCTGGGCCCTCACGCTGCTCGTAGACGGCTGAAAAGTCTTGAAACGTATCATCGCTTTCGTTCGCTATCTCGGGGTCCCAGAGGGCTTTTGACCATTTTCAGAGGTGCACCTTCCACTTCGGGGACAAACCACTTCGATCTACTCCTAAGTAATGTTGGACGTTCGTTTTTATTAATACGGCATTATTGTAAGAGTCAAGGCTAAGGCTGCCACAGGAGAGATCTCCACATTCATCATCACCTTCATGTCGACCTGATCCAACCGTCCCAGCGCCGAGGCAGCCTTGACGTAGGCCATCTTCGACGCCGCGTTCACCGGGTACTGCCCGGACTCGAAGCGGGTCATGGCCTGCTCCGGGTACTTGGCCGCCAGGGGGCCGAAAAAATTCGCCTGTACGAGAGCACAAAACATTTTTTTTTGTTCAACAAAATTACAACAACAACAACAAAAAAGGTGGTTTGATGCAACCAACAGGGAAACGATACCGGAACAAGCAGTAGCGTCGGTCCGTGACTCGTGACGTCAGCTCGAGCTTGCGGCAGAAACATACCAGGTTATCATGGAAACCCGCGCGAACCCCACCGTCTCGTGAAATTGTTAGTATCTACTTGTACAGACACTGTTGTGGTCAGTTTTGTATATGTTCCAGCTATAATGAACTGGTGCAAACCTCTGGACAGGCCGTGGTCACAGGTCTCGTCCCTCTTTCCCCCCGGTACATAACTAACTGCCTTCCATGCTTATCGCGGATATACAGGGGGTTGAGCATTCCCACTGCTCGCCTATTTCCATCGAATTGGCGGCACTTCCCGCACTTTCATCGACGGAAAAAATACTCAGAAAAAGTGCCCTCGTGTGAAAAAAAAAACGCCAGAGGAGATTCAAAACCCAGCGCGACTACCCGCAGAGTGCATGACCACAGCAACCTACCATGTGTGAGGTATATCATGCCACGCTGTCCGGGCATATAATCACCATTACACGTTGATGCTATTAATGTGTTCATGAAACGAGTATATGTACCTTTCCGGTGAAGAGTGGTATCCGTTTTATCCAGTTTACTGGCTTACCCAGTCTATTGGCAGTATTAAAATCGCAGGGATTTTCACGGGTCACGGGGTCTTCAAAATGTCACGGGTCAGGTCGGGTCGGGTCGGGTCAAGACGTTTTCAAATATCGCGGGTCGGGTCAGGTCGGGTCAAGAGTTTTTCAAGTATCACGGGTCGGGTCGGGTCAAGAAGATATCAAATCTCACGGGTCGGGATTGGTCGGGTCAGGAGGCGACGAAACCTCACGGGTCGGGTCGGGTCATGACCCGCGAAAAACGGGTCATTCGCGGGTCGGACCCGCGCATGCATCCGGCTCGCGGATCCGACACTCAAAACGCTTCCCGCTCTCTTACCCAAAGGCGTACCAATACTCGATAATACTTCTTTGGTATCATATTCAAAAATCAAAACACCGCCAAATCCATATACGCATTCCCGCATCCATCCATACCCACTACAGCCAGGCCACATATCGTTGCAGGGCACAAAAATGACTATGAGTTTTGTTTTGAAGTGTCGACCCACGGGCCGGATTCGCGGGTCGAATCTGCGGGTCAAGATAAATGGTCTCGCGGGTCAAGGTGACCCGACCCGCATGAAACCCGGGGTCTCACGGGTCACTCGGAAAGTGGCGGGTCGGATCGGGTCGGGTCAGGAGATTTTCAAATCTTACGGGTCGGGTCGGGTCGGGTCAAAAGTTTTCCAAATCTCGCGGCTCGGTCGGGTCGGGTCAAGAGGCTTTCAAAATCTCGCGGGTCGGGTCGGGTCGGGTCAAATCAACACACACTCAAATTTTTCCCGGGTCGGGTCGGGTCAGCTGACCCGACCCGGCCCACCCGACCCGACCCAACCCGACCAGTGAGGTTTGACCTGACCCGCGAAAAGCCCTGTAAAATTGTGAGGGGAGCTCCGAGAATAAGAGTATCCTACGAGTTGTTAATGATCCTCGCCCTTCTTTTTCCTGCTCCCTCTGCCCTATTAATATGAATAGTCGTAACTCAGATCGGGGGTGACATACTGCTGTACCAGGTATGTAGATTAGGCTCTCCCGCCCCGCCCCGCCCCGCCTCCCACCACGGTATGCGCGCATCACATTTTTCGTCGCGAGGAAGGGTTTGAGGCACTTTCTTCCCTCGTCGACTATTAATACTAACACCACGCTTCGTATACCAGGCGCTCTACGTAGCTGTAGGCACTTCCGTGTCTTTCGAGAAACAAACACTGCTGCTGCGAGTATACGTATGGAGAATCGAACCTTCGACATCAACCATTGTATTAATAGTAGTGCAGTCCCGTTTAGGGGACAAACTAATTGAAAATTGAGCGGTTTGTCCCCAAAACCGGACGGCACTTCTAAAAGGGTAAATCTTAGAAAACATTAATATCAATAGTGGTATTCGAGGTTGACCACTATTGATAGAGTGCTGTGACTGCTGTACCAGGTATACACCACCGGGGGCGACCGAATTCTACTCGCCTTATACCGCAGAGCTACCCAACGCCATGCCTGGCGGTGTGTACGAAATACCAGGTCAGCAGATAGAATAGAGATACAACAGCAGTACAGGTACATCTACTGACTACAAACTCGTTTGGACTTCGGTGTTCCTTGCGAGCGGGTACTTTGGAATCTTGAAGCACAGCAGCAAACACCAAATACTGGTGCTGTAATATAAATAGTAGTTTGTTGCCGGTACTACTAACTGTTGTGATGTAGTGGTGGGGTCGGTACGTACGTACAGAGTAGGAGTAGAGCAAAAATATTACCAGGTACTACGAGTAGGTATATCGTAGCGATCACTCTGCAGTACCCAGAGGAGAGTGTTTCGCACCAGCTATGTATGATATAGAGCATTAACACTGTAGCTACCAGGTACAACGCTACTCTGGTAACCGAGCCCCGAGGTTGTGTTCAACCGTCCCCTCCATCATCTTGACCCACAGCCAACAACCGCACGAGACGGGCACTGCTGCATCATACCTGTACGAGTACGTACGTACCTGGTACTTGTCCGTGAGGTGGAGCCACATGCTGCTGTACATGCTGCGGGATCGGAATGTGCCGGCGTAATACCGTACTGGCACTGGTAAGAGACGCGACTATGCCAAAGACAGCACAAAACAACGGCCGACCCCATCTATAGAAGGTGTATTATATACCAGGGTACAGCAGTAGGAACCAGAGTACCACACAGGTACCTGGTAAAACAGAGTACCTACTGCTGTACCTACTGCTGAGGTACCTGGTACCAGTACTCGTACAAGCTGGTGTTAGTATTAATAGAAGTACTATTTGTACCGCTGTACTGGTGCAAGTATAATGGCGAACTGACGTCGGCCCTCTCAAGATGGATGACTTTTGCGGTGCTGCTCACGCCCCACACGCCGACTTGAGAGTTTTGCAAGCTTTTGCGGCGCTTTCAAGATCAGAAACCCTGCCAGCATACATCACCACATATACCTGGTACACCAGTCAGTAAATAGTAGCAGTAGTTTACAACTGTGTGTAATGCAAGGCTGGCTAGCTTGAAGCGGAGCACGTACCTCGGCGCTAGCATCCGCCGGCGATCGAGCGGCCTTCTTCTCCAACTCCTTCAGCATTTGGTGAGAGACTCCGTCTCCACCCGAAAATAACCCCAAGCTCCTAATCTGCTGCGCTCCAATCAGTGACCTATCACTACGGCCCTCGCCGAGACCCTTCACCGGCCCTCGGGCCAGCGCTGCCGCCCGACGCGCTCCCCGAGCCACTGGCAAGACCGCGTGAACCACGGAGGACGATAGGCGCCCAGTGGAGAGAAAGCGCAGCTTGGGTGTTGTTCGCGACGACCCGGGACACGCATGACTTCCTAACAGGGCTCCCCGCGAAGCGATGGCCTTCGCAAGGGACATGTTGCTCCGCCTGTTGCGCCTCAGGCGAGTCTATGTGGCTGCTTGTGCTACACAGCAGCGTACGAGTCAAGTCAAAGCGCCGTAACGAGAGTGCTGTGCTGGCCAAAACTTGAAAATCAAAGATGGGAGTTATAAACATTGGTTCGATTATATTTTAGGGACTATTGTCCACCGCCCCCCCCTCCTTTATTTTTTCCGTGTACTGCTGCACATACCTTTTTTCTTTTTTCTCCCCAGCTGCCCAGTACCTTTTTTATATAGCCCGCGGAGTATTCTGGCGGGTTTTTAGGAGGGTCGTTTCAGATTTTATTGGGCCACTTGCATTGTGAGCATGTTGTTCTCGCGCCGCATGCGCACCGCCCTCTCACAACACAAACGATCTCAAACCAGCTGCGCCAAGCACACCCCGTCTTACTCAGCAACCCTCACCCACAAGACACCATGAGCCCTAAGCTTATCCTCTCGTACTTCGACATGCCCGCCCTGGGTGAGCCTTTGAGGCTGGCGCTTGCCATGACCGGACTGCCCTGGGAAGACAAGCGGGTGTCCAAGGAGGAGTTCATGGCCATGAAGCCCAGTGAGTATACAGCGAAGAATGAAAGTGAAAGCAGTACAACACAACAAGAGCACAGCAGTCTAGAGTAGTTCGTTGGGGTCCTGTAGCCTATGTTGTGTTTGCGTGTGCTGTCTGTCGCGAATGGATCCTGGATGGGTTTTACCATTTCTAGGATGCCTCTGCTGTGTTCGTGACAAACCAAACCAAGAAGAGGCGAGAAGAGGAAGGGGCCTAAAGTTCTTTCGGATTGATGGCGTACCCGAGAGGGCCCGATGCCGGAGCCCCCGATTTATGCATGAGAACGAGTACACCTGGTATGGTAGATAGATGATATCTACAGCAAGCATGATGTGAATGAAATACGGCAGCAAAGCAGCAGCAGTAGTAGTAGTAGTGCACATACTTACTATTCATACATGCGGTAGATAGAGCAGCACAGAAAAGCAGAGAAGCAGACTGATTTTCGGAGCATGCATGCTGATGATGATGCTGCTGTAATGCTGCGCTATACTACTGCTGTACCATATTAATATACTTGTACTGCTGGTGGATATCACCACCACCATCATGCCATGATGAGTCGAAGCCGGACTACCGGATCACGTACTGGCACGCGTGCTTGGTATGATACGTGTTCCTACCTGTTCGTTCCTGCGTCGTGACGAAGTACTTCTACAATGGAGGAAACAAGAACCTTCTGATTTGAGTATAAAACTCGCTATATATTATTATCATACGTGATGAACAATTACAATTCAATCTGATCGTTAACATGTGCGTACGTATAGCAGTTATTAACCAACCATTTTGATGGACAACGGGGTTTTGGTATTATATATGCTTCTTAGAGGGTGCTTAAGGAGGGGAGTGGTCGTTTTTGGTGGGTGAGATGGTGAGATGAAGGGATGTTGGTTGTAGTAGTCTTCATGAGCGTCACATCAGTTTTGATATGTCGTATGATGCTGCCGCGCTGTTGTTCCGGAGAGTTCCTTCACTTTATGTTACGTACGAGTCTTTTTTAGAACACTACACATTGTCGGATGGCAATCATAATAATAGTGATAATAATAATCTGATCAAACTCAACACAATTGAATAATTAAGTAAGTGAGGCTTAGATTGGGTAGGCGATTGGTTCACCTTTTACCAATAGCCCAACGGGCTACTAATCAGACCTTAACAAATGGCGTCGTCGGCAGGACATAGGTCGTTGGTCGTGAGTTCGAATCTCACGTCCACCATGATATCGCTTTTTAAAGAAATGTGAATTTCCTCATGTCAAGAATCTGAAAAAATACTTGTGGATCCCCAGAAATTGGAACCGCGTGTTGGTGGCACGTTGACCCGTAGATTCCGTCCGTTCCAGGGGGGGGAGAGTGTTATGAGGCTTAGATTGGGTAGGCGATTGGTTAACCTTTTACCTTTAGCCCAACGGACTACGACCTTAACAATTGGCGACGACGGCAGAACATGGGTCTTTGGTCGTGAGTTCGAATCTGCGGCATTGATCTTAGTAGGTGGGCCGTCGTCGCCATCGTGGTCCGTTGGGCTAAAGGTAAAAGGTTAACCAGTCGCCTACCCAATCAATCTAAGCCTCATAACGTGAAATTTCCAGCTGCTGTATTTTATACTGGAAATAGGGGGAATTGTTTATTTTGCGAGTTCAGGCAGACGAAATCTACCTACCTGATACGAGTGCTTAATAAGTACCAGGTATGTATGTATGTATGTATGTATGTACATGGAGACATGGAGACATACACACGAAGTCGGGGAATGAACGCATTTGGGGAATTGTTTGCTCGGCGGGTCATTTTCTTGGACGCACTGCGAACATCAACGTCATTGTCGTGCGGAATGCGCATACCAAAAACAAAGAACCATTATTAATCGATTAATACGAAGACAGACAAAATGCAGTTACCTGCTCTTGCGGAGGGCCATGGTAAATAGAACCTACGGTACAACCACAAAACCTATACAATTCCCTATTCTTATTACTAACAAATTTTGGTCCTATTTACGATGTATGGTCCCCCGCAATATTGTTAGTACCGTATTACTACGAGCCGGTACGTGGTACGCAAAATGGTGTTGAGGGGACGAAAGGGCATCGGGAGAAAAAATAAAAAATCTATTCGGATCCCCACACGGGCCTGAAAAACACGCTGTCTATATACAATACGTATACGTACATGCAAGCCGATATTCATTTATCGGATCGGGTTGGATCCCTAAAAACTCCGATGCCGATACGATAAACGATATGCAAGGCGGAAATAAGAAGTAAGTAAGCAGATATATCAGCATTATGAAACACCGGCAGTGGGTACAGGCCATACCTTACCTTGTACGTGGTTATATTTCCACTACAAGATAAGCCGAGGAGCACGTTTTATTTTCGTTGGGCACCTCACATTGAACTATTCACCCATGTACACTCCCAGCAAGGCGGAGGGGGGGCGTAAGCTCATTTGTTGCTTGCCTTAAGTCATTTGACCGCTGGCCACGATTCCCTTTCGAGACGGGGGGGGGGGGTGTACTCATTGTCATGGAGGCGTACTCATTTGTTGCTTGCATTAGTCATTTGCCCATTGACCACGGATCCCTTTCGAGACGGAGCACCGTTCCTCCTCCTACTAGAGACACCTCCAATAGTTGAGCGTTCATTACTTAGTTTTCAAATGTTGGCACATAAAGTTTTTGTTATACGGGGGGGGGGGTACTCGATATCATGCATGACCGTAGTCGTATGACTATAAGCCCTCGCATCCCTACAATGCCGGGACGGATCACGTCGGGTTTTCACCGACCGGGCAGAAGGGGGGAGGGGTTAGAACGATATCTCCTCCCCGCTAGACGGAAGAAAGGCGTTTTGATTGAACATCGAGACACTTTGTTTCCGACTTCCAAACAAGCATACGAGTAAGTACCAGATATAACCGATTTTTCTGAACTTGCGATACGATGCCCGACACCATCAAAGTGACGGTTTGCCTGGAAAGTCACTACTAGCGCCCGATCTTCGCGGAGAGCACGTAGATGCCGTACGTATATAAGTAACACTATTAATAGTCGACAAGCGATTGGTATACAGATCGCGTGGGATCAAATGCTTTGTTTTGCGCGATCTGGACTTTGTGTGATTAACGTTTCTGTTTCTGCTCTGTTGTTTGTTGTTGCTGCTCTCAGGTCTCCCTTACAACCAGCTGCCCACCCTAGAGGTGGACGGAACTCTCATCCCCCAGAGCCTAGCGCAGATGAGATACATCGGAAAGATCGGAGGTATGAGAATATGCCCGTCCGTGCTCAATTTTGTAGCAAGAAGTAATGCTTCTAGTGTCTGACGAAGCAATGTAAACCGTTCGATCTCGTGGCCACAACTGAACAAAGTAAACGCAGAAAAAGGGGGGAGAGAGGAGCAGCATAGGTCTGGTTGGGTTCTTTCGCTGTTCTTTTCGGACCAATCTAAACCGTCTTCCGTTCGACACCTGTGCACTACTACTGTCAAGCGCCACATGCGGCGTATGCGCACCGTGTGACGAAACAGCGTCTAGCGCCTGGTAGAGTACCCGCCCCGTCAAAGGTATTATTAATATCTGTCTTCTTTTCTTTTGGGCACAATTGATAACGTCGCGTTGTCACCATTGTCACGGCACAGGCAACCAACCCCGGCTAGCCACACGCCGGAATCAAACACGTACGTACGGCGATTTGATCGTTTGGCTTAATAATTGTTTTTTGAGGCCTCCACCACGCCGAATCATTCCACCAAAATGTATTCTTGTGCCGGATATGCTCGCCAAGACTAACACTTGTATTCTACGTATGCATGCGTGTTTCCCCACGTTCGCACAGGGCTGTACTCAGAAGACCCGATTGAAGCAGCGTTCGCCGATGCAGCTATGGAGGCCGTGATCGATATGCACTTCCACCTGCGCCCCACGGTCCACGAACAGGACCCTACGAAAAAGGTATACAGCAGGTCATCAAACAATCGAATATATTTTTTCGGGCTACTGCGCATGTCGCGGACACAAGGATAGGATCATTGATTCCCGCCTGCCGGAAGATCCAGATTTTTCAGGAGGGCAAATAGAATTGACTGATATATAATGTATGTGTACATTGTTAATGTATGTGTACATTGTACATGTACATTACGTATGATCCGGCTCGTATGTTGGCGGGTGCATGTTGTGCATGATCTATACGTACGACGTATTCATATTAATAGGGGTTTTTGTATCCTGGTTTGGATCCATGCTGTGCAGATCCGACACGACAACTCATGTCCTATAACGGCAGGTTTGGATCTACAGCAGTAGATGATCAAGATCGTGATCTCTAGGACGTGTGGATCCCATGACTTTTTTTTGCTTTTTGGCGCTTTTGCTTTTTGGGGGTTTGGGAGTCAGGTATGAAGACGCAAAAGAAAGACAAGGTCAGCCTTAACTTGACGCCTTTAGAACTGGACTCGGAGCTTTTTCGGGGGCAATTTTCTTGAAATTTGACTCATTACTAGTTTTTTTGTTTCTCTGTACAGTAAGTAGTGCATGCAGTTTTGAAAGTGGTCAATAAGAATAGCCGTCCCGTGTCAAGCGCGCAGCCAGTAGTAGAACCACCAGGTATGTATTTGCGCCCGTCTCGTCAACTCCTTGCAGGTTGGTTCCAAGCCTCTTGACGATCATCGCTTGATGCCCCCCCGCCCACCCCCTCCTTTGTGTTTATCGCGTCTGCTTGTCGCTTGTGGGTTGCCGCTGATGCCAGATGGAAATGCGGAAGGCGATGACGGACACGTTCCTTCCCACGTGAGTATTGCTACTACCTGCTGCTACCTACGCCCGTCTAGATTAAGATGACGGTGTTCCGTCCTGATGTTATACGCATAATACCCGCGTAGCTTGAACAGCGGGCGGTAGCTTTGAACAGCGGACGGCCCGCGACCCTTTACTTTAGCCCGCAGAACTGCTGATCAGCCGAACATAAGGCAGGTTAATGGGTACGTAGCGATATCAGCTACCCATGCCCCTGAAACGTCCCTTGTTCGCTTCTATGCCGTACCTACACGTTTCCGCCCATCCACAGCAAGCAGTACGAGTGCTATCATCAACAGTTACGGTGTTACGACAGCTAGGCGTGTTGAGTAAATGACAAGAGGCAAACAAGAGGGCAGTTCCCTTGCCTTTCATGACCCACATTGAAGCTCATCATGCTGCATATTGTAGGATGTGGTCGGACGGCCAACAAACGCAACCAAGAAATACATGAAACTGATTTTTTGTTCCATTTTTCCTGTCCCCTCCTCTCTTGCGCGCATCATGCCATATACGCGATTTTCCTTTTACTGGCTGTGTGTATATTATGCAGTTGGCTTGGCAACCTGGAGAGGGCGCTGAAGACGGCAGGCGGCAGCTATTTCGCCGGTGGCAAGGTGCGTGTCGTGTTCAGCTGCCGCGAGTGGTGAACAATTGTTTAATTCTTCTTCTTTGTTCTTTTCTTCTTCCCGTTCATTGTTCTCGCCTTCTTTTGTTTCTCCCTCTGCCTTTATTAACAGTCGTAATAATTCAGATCCGGGGTCGCCAAGCAGGCAAGGAGGGAAGCAGACTCTCCTCCCACTGCGGTTCTTTCGTAACTTGCGTTGCCTTTTTATCGCAACAAGACTCCCGCCCTCCATTTCTTGCCTCCTCGTCGACTGGCGTCTAAATACTCAAGTAATGAATATCTGCCCGCTTTCTGTACGTGGAGGCAAGATTTTTGTTTTTGTCTACCGTGGTATCTGCGAACTATGCTGCGTGTTTGATGTATGCTTGCTTTTCCTCCGCACTGGTCCTTTCATGGCTTGCTTCAATTTTGACTACGAGTACCTGTAGATGAAAATGTATATGCGACATGAGCTTCAAAGTCGATCACTCCGTGTACCTACCTGGTATGTATCGCATGAGATTCAACATCGATCATCCGTGAGCATCTCACCAGCATCTATCTCTGGAGAGTGAGAAGAGGTTGTTTACGTACGGTGTCTCTGTCGTTCTTTTTTCGTTGCATTGCCGTCCGACAATGCTTGGTGCGTATGTTGTATTGCAGTTGTTGCTGTGGTGTACCCCTGGGGTACGTACCACTCCGTCCGAGAACGCAAGCTCCGTCTGATGCTCACTGTCCAAACGTGGATAGTATTCACGACCAGAGTTGTATGACATGATGCCAGTATTACTAGTCCTATCTCTTATCGGAGGTACTTCATGATACCTGATACTGATACTTGGTGCTTGGCACACTTCAAACTACCGCAGTACGTGATCGACTTGGGCTCAATATGCAACACGTAGGCAGATTGGCAGAGGCGTGTGAGCTGGGGAGGGCGGGAGGGGGGGAGGGGGGGGGAGGTTCGAAAAAAGAAGAAAGAAAACTCGCAGCTATCGAGGACTTTGACGTCTCGCAGCGTATGTTACGCCTCCAGCCTCCAACGCTCGTCGGCGATCAAACGAAGGCCGCTACTGGGGTTTTTACGATACTCCAATTTGGTTGGGTCACCCAACATGGTTGAGACCGGCAAACGTGAGGAGCTGATTGGTTATAGGGATGCATCTGCAGGCGCTAGCCAATCAGAAGCTGCTCCGTTTCCTCACCAGCCCACGGAGTTCCACAGCCCAAGAACGCCAAATCAACCGCCCTTTTCCTCACTTTCCCGCCGCAGTTTTTCTTTCCGTGGATTGGAAATACCATTTTGTGTATGTAGGAATCAGTTTGCAAGAAACCCAGCCCAACCAAATCATTCGCCAACAGGTTTACTGATTCGCATACTCCCTACCATGCCCCAAGCCGAAGTTCTGCCACTCTTGTTCCACCTGTCGGTGACGACTCGATCCCCCCCCCCCCCCCCCCAAGGCGGCCAGACAGGAAGAGGATAAGATTAGCAAAACGTTTCTATGTAAATGTATGGAAACAACGTAATGAGCGCCCAATTGGTGGAGGTGTCTCTATTAGGAGTAGGAACGGTGCTCCGCGGATGCGTGGTCAATGGTCAAATGACAACGCAAGCAACAAATGAGTACGCCCCCCTCCCCCCCCCCCCCCGACCATTCGTTGTAAATAAAATTTTGTTTCGTGCAGCTCTCCATTGGCGACATCTACGTGGTGTGCCGCCTCAACTGGCTCCAGAAGGGTGTTCTCGACGGCATCCCTGCCACTATTGTCGACGAGTACCCGCTCCTGTGCGCTTTGATCAAGAGCGTCATGAGCGAGCCGAGGATCGTGAAGTACGTGGAGTCGAGGGCATAAACTACTGCTACTACCACTGCCTCTGCTGCTACCTCTGCTGCTCCTGCAATTCACTTTATAGCACTTTTATGTAGATGCGCGTTTGTTTCATACACATGATACATACATACGTGTATGCCTTGCGCGCGTGTTTTTTGCTGTGCGGTGGAGTCAATCGAGTACGGTTACGCTGTCTTGTTTTTTTGTTGTTGTGTGGCGGTTCTTTGTGCAAATATTTTGACTCACAACAGTAAGCATCACAACAGTGGATAGTACGGGTGACAGCTCGCGTGTCACCGCGTGTTGCACTGTAGCCATAATTGCATTGATTGGTAGCAACGCGGTTTATGCGGACGTACGTACCGGTGTACCCAGGTGTGCTGGGTTGTCTTGGGGGATATCTTAGTATTACAGTAGTACCCAGGCGTACTGTTTTTTTTTCTTGTTGCGAAAACTTGCACGTTGATGTATATTTTTGTGGGGGATTTTTTGCGGTACAGATTTTTGCTACTTTGTGTACGTATGTGCCGCCGATTTGACCACTTGGGAATCTTCGTGTCGAGATATTCGGCTTTTCCAATGTTGCTTCCGAAAAGATGCGAAAACTTCCAACAATCCCGAAGCTCCGGTGACATTTTTTTCTCGTCGATTCCTCTCGCTCGATTTGAGACTTTCTTGTGTTTGGGGGGAAGAGGGCATCTCGCGCGTGCGTTTTGTGGCAAACTGTTCCGTATGTTTTGGTGTATTACGGCAGCAGACGGGGGTCAAGGGAACAGGGGCGCAAGCGCAGCGTTGGTTGGTTGGCCGTCGTGGCATTGTGAGGCATAGATAGCCTTTTGCGCATGTAGTGACGGTACATCCTCTTTTGTGTCCTCTCGGCCCTTCTGCTCTGGGGGGCTACTGTACTAAATACACAAAATACTGAACAAACAAGCAACGCACATCACGTGCGGGCGACGTTTTTGGTGTGATCAGTCGAGGACCATCCAGCGTTGAAAGAACCCAGAAGGAACACGGCGGCTGTGTGCCTGGCTAGCTCGGTCCAAAACTGGAAAAAAAAAAAACTCCTCTTGCGTTTGATTGGCGTCCTCTCTCGACTTAAAATAAAACGTGGCTGGTTTCTGCTTATTGAGTCCTCGAAATGTTTTGACGTGGCATACGTCAAGTCAAGGTCCCGGTAGTGGTTTTGCTCGTTCATTTAATTGCCGCCCTTTCGCGGGTGTGCGTAATACTTTTGGTCTGGTGGGTCCTTCTCTGGCCGTGTTCGTGCGAATCGTTTAGATCTCCGCGGGATCGCCCAATCCAATGCCGGTGCTCAAGCCCCAAAAAATTGCCGAAAGGTTCGCTGGAATATCATTCCTATTTTTTCATCGATGACCGATGTATACCTATCCACTGTAGGCCATATGGCATTGTTCGTTGACGTTTTTAACACTATTTTGTTGGATGTACACCCAGCAGGCCGCATGCCAATCTTCCACCATCGGATTTCGCCTTCATTTCTCTTCTTCGAGAATCAGGTTTTTTTTTTTGCGTGGGGTATGATGTACGCATGGAGCTCTTGGACGTGAGGAGCTTTACAAGAAAATACTATTAATAGGTGCGCCCAACCCAGCATCTAATCACTGATATCATGCTTGCGTCTCCCACATTTTGGCTTTCTAGCACACATAAATATAAGTCCGTTTGATTTGGTTTGCGCGCTGCTTTATAAACGGCAACAACGCCGATGCTGATTGGTCTGTTCCGTCTTGGTCGGCGCGGGTAATGATGCCAGCCAGCTACAGAAAGTAGTAGTAGTAGTAGTAGTAGCTTCCCGTAACCAGCCATGACGATGACTTTCGGTCGGGTTCGGGCTGCCGCGGCAAAACTTAACCCCAGTGATGGCAGTTTAGTTTGTGATCCGTGTTCGTTTTTTAGCGGTTTGAACACGCTATACGGCCACCCACCCTTGATGCATCAAGCTCCTTGTAGTCTCGAGTGTTTGGAACACGCGCGTAGTATATTTCACGGGGGAGCTCGATCGCCCGCGCTTCAAACCGGCGTTGAGATATATAAAACTAAAGACCGGGACAGTTGGCGTTATAGGCTTGTACGAAAGAAGCGAAATCTCAATCTTGCACTTTGTCGGCTGCTACAAGTACGGTGCATATGCGGCAATATCCCTTCGATACGTATTATAAGCATGTACGCTTTTCTACTGGATGTATCATATACGTACGCCCCTTCCCCCCTCCCGCATTTCCGGGGCAGTGTTTCAGCACTCAAAACTGGCTACTGCTGTGGTGAGATTAAGAGCCGTGCTTATCGAATGCGCTTTTGTCAGTTTTTTTCCTTGTGTTGTTTCCACGTAAACGGAAGCAAGAAAAAGGAAATTTCTGGAAATTTAACAGGGTGCAAAAATACTGCGAGAACAGGCTTGACTTTTTTTTTTTTTTCCTGGAATTTGTTCGGAAACCAAGAGAAAGCGAAAACAAATAATAATAATAATCGACAGAATTTGCTTCCATATGCAAGCGCGGTCCTAAATGTGGATGGTGAGGATCCCTATCTCGTTATACCAGCGATCTCTCACCGTTTCGGATCACGTGTGCCCTGCCGTAGACGCCAATTGACCCTTTCAGAGCAAACTGCAGTCCCGTTTTGGAGACAAACTACTTAGAATTTGAGTGGTTAGTCCCCAATACAGGTCTGCACAGTTCTAAAAGATTGTAACGAAAAAAAAAAAAATTGGGACACACCAAGTGATAAGTGCCTCGTAATTTGTTTTGTTCAAATAAACTAATCGGATCCCACCACACGCCACGAACAAAATCAGTGATTGTTACAAAGCAAACCAACGAGATCGTCACTAGTAGATCATGCGAAGCTTATTGGGCTTTTGCGTCCGGCGATGGCTGTGGCGGGGCTGTCCGCGGATTTTTTTCCCTGGGGAGGGAGGCGGCTTCTCAACAAGACAACATCGTTCGACGTGTACTTTATGTTTTTTACGAATCCTCCGCGGTGAGCTGCCCCGAGCTTGTTTGCGGTTGATCCGCTTAGGACTACTGCAGTCCCGTTTTGGGAACTAATTACCGAGATTTCGACTGGTTTCTATTCGAAACGGCACCGCAGTCCCTAAAGGGTCAAACCTTTTGGGGAGGGGGACCGCATCCTCTTTTAGGGGTACTAACCACTTGGAATCAGAGTCAATACAGCCAGTACTCATTTTTGCGGTTAAAAAAGGCACCATAATATATGCCCCACACATCGACCTTGACCACTGCTGGTTGCAAACTGTTGAGCCACAGCAGCAGTAGTATGTCCTTAGACCACGCCGTCAGTGGTATTTATTGTCGGAGCATGATACGTACGTGCACGTATGTATGACGGGACGGTGTGTAGAGCACGTCTTTTCAACAATCAACAACCTCCTCGCACGATTTCCGGGCAGGCACCGCCGTTATTATTACCACAAGAAACAGCATGCATGCGTTCAACGATCGTATGGTACCTGGTACTGGTATAGTTTACCGGCAAATACCATGCGGAGTCCAGCAATATCTCGCGAGTTAGATGTATGATGGCGTGCCATGATTTCGGGTGAAGTGTGTGTGCTCTCTGAATATATGTGCAGCGCGACCATACACACAGGGGGGGGCAAGGAAATACCAAATTCCCCCCCCCTCTTCTATATGGTCATGTGAATACGGCCATGCACGATAACGAGTACACCCCCCCCCCCCCCCCCCCCCCCCCGCGCGCGCGCTCCGTATGCAGGAAAAGTATGGGAAGGCAAAACACGAAGAAGCTCGTAAAACAGCTGGAAACAGAACAGATGACAGCGGCTAGAAAAAGTGCTAGGATGCCCAAGTTCAACAAGTAATGGATCATTTATGAGCAGAACTGGGAATGCACCCGCTTCAAAAACAACTAGAGACGTGAAAAGGGTATCGTGTTAAGTCCAAGGCTTCTGGCAAGGGCAACGTGATGCTGGGCCACCGGATCGTCTGCCGCGACGTTTTCCGTACTTGGCACTTCAAGCAGTTGCGTAACCACCACCGGGTGCAGATGCTCATGCCAATCCACCAATAAAAACGTTCGAGCATACGTGGGGTGCGCGCGGTTCCTAGTAGGTGGCAGGAAGCTAGCTGCGGAATGGCAAGCCTGCATGACCCAGGGGCGCATGAGCAACGGCACATAAATGAGAATAGGCTCTTTCGTTCAGCAATCAGACCGTTCGACTCACCAGGCGCTGCGTGCCCGACGAAAGGGGGGAATATGTTAACGTCTTAGTCCGTTGGGCCACTGGCAAAAGGTTAACCAATCGCCTACTACCCAATCTAAGCCTTGTAACACTCTCCCCCCCTTCGGCTCAGCGGGGTCCTTGGTCTTCGTGGGGGGCCGTACGTGCCTATTCCGCAGTTATTCGTGATCTCTGGGGACCCAGTTAAAAGTGTTTTGTCAGATTCGTGACAAGGGGAAATTCGCTCTTCTATAAAAAGCGTTTTCATGGTGGAAGTGAGATTCGAACTCACGACCACAACGACCCATGTCTTGCCGATAGACGCCATTTTTTTTTAATAAATTTTGAAATACGTCAGCTGTGAGTTCGACTGATGAAATAGTTGATACTCAACTTTGCAAGCTGCGTAATACGTCTCGTCTATATTCCATTTTTACCTAATTTTACAAGTATTGTGATAAACCGAGCGCGCGTATTCTATATGTGATTCCTTGTTAAAGATATAGGCCAGCGGCTCCCCTGGATGCTGCCCGGGTCAACAGGACAATTTTAAATAATCATTCTGCGCACTGACACTATAGAACCCGAACAAGGGAGGATATTGATATGATGTTGCAACATGTTGAAACCTTTTCATTTCACAAATATTTATAGATTGATTGAGTGTTGTTGATTTGGTTCTAAGTGTGTAAACAAATTAATCCGTCGGGCCACTGATAAAAGGTTAACCAATCTAAGCCTTACAAGAATAAAGGGCAACAACAGGTGAGGAACATGCCAAAAAAGAGGTTGAGAGCCATATAGCTGATAGGACTCTATGGGAGAAAGTAACCAGAGGATGAGCTGGAATAAGGTGGGATCGTGTGTTGTCGACAAAATGTGGAAGGACACAGGAGGAGACCAAAAAGATGCTGTCCACGGAGAAGTTTGAGAGGCACAAGAGGCATTCTACGGTAGAGGTTCACCCTAATTTTTCTGAGACTCCTTCCTCACTTGACCTTAAGGAGCTCCATACCTCACCAGAAAACTGACTTCGGCAAAAATAAAATTGCATCCCGATGAATATTCCCACGTCCCAAGTATACAAAAACTTCATTTTTCGAAATAAGATTGGTATTCCAACGATTTTGGGCTAAGGAACCCCGTCATTCAGAATACAATTTAGCGGAAATGTGCTACCTCTATCGTAGAACACGTCGCAAGGTAGAAGCGAAAGAAAGGATAGAAAGAAGGAAAAGGCTAGCGTTAAGAAATAAGTTGAAAGAGAAGAAGCACTTGCTCGTACGAATGTACGGGGGATGAAGAGAAGAGATAGGAATGAAAACGTGTTTGCACGGCCCAATGGACTTCGAGAAAACGCTGAAATTGCGATTTCGTATAGAAAACCTGGACCGCCAGTACGAAGAAAGTAAAATACCAGTGGCCGGGAGGAGGAAGCCCGTGTGGCGAAGCAGTAAATAGTAGAACTCACACAGTGGGAGAATGTGAAACGTACAAGGAAGAACGGTGTTAGAGGAGGAAATATGGAAAATAGCCGAAAGAATGTGACTTGGAAGAGATCGGTATACTAGATATTTAGTAGCGAGGAAACGATCACTATCATCCCAGGAGATAGATGGTGGCCACAGGCGGCGAAACACGAAGGGGATTAGCAAAACATTTCTACGAAATACATGGAAGCAACGTAATGAGCGCCCAACTGTTGGAGGTGTCTCTATTTGGAGTAGGAACGGTGCCCCATCTCGAAAGGGATGCGTGATCAATGGTCAAATGACTAAAACACGCAAGAAAGGAGTACGCCCCCCACCCCCACTCCCCCGCCCCCCCCCCCCCCCCCCTGCTGTATCTGCATGCGTTTTCTGCTCAAGCTTTGGCGTGGTCAGGCTGAAACGGATATTGCAACAGGTGATGATGCCCTCCCGTGCTTTCATGACAATACAGCGCACGGTCCTTGAGATCCCGGGATTGAAGCGATGACGAAAGAAGGCCAAGGGTTGGAGTTTCGTGCAAACAAGAGCTACAAAGGGAATGGCGAAAATATACCTGGTATGTGACATCGGCATGGGTATAGGGTGAGAAGCAACTCGATCCTTTTCAAATCGCGCATATTTGTGTGTATGTGTTGCCTACTTGAAGAGAATGGCGTAAATTCCCGCCGTGATTCGGGTCAGGGGCCTCTGCCATGACAAGGGCCTAAGGAATCCCGTTTGTACCACCGCGGTTCGGCGAATCAGAACAAACGGCTACGTATTGACTGAGAGCGCCAGCGCACAGCACTGTTGCAGTATGTAGCGCGTGCCGCCGGGATTGCTTGCAATCATACATCTTGCGCTCGTAAGGTTTACGCAACCGAACCGTGCACTTTCTAACGCGTGTCGTATTGTAGGGAAGGGGTCACGACCTGGACTTCGCATTGGCCGCGGACCGACCGATGTCCAGTGAAATTGGTCGGCCTCCAAGCGCTCTGCAAATGCGAATCCGTAGTCGTCAGCGACGCGTGGTACTGCGTGGATTTATGCACCCTGTTTATTGTCGTTGTTGAGCGCAGTTTGGGCGATGTTAGGTTCTGGGGACGAAAGGATCATCCGCTGTCGTCGTGCTGCTTGGCACAAGCTCTGTCACAAGTAGCCCATGAGCGTTCGCGCTGGGCACACCGTCGGGAAGGTTTCAGACACAGGCCCGAAAGTTTCGCGGCCAGGAGACGCGTTGTTCATCTGGCGACGCAGGAAACGCCAGAAGAGGAAGCGCCAAAGAGAAGAACATTTAACGGTCCGGTCCGTTTCACCGACACCTCGGCCCACCTTGAGGAGCCTCAAACCGGGGGCAGTTTTACCACCCTAGCGCGCAGCAGCCGACGTGTTGGGAAATACCTCGCAAAACCATCCGCTAGCGACGTGTTGAGGAGGAGTTTTACGGAAATGTATAATAGCACGTCGGACAAGTGCCGATGCAAGAAACACAGTGAGAGCGCATATTTTTTTTGTTGTCGTTCCGCCACCACTAACCATCGGCGACAAGGTCATAGTAAGCAGTGCTACAAAGCTCTGGGTTATCGTGTCTTGTGCTCTAGCGGCGTCGAGCGCAAAGAGGTTTCAAGAACGTCCAGAGGTTTCCCGCAAGATGCGCATTCCATCCCTCTTTTCTCGCGCGCGATCACCGCAAGCTTCTCGCGCCATATGGTAGTATGTCATTCGTGGTATGATTAATTCACTCGACACCACTACTGCTGTGTTGCTACCATGGTTCCCTCGACACGACTGTTTCTGTCTTGACGTCTTGGTTGATACTAGGTTGAAGCGAAAGGGCGAACGAGACGAAAAAAAACGTTTTTATTCGTCTGGATGATACAGACGCTATACTGTTAAAGTCAAGGGTTGCGGGACACTTGGTATCCCTGGACAGGTCTGCCTTTTAAGTCGGTAAACATTGTACTCACATGTGTTGTTTGCTTAGCTATAGAAGAAGAGCAGTTTTATTCCTTTCGTGCACGCGGAGACTGAGACCAAGCTCGTGCTCCTCTGGAAAACCCCTGGTTTTCCATCTAAGATACGCCTTCCAAGTACTACAAATACGTTCCCAGTGACTGAACCCAGGTAGTTACCGGGCTTTCAATCTCATACAAGAAAATATCTTAACACTAGCCCACTCTGATGAGCCGTATATGCAGAATTATGGGAAATTCGTGGAAACCCCGATTCCACGAACTAGAACATGAGTCGAAGATGCGGCTCCTCAAAACCCACTCCCACACCTCTGAACGGCGGGCCTTGGGCGGTGGGGCACTGAGGGGCCCTGGGCCTCAGTGGCTCGGCCACCGTGAGGGGAAGCAGACCCTTCCACCTCTTGAGTCTCCATCATGCAGTGGCCGGAACAAACTTACTCAACAACAATAGAAAAGCAAACAAAAAAAAAACTGTGACAAACAACGCAAACCGACAAAAAAGCGGAAAGTCCTAAGCCGAAGACGCCACTTGTTAAAGTCAAGGGTTGCGGGACACTTGGTATCCCTGGACAGGTCTGCCTTTTAAGTCGGTAAACATTGTACTCACATGTGTTGTTTGCTTAGCTATAGAAGAAGAGCAGTTTTATTCCTTCCGTGCACGCGGAGACTGAGACCAAGCTCGTGCTCCTCTGGAAAACCCCTGGTTTTCCATCTAAGATACGCCTTCCAAGTACTACAAATTCGTTCCCAGTGACTGAACCCAGGTAGTTACCGGGCTTTCAATCTCATACAAGACAATATCTTAACAATACTGACTGCTGTACCTATATAGTATACTCGCCGATGACCTTTTTGTCGTATTTTGCAGAGTACTCAATCAAGGAGTATTCTTAATATTAATACGTGCTCGGTACTTGTACTGCTTGGCCTGGTGCTTTTTTTCCTCGCTGTTCCTCATTGCAGCGTGGAGGCGATGAAATTGAACACGGTTAGTAATAATACGTCGTTACCATACACAGACTGTAACACCACTGTGCTGTACGTATTGAAGTATAAGAGACCTGGTACGTAAATATTCGACTTTATCACCCTTTTTACCGTTCGTTGTCGAGAAAACGAACGCTGAAAAACGATCGCACCCCTACGCGAACTCAACGGTCTTATTCACGGTGGGACATCAGGGTTTTGAATATTGTCTTCTTATTACTTAGCAAAGCCGGCGTTCCGGGTGGCTTGGTAAGGGGTTCGCGTGCCTCCGTAATCAAGATAAATTTCGTGGGTTCAAGTCTCACCGAGTGCATTCGTAGTACTTTTTCTTTTGCACAAATAAATGATTCGCGAAAAGCGCGAAAGCGTTAGTCAGCAAAATTCGATGAAAAATCGAGGAGCAGTGGGAATAATGCTGAACCCTACGCGCGATAAAAATGAAGGCACGTATCGGGGGGGAGAAGGGACGACACCTGTGACCACGGCTTGTCCACACAACAAGAAAATCGCTGAGGGTACGTAAAACCTCCTATATGTATGTACGACGAGGAAGAAAGTGGAAATGATGAAAAAAAAAAAAAGAAAAAAAAAATGCGCGCAAGGCGCAACATCCTCGCCCCTCCATGTTCTCCGGTCACCTCGCACACGATTCTTGAACCCCGGGAACTACCTAAGATACGTCAGTATATGGAGTGACAGCAGCCCACAATTTGCTGATTGCAGCAGTACACGCCCTTGCTCATATAGTGGCAGTTGGTCGTCCGAAAAAGTAAATATCCATATTTGCATCCATCCATGGATCCACAACCGGGCTGCGGCTGGTAGTTCCAGGATAAAGGCGTGCTTACACAGGGGTAGATCCCGGTTTCGGCAGAATCTTCGAAAAATTAACCAATCAGGTGGCGACATAGCTGTGTCGCTGCCGGGCTGTGTGTCGCTGCTGCTGTGGTTTTTGTCCTGCGAAAACAACATTTTCAAACCATTGCTTGTACAACGTGTGCGAACGCGCTGCTGTAGACCTGCGGACATCTAATAGGTGCTGGATCCGTAGCTGTAGATAGATGTCCGACTCTTCTTCGTCTGATGACGGGGATGAGACGTGGATTCAGTGGTTTTGTGGGCTCGAGGGGCATGAGAGTTTTTGCGAGGTGGACAGAAGCTACATCGAGGATGGTTTTAACCTGTACGGCCTCAGACACTGGGTGCCCAGCATCAACGACAGCCTGGACGTCATCCTCGACCGCGTATGTGAGTTTGCGTTGTTGCGCCGCAAAGCATGCTAAGCGTTTCCATCGAGCGTCTCGGCCATGGTTCCGTCGTTACGGGGCGGTCGGGTGTGCTTTCCCCCCTACTTCTTTGCGTTTTCTTGGTTTCTGAAAGGTTATGTGGTACCATTATGTCCGAAAACATAAATACCGTTTTAGTATAAACATCAAGATCCAAACCGTCTTACTTTTCCGTACAGCGAGGTGTATATCAATCAGTCCTTATTACCCGGATCCTCCCTTTGCACGGGCGGGACCCGCGTCACTCATCGAGCTTTGCGCACTAGCTTTGCGCACTCTTGCCGGCGAATGCCGCGCGTCCGCTGGAAGTCCGACTCTAGTCTGCCCTCGTTCGTCCGAGTCCGATTGCGTTGCCTTTTTCTCTAGCGGCGTGTCCTGTGGGTTAGGACGCATCATTTTCTGCAAAACAATATATATATTGTTTTTCTGGGTGTGTTCCTCTTTTCTTTTTGCAGACCCGCCTCACAGACAACGAATGATACCCTCCTTCCCTCTCAGCAAATGCAGCACCTTACTCGTTCGTACCAGGGTATATACGAAGGCAGGGATAGACGGGCGTGTTTTGTCCGGTAGGGTGGATGGGTGGGTGGGTGGGTGGGGTGCTGGTGCTGGTGCTGGTGCTGGTGCTGGTGCTGGTGCTGGTGATGATGGTGGATGTAACGACGTATGTCTTGCTGGGAGTATCTTGTGTTTGCGTCGGAGGATTCGATCTTTACGTGTCCTGTCCCGCTGCCTGGCTGACTGGCTCGTTTCTTCATTGTGCGAAAATGGGCTTTTGCTCATTGGAGTGGTGATTGAGTCACTCCAATCTTTAAATACTCGATATTTGCGTCGCGATATGGCACAGCAGTGGCTGTAGGCTGTACCCGTCAGGGTATATATTTTGCACCCATTTGTAATCGATGTCATCATTTCTCATCACACAGCATGGGAGTCGCGGTATTCGAGTACCATTGGTGCTCTTTTCATGTACAACTAGTATTTGCTGCCCTACGCCCCGAGCTACTATTAATACGAAAGGAAGAAGGGCTACAAATCGCGATTCAGCATTATTCACCAATATCAAACGTCGTGTTTCTATCGTATGTGTTCTGCACCCTGCACCCCTCCTCTCCTTATACGATTTTTTTTTTTTTTTTTTTTTTTTTTTTTTTTTTTCATCATCACTTTTACTTTCCAGCCCACTCGTCAGTCGTAGGAGGTTTTACCCTCGACGATCTTCTGGACAAGCCGTGGTCACAGGTGTCGTCCCTTCTCCCCCCCGGTACGTGCCTTTATTTTTTATCGCGCATAGGGTTCAGCATTCCCACTGCTCGTCGATTTTCATCGAATGTACAGCTAACTCACGCTCTCGCGCTTTCCGCTATCAATTTTATGCAAGAAAAAGTCCCTATGAGCATGCACTCGGTGAGACTCGAACTCACGAAATTGATCTTGATAGGCTCGCGGACCACCTACCAAGCCACCGGGGACGCCGGCATATAGAGCACGTAAAATACTCTCATGTAGATGTAGGATGTAGAGACGCGACTATTAATACATTAATACCAGAGGTGGTATGTACCAGTATATGGTAATTCGTACCAGATACGAACCAAGTACCTGGTACAGAAGTACCACAACAGAGTAGTACCGCCGTACTTTCCAACCCGACATGCATGCACCATGTTCCTGATGTACAACGTATATACCATTGTAGGTACCTGGTATATATCGTTTGTCCATACACACTTGATCTCGAGGTTGACGAGTACTGGCTGATGTATGTACTCAAGAACTCGTACAACAGCAGTACGTCCTGGTGACAGGCGACACGCGCACCTCGGCGATCGCACTTCAAGATTACTTGCTACGCGGGGAACGCTCGCTGGATACCCGTAGTTGTAGCTGCTCTTGTCAAGTACTACATACAGCTGTGTGCGTTGCTGGGAGGCAAAGATGTCAAAAGACATGTCAAGCAGCGCAAACCGTGCGCCGTCAAGGGTATAGGGCCGAGTCTTCCACACTAAAACCTTGTACGAGTATTATTAGTAGTTTGGTGTCAGTCAAGACATGTCAAGCCAAAGTTGCTGTCTGTCAAGGGTGCTGTCTCCTGACATATTTGCTGGAAGGTGGAGGGAAGGGGGTTTTCGGAGATTTTTGGGCGCGGCCGATGCGAATCTCCGGCTTACATCCCAGCTCAAAATGGGCCCCTCTGTTTCAGCGTTCTAGGCGGCCATGTAAAATACCAAATATGGACGGCGATAACATTCACACGGCCCCGCCCATCCGAAGGTGGGCATGGTATCGAAGGTCGATTGCTTTGAAGCTGCCGCGCCGACCTGACTGGTGCGCCATCAAGTCTTCTTTTCTGAATGCCCAGAGTACTGCTGTACGCCGTGCGTGAATAGCATATGATGTCACACTTTTGACTTATCATCTACAGATAATTCCCATTTGATCTAGATCTTTGAAGGCATATATATTCCTGACCGTGTATGATCTAGCTCATGTTGCCGGATGGAACCCGTAGAACCTGCATGATCTATTATAGCATATGAATCCTGGGTTGGATATGTACTAGTGTAATGTGCAGGTCCTGCACAACCTCTCCCAACGGCAGGTGAGGAACTAGATGATCTACAGTAGATAGATAGATAGATAGATCATGATCTGTATCATCCGTATGATCGGTCCGACTGTTTAATTGTTGCAAGGGCGATGACCAAGAAAAGATACACCAGGAAAGTCACTTTGAACAGGAAAAGGTACAGCAGTCGGATACATACAATTTTTAGGATAAAAGTACCCTGCAGCATCGACGAAAAAAAAAAAGCACAAAAAAAACTTGTGTTGCCATGTTTCGTACGACTGCGCTGCTAAAGCCACACCGTCAAGAGTAAAAAGCACAGCTTAACCGCGCATTGCGTGCGTGCATGGCAAGTCTTGGTGGCGTTTTGAGGGTAGGGGTTAGGGTTACGCAGGGTTAAGGCTCATGTTAATTTCTTCTTTTCTTTCTCATCCCGTTATTTTTCTTCGCCCTTCTTTCCTCCTCCTGCCCCCTCCCTATTAATAGTCGGTTCTCAGATCCGGGGTCACGTAGCAGACTCGTTCTCCACCCTCCCCAACTACAGTACGTACGTGCCTTGCATTATTATCGCGGGAAGGGTTCAGGTTTGGGCGGGTCGGTCAAAAGTAGGTATTGGTATCAATCAGCAGAACATTAAAATAGTGATGACCCAACAGTTTCTTTCGGACGAAGACACGGCCCGCCCGCCGTATCTCTCGCCGTGTTGTTTCCTTTCCTTCTCTCTGCAGTCGTTGTTTGTCTGTGAGACGATTGAATTGCCCTACCTACTGCTGCTATGAAATATTATAGTACCTGGTACGAAGTACTGGTACCTGGTGTCTGTTTTGCTGCCCCCAAAGCAAGCTGCCTCCTTGTTCGTCTAAACCACGGGCAGCCGCGCAATCCTATACTTTGCGTGTGGTGGTGTATGTTTAGCACGTCTCCCACGTGAGGGGTACGGGCCACAACGCGCTCTGGCGGGTATTAACAGTGAGGGGGAACAATGCATGGCTTCTGGTTGACTAAAATTAGTCCTAGAACAGTTGAAGTTGAAAGCCGAACGGAGTACATACTTGGGTACATACAGTAGAAATATTCAGATGCAGATGTAACTGGGGAAGTATGCAAGTGTTCGTGACATGGGCGTTTTACTTTGAACCCAAAAGCGGACCTGGTTTTGACTTCAAAATGGCATGTGCCTGATTTTGGCCATATTGCCCTCTCTTGTTTCGTCTTGTTGGCGGGTCAAGACAACGCGCTCATCATACCCGGCACTACAGTAGCAGTAGTACCAGGTAAACCTATTGACTGGTACTATTACGGGGGACCATATTAAATAGGACCGAAAAATTGTTGGTAAAAATAGGTAAAGGTATAGATTTTTATGTGTACCATAGGTCCTATTAACTATAGACCCCCGTAGTAATTAATAACAGTGCTGTATGTGCTGTACCTGGTATTTATCTTCCTCAACCCTGTTAAATATACTGCAGTCCTGTTTTGGCGACAAAACACTCAAATTCAAAGTGCCTTGTCCCCAAAACGGGATTGCAGTGTTACTGAAAAAAGGGTTCAACCATTTACTACTGCACTCCACGTAAGCATATACTCGAGTCTATTTCCCACAAGTACTCTGTGCTAAAACCGGAGTACAGATCATTGCGGGTACATGCGCTTCTTTTTTTTTTATTTTTATTTTTGTCATCACTTTTACGTTCCTGCTGGACGATTCACGCGTTAAGCCCAACGGCCCTTCTTCACAAGCCTGAGTCACGGATGTCGTCCCTCCCCCTCCCCTCCCCCCCCCGGTGCTTGTCTTTTTTTTTTGTACGCGCACATTGTACAGAGATGCGTACAGCGTTCCCCATCTGCTCGTCGATTTTCATCGAATGTTTCCAAGTTATGCTTTCGCACTTTCGGCGACAGAAACATGACTCAGAAAAAAATCCCCACAGTGGATGGAACCTCACCGCGACCGCCTGCAGGGGTGGCGGGTTACCGTTATAGACCCCAACTGCAGTCAGAATAAGCAACAGCAATATCATACGGCAGTGCTTACAGCAGTAGTACTTATAGCGGTAGTACTCGAGGTGCCGGTACGTCAGATCAATTCGTGCGCAAAGGAACATTGTGATTTGACTGGCTTTTACCGTGCCAGGTACCTTGCATCATATATTCCGTACATACAGCAACCGGAAGGAATCAATCCGCACGGGCACTCGTACATAGCAACCAGTGCTGCTGTGGACCGAGTACGGTGGTGCTCGGCGCCGCTGTTTTTACCGCCTTCCGAAAGCAAGGGTGGTGTCAAGGCCATCGCCGCCTGCCTGCCTGCCTGCCTGCCTGCCTGCCTGCCTGCCTGCGTGCGTGCGTGCGCTGCGTGGTGGGTGCCAAACCGAGGACCCCCTGTCTGGTAGCGATGGCGGCAGCGGTGACGGTGGCGGCAGTAGTGGTATTAATAGTAATAGTAGCATGCATCAGCAGCAGCTGCACGACGCGAGAGGGTTGTAGTCATTAATGACATTTTTTTTGGCTGTGGCTGTGGCTGTTCACTGGTTCCCTCGAAAAGAGCCAGAGCCAGAGCCAGAGCCAGAGCCAACGCAGAGGGTGTTGCGAGATCGCATCAGAGATCGAGACCCGTCGCCGTCAGTCATGTTTACAATCGGAATGACCCGTGTCAGATTGAGGAGCCGCCCGCCCTCTCGTTCAGGGGAAAATCCCAGGTGCGGGCGGCACTGCTGCTGTGCTCTACCATAGCGCCTGCCTAGTACACTGACTGTACACGACGGTCGTGGTGATCCTCCACTCGCCGCAGACTTGTGATGAAACCCCGACGCTCCTGCTTTGGGTTGGTATTGTTGGTGCTATTCCTTACCGCTCGCTGGTGTTGACGTTGGCCTCAAACGTTTTATCTTGATGATAGCCTTCAACTTCAATTCGACCTTGACCGTGACCTTGATGCTTGACGCGGACTTTAGTCCTGGAACTTAACACGTGACCTTGACCTGGACCTTGACGTCAACCTTGACTTGGACCTTGACCTTGATTTATCTATGACCCTGGCCTTAACACGTGACGTTGACCTTGACATCGACCTTGACCTGGACCTTGACCTTGATATATCTACAATGCGACCCTGGCACTGTTTTTGACCTTGACTTTGATATGTCGACCTTGACCGTGACGTTGGGTTTGACCTTGAGATATAGACATTGACCTTGATATTCACCTTGAAATTGATATGTATCGTCCTTGACCTTGACTTGACCTTTATATATCGGCCTGAACCCTGAGATCTCGACCTTGATATATTGAGGATGACTTTGACATATCGACGTTGACCTAGACTTTGACCTTGACCTGGACCTTAACCTGTGCTAAGGTAGGGTTGCAGTTTTTTTTCAGCCGAAAGTTTGTCACTAATGGCTGGGCGCCCCAGCTCACCAGCTATTATTTATACCGGTACCTCGTACCAGGTCGCCAACATTTTTGGATCAGACATGAACATGGTATGGACATACTGTACAACTTTATGCGCTGGATACCTATATCCCCATGGGATGGTGTAACATTTTTCTCTCTAGTCGTTGGTTTTGGGTGAAATACTACTGTAGTAGTGTTTGGTACCTGAAGTAAGGAAAATCGTGAAATTTGGTGCTATTAATACGTCCGTAAGGCAAACACGCGTCCTTGACCGTCACCTTTGCCTTGACCTTGACCTGCACCTTGACCTGCGCAGCCCAAAACGAGGCGAGCAACGAACTGATGGAGGCCACCTGCGCGCTGTACGGCCTCATCCACGCCCGATACGTGCTCACCGCCGCCGGTCTGGAGGCCATGTACGCCAAGTACACCCTTCAAGTGCGGTATTGATTAATTATTATGGAGCCTCAGGACTAGCTTGAGTAGGTTTGGTATTATGAGTTGCATGTTTAGAGGACACCCTGGTGCCGGTATGTTTCATTTTCTTGCCTTGTTTATTCTTGTATAGGGTATACCAGGTACCTGCCATGATTTTTGCTCCCTGCGTTCGTTCGTATATGCGATATGAGTACATAGGCGGTAACATTCTGTCCCGGTGTATGTCGACCGTTTGTATTGATTATTAAAGAAGAAAATATCCTTATATTTTCGGACAGAGTGGTGCCTTGGAACATCTGCAGTGTTGCTGTGTCTGCCTCTTCTCAGAGGCATTATTTTTTGCTCTTTTTGACTCTTGTTGGTTTTCTATATATAGTACGGTAGCCCTCCCCACCATCATCGGAGTCTTGATGCCGCGTGCTTGTTTTCGTGGCGCTCCGGGGCGAGTGAGGGTAACGTTTGGCCTGTACACCTTTGCCACGAGGAAAGGCGCGCCAGGTCGACGTGAGATATCATTCAAGCGTTAGTTGTTTTGCTGGACTGCTGTGGGTGGACGGGGGAGTGGAGACGGGCTGTTTGTGCTTTTACGAGACGCAGCTATTATTATAGTAGCTCCCTTGTCGATGTCGAGACCTCTGGCACGTGTCTTGAATGCATCGGTTCCAAATTTGACTGGACAACAATCTTGGATCAGACAGGACCATCATCTACACATGTGCACCGTACGTATAGATAGATGCCAGACGATCGTCTCTACTGCAAGCCTAGCGATCGATTTTTTTTTTCCAGGCGAAAATGCCGCAAGGTCGTTCGGGCCGCCTCAGGGTGTATACAGCAAGTAGATGATGCTCCTGTCTACCAGGATACTGTTCAATAGCAGGTATCAGGTATAAATGTACCACCATGTCCGGAAATGCAAGGACTCTTCGTGTAGTACTATTTTTGCCGAAACGGTCACTATATTATCGAACAGATTGCTCTTCGTACGATATTGATGTTTCACCGAACTAATGCCATGATGTACCAAGGTCGCTACCCCACTTGCTGCACTGTCTCGAGTGCCCCCTTCTACACGTTATGCACCGCACGACACGACACCGCCTTGTTGTCGTCTGTTGTTGTCGTTGTTTCGAATTCTCATGCTTCGTTTTTTATTTGTTTTTCCCCTTGTGTCCCCCCCCCCCCCTCTATGGTCATACGACTACGGCCATGCATGACAATGAGTACACCCCCTCCGCCCCCTGGACCGACGCCCGCTATCTTCGTGCCACAACCGCCCGTATTTATATCAGGAATTCGGTAATTGTCCGCATTTCCTGTGTAGAGGGCAGCCGGTGGTGCCCCTCGGTGTCCGAGACGAGCCACACATGGAGACGGTGAAGATTTACTGCCCCAAATGCCAGGACATATACGTTCACCCGTCGCATGCGGCTCAGAGTGAGTTCCGTTCCTATCGTCGTGATTGCCCTGTCCTACGGTTGGCGACCCGCGTCGACTCAGGCTCAGACTTGAGCTCCCCCCCCCCCCCCCTAAGGCCATGCACGATATCGAGTACCCCCCCCCCTCCCCCCACTCCTCCATCGAAGACACGCCCAAAAAAAGTAAATACGAAATGTCAACTATCGAGATTTCGTTTCTTATTTTTTCTCTGGTTGGAATTTTCTCTGACGGGCGCTTCGTTTGGCGTTACGTCGAGTTGTTTCTTGGTGCAAAGTAGCCGCGACGCGTTCGACGGGGATGCTTACGACAGGCATCATGCCCTGTGCATCACAACGTCCGATTGGGTTGCCGCTGCCAAGTTGCCCCACGCTGCGACCCTCTCTTTCGCCGTTTCCCTGCCCCTAACCCGGACCCAAACCTTGACCCTGACCCCGACCCTGACCCCTGACCCGGACCCTCCCCTTGACTCTGACCCCGACCTTGACGCTGATCCTCTCTGCGACGATCGTTTCGCGCTGGCTTTTCCTCTTCAGGGGTGGACGGGGCGTATTTCGGGACCACCTTCCCACATCTCTTTTTTATGACGTACTTGAGCATGATCCCCGACCCCCCAGAGCAGACGTTCGTCCCCCGCGTGTTCGGTTTCCGAGTTCACGCGTCGGCAGCCAACGGCGCGTACGCTAGGGGGCAGGGCCAGCAGCACGAGCAGCACCTCCAGGAGCGGAGGAGGCTCAGGCGACCGACGCCGGCGTTAGGAGCTGGGTTGGGGGGAGCTGGGGCTGGGGCTGCCGCGGCCGGGTTATCTTGCGCGGGCACGTCTTCTGTTAATGGGCCAAGGGCAGCAGCGTTAGAGGCGGCGGCGGCGGCGGTGGCGGCGGCGACGACTGTGGTGACCAAGGCCCCGGGGAAATTGCCACCCTCAGGAGTTCCAGCGGGAGCGGGGACGGAGGTGGCAGCGGCGGCGGGGGCGGGAGAGGGGGCAGCGATTGGCGGGGAAGTCAAGGGGGATTCGGTTGTGGTGCGCATTACGGCGGAGGAGGCGGACTGGGGCAAAGGCGAAGGCTTGGGCGCGCATGACACAGAAGCGGGCTCAAGGACTGCGGTGAGGGCGGCTGCCGGAGAGAACAACGGACGGCGAGAAATTAACGGGGACAAGGGTAGGGACGTTAGGGGGGACGGGGGGGAAGGGGGTGCTGTCGGCGGGAGCGGGGGCCGGGGCGGGGGTGCGGGTGAAAGCGTGGGCGGAGGCGCATGTCGAGGTCGCGCCCCGGCGGGAAACGGACACTCAGCTAGGTACGTGATCTTCGTTTATGCCTGTTGCTGCTGCTGCTGCTGCTGCTGCTGCTGCTGCTGCTACTTGCGTGTGTTTGCCTGTCCCGTTTTCCTTCATTTTTTCATCCATTTTAGTTCGATGCGTGCGCTCAGGCTTTTGCCGTATCGCGTTACATTGTGCACACACTCTGCTGTCGATAAGTTGGCGACATGTGTCGCCGCGCCGTCTAGGGTTGGAGTGCGGTCGGTATCCATGCCGCATGCCGCAAGGTGTCGGGTGGGAGAACCACGCACGTCTTGTGATGTATCTCCGCCGGCCCATGTATAAACATTTTTGGCGATTGATGCCAACTTCTGTTATCCTGCATGGATGCGGGCTTCAAAAGAAAGAAAGCATGCATGCATGTGGAAATGCAAAAAGAGTCACTCACCGATCGCGTTCTGGTTTTCGGCTCGCTCCCAGCAAAAAACGCCAGGACGTAGCCAGCAGGCACTATGGATTATGGTCGTCGTCACCGGATACCCGGATGCCCTGTCAATTTCAGCACGGTGTTATCGGCGCTAGTCCTGTGCAGGTGTTTAGTACATACATGGACCGATTGCCTTCTGGCTGGTCGTTATGCCTTTTAGAGTTTTCGGGCTGTATAGACTAAAAGTTGCAGCGGTTGGTGGGGCCTTCTTTTTTTTTTTTCAGCTGCACTAAATCTTCATCGGATTTCAACTTGGCGGTCACCCCACGTCCAAATGCCCTCCGCAAATGAAAACCTTGCAACATGTGCCAGTAGTTTTTATGTGCCCGATGTACCTGGAAGGCATGTGTAGTACCGTTGCGAGCAGGAACACAGTATCTGACATACTTGGGAGTGTTGGTCGTAAAAAACACCGGTATATACATAGATTGTGCTTTTGTGACGTCGGCCTGTTGTGTACCTGGTACCTGGTATACAGTGAGTAGCTCCTTTTGAACTCTCTGAACACCGCAGTCCCGTTTGGAGGCCAAAATGGTTACCAGGTAGAACCCGAGTGGTTTGTCCCGAGATCAGGACTACAGCAGTACTAAAACGGCTGAAGGGCATCGGTATCGGTATTCCGCTTTGGAGGTGGGTCCCTGATATACCAGCGTCCCCATCAGAGTTGATTCCGGCCCCATGCAGTCCGTAGCGGGAAAAAAATGGTGCGCGCGGAAATTTGAGGCCCTTGATGCTGGTACCGCATTTCGTTTCTCGCGGGGTCCCTTCAAACGGAAAGGGCTCTGATCACCGCTGGATATAGCAAACTGCGCGAATTCGGTGGAAGGCGGTGCGGTGTCGTCGAATGCATCGATGCAAATACGTTGAGCAGCGAAGAACTTGCGGATTCATTGTACCCTTGTACCCAAATTCTGGTACACTATTGTTGTAGATGCTACTACAGCAGTAGATACTACTATTAAATAGTTGACGGTATTACAGTAGTAGATGCTACTACTATCAACAGTAGATAGATACTAGTATTCTAGTAGATACTCATAGAAGCTATCAGATGCTATTATCAATAGTACTGTGGATGTTGCTACTAGGAGACCGGTTTTTTGGGGCTCGTCGTGGACTCATTTGGCCTTATTATACTGTTTTCAGCATAGGGCGGTCAGTCCATGGACCCAAACCTCAGTCTTCTATGTTCATACAAACCAGGAGCATCTTTGGTTGAATCAGCTGCGACCTCCGCGGCTACCTCGAAATCCGGCCTGTTATGTGCCTATGTGCACTGTGCTGTAAATTGCCGATACGCCAATCGGTCGCGGGCGCGTCTGTTCCCCCTCTCCTGCCCCCGCCCCCCCCGCCCATGCGATCGAAGCTTATATCCGAGCGTACGCTTTTATTTTTCAACAAGATGTGATACTGACGCAAGAGTTGTATTCCGAGCAGTCGAGTGAGTGGGTGTAGTGACAAGATACTCTGGTGTAGTGGTGGCGGTGACGGTGGCGGTGTCAGTAGTGACTACACCAATCGCTTGACGGTGACTGACAGTGACTAATAATGTTTTGACATGACTGACAGTGACTAAAAATGTTTTGACATGACTGACATGACTCGACAGTACAGGAGTCCCCTCGCAGACGTTTGCATCTCGCTCTGTTCCTCCTCTGACCCGCCCCCTCCTCCTCCTCCTCCTCCTCCTCCTCCTCCTATTTCCCGGTCACTCGCGCTCTCTCTCTCCCTTTCTCTCGCTCTCTTGCCCCCCCCCCCCACCCCCCTCTCTCTCGGGTCTGTCTGCGCCGCAACAGCCCTACGAAGACATTACCTTGTTCGGAAGGGCTAAAGGACAAGCCAGGAGGACCCGACCAGGTGGCAGCGGCGGCAGCGACATCAGGTGAAAACGGCGGTGGCAACGGCGGCGGGGGAGGAGGAGGAAGAGGAGGAGGCACAAACCAGGGGCGCGACGAGCCACCCCCCAAAAAGGAGAATGGGACAGATGCCGCCGCCGCCGCCGCCGCTTTGTCCCAGGAACCCGACAGGACCAGTAAAACCGGCGACCAGCGTGACAACGTCGGCAACGGCGAGAGCGGGGGGGGGAGTGCTGCCAAGCGTTCCGTTGTCAATAGAGCGACCGTTGGAGCAGGAGCGGGGACGGGGGCAGCGTTGATCGTGGATGGCACTGGCAAACCAGAAAAATGGTGCCTGGATAGGGCGGGCGGGGGAGAAGGAGAGGGAGAGAGATCCGACGGGGTGGTGACAACGGGGTTCGAGGGGAACGCGGTAGCGCGAACGGTGTTGCGGGGGACGCGGCTGCCGCGGCGGATAACAGGATGCCGGCGGCGATGGCGGGGGGAGGGGGGGGAGGCTTGGCCGCCCGTGCAAGGGCGAGGCGCGAAGGCGGCCGGGGAGGTTCCCAAGAGCGGGGCAAGAAGCGAACTTCAGAGGCCGAGATTGAAGGGGAGGCGGAGGAGTCGCCCAGCCAAGCCGGGGGTGGCGGCGGCGGCGGCGGCGGTGGTGGCGCGCGGGGGGGGGGGGGGAGGGGCGCGGGTAGGGCAAGAGGGAAGGTTCCACGCGGTCGAAATAACTCATCTGCGGCTCGGGCGGCGTCCGCGGCAGTGGTGTGTCCGACTCCGGTAGCGGTGGAGAATGGACCGAGCGGCCGGCGCACCCGGGGTCGTTCGCCGGGGTAGCTCGAAAGCCCCAACACGAGGGCTAAGGTCTAGGTTTAGGGGGCGGGGCCTCGGCAAGGGCGGGGCAGGCGGAGTGGGGTGGGGTGCAGCGGTAGACATTGATTGGGGCTGATATCATATCCCGCATTTTGCTTTTCGAGTGCTCGCTCCCATCGATCGTTTTTGTTTGTATCATGTCGGCGGTACATTCTTTTTTGTTGTTGCCGTCTCTTTTGGGTTTTACTTGGAGGCTTGGCGCATCCAAGCACGTTTTTTTTTCTTTTTCTGGTCGCTTCGTGCTCCCGTTCAAGGAGAGGGTCTGTTATTTTCTCTTTTTTTTTTCGTGTGTACCTCGCGTGAACCTCGCGTCACGCGATAGAGAGTGGCTCAGGCGCGGACGCGAACGGTAGGCGTTGGTCTGGTCGATCTGGTGTTGTGCTGTGACGCGGCGTTCTTTTTTTGTTCGCCCGACGAGTGGGATTCCTTTGCGACTCGAGGGCTCGGCAGCTGGCAAGCAAGGCAATGGCAACGTTTATGTCATCTTCTCCTGCCCACGAAGGCTGTTTTGGCGTCTGTCGAGGTTCATGCAATTCGTGCAACGCCGCAGCTGCAGGAGCTAAAAACAAGAACTGTTTCTGAACCTCGGCCCTTGAGATGTATCTACCTGACTCTTGAGCTCCGCTTGGCATAGGGGATATCCGTACTGTAGCGCTCTCCGGTGTTTGGCCTTGACGCGTATCGGTACCGGCACGATACTAGTGCTCGTCGCATGTGGGGAGATGAGGCGGGGGGAGGGGGGGGAGGACGTCGGTAGCGGTCCGGTGTGTGCTGCTGATTCTGCCTTCTCCTTTCTCGGATTACTGCGAACCTGGCTGGTACTGGCTTGGCGGTCGACTTCATTCGCTGGCGGGAAAATTGGGGAAAAAAAAAAATGCATTACTGCGTACCAGGTACTTGGCAGGCGCCTTCATTCGCCGGGCGGGAAAATTCCCGGGGGCAATCTGACAGACCCCCCTCTTCCCCCCCCCCCCCCCCGCCCGCCTCTGAAGGGCGCCATGTAATTCGTGCGACGATTGCCTTTTCTTTGTCCCGGGCAGCGTGCGCACTCGATTGGACTCACGAGTATCGCGTCCCTTCTTGTGACGAACTGGAGTAGACACTCCGCACGCAACCTTGAACTTGCTGGAATATCCGGTCAGACGTTGGAAGCTATACGATCCATACACTTTCGATTGAGAATAGGGTAAATCACTGTAATGAAGCATGTATGGATGGGAGTGGGGGGGGGGGGGGGAGCGTCTTTTTGTCGGGGGAGGGGTTGCTCGTGGGACGGGGTGGGGTGAGAGGCGAGGCGGAGCAGGAGAGCGTCCGTCATTTGTGGCGTGTTGCTGCTTTCTTTGGTGGGGTTATGTTTTAGGCTTTTTTTTTTTTGTGTATCACCTCGTTTGGTTGGGTAGTTGTGCGAGCGGACTCTCCAGCTTTGTTTTCCGTCCGCCCGCGTCTGTGTGTCTTGTCTACGATTATTTTATTTTCCACTGATTTATATCCAACCAGCAAAACAGCCCTCATAATTACATGCGATTTGTGTCACGCCGGCGAGAGGGAAGACAGTGGCGGTGCAGGGGTGGGCCTGGGGGGGGGGGGCGGTCCAGGCCGATTAATCCTGGCTTTTTTTGTTTCATTTTGGCGCCCCTTTTCAGTCGCCGACCTCTGTGAGGACGGATATGAGTGAGTTGACGGCGCTACAAAAAGTAAGCACTGAAGAAAAAAAATGGCCCGGCTCCATCCTAACGCAGCAGTGAAGAACATATTCGAAAACATTCCGAGAAACGCTCTGTGTGTGGTGGTGTGCTATTCTACCAAAAACAGCCCCTAAGCTCTCTCTTCGAAGGTCGTTGGTTACGATGTGCTCCTCCCTACCTCGACGGTCGCGTGCGCCATGCTGTAGCTACCTGGCGAAGTATAATCGATAATCGACAGCGCGAAGAGAAAGGTGGCTTGCTACTATTAAATAATATCCACCGAAAACAGCCCGAAAGCTCTCTTCGACCACCATCGTTTGTGCGATGCTCCTCCCTCTCGACAACCGCGTACCGCCGATGCGCGAGGAGACCAGGCGCCCCTGACCGTTCTTTCCTGCCGGATCTCCACGTTCGCCCGCGAAGACCCGCGGCGGCGGCGGCGGCGGCGGCGGCGGCAGCACCTAAGAAGCCTTTCCCGTATTGACGCGCCTCAAGGTCCAAGACGATGCCTTCATAAAAACCGCCTTTTTTTGTTGCAGATTTTTGTTTTCGTCGTTGGGCCGGGAGTTAATTTTTTTTTTTTCCGATAAAAATGGGTTGCGATTTTGGAGGTGGTTTTTTTTTTTTACGCCAGTTTCGAACGCGTATCTCGTCCAGAGGGAAATTCCTCTCCGATCACGTTGTATTTCTATCTATTTTGAAGCGAGATATAGGCGAAAACCCACTTTCCCCCGGCTCCAGCTGTGGAGATTTTAGCACCAAACTGGCACGATGGATGTCGAAAAACTCCTCGGATTCGGATGAACTGGACCTGGACCCAGTACCACTTTTTTAGTTTTTTCGAAAAACCTGTGGGCCGAGAAAAGTTTTTTCATTAATCCTCATATTATATATGATACAAGGTTCCCCTTCGGGATGTAGGTAATGTGAAGTCCCGGGGGCGTCCCAAGGCGAAAAGGGAGTCACAGGTAACACACACACATATTATGCGAAGCTGTTCTTGGCGGAAACGTGAGCCATGGGCTAGCGTATTGCTCGAAGAAAAGATAGAGAGTAATACTAATAGTCAGCAGGAACTGAGTGCTACATTACATGCACGCGGTATCATGGATGGGTTGACTACTATATTGTTCCTATACACCACTACCACTCACGTAGTTTATGAGGCTTAGATTCGGTAGGCGATTGATTAACCTTTTTTACCATATTAGCCCAACGGACTAATTAAGACCTTAGCAAATGGCGTCGACCGCAGGACATTGGTCGTTGGTCGTGAGTTCGAATCTCACGTCCACCATGAAATCGCTTTTTAAAGAAAAGTGAATTTCCTCATGTCAAGAATCTGAATAAAATACTGCTGGATCCCCAGAAATTGGAACCTCGTGTTGGTGTCACGCGTCGATCCGTATATCCGGTCCGTTCCAGGGGGGGAGAGTTTTATGAGGCTTAGATTGGGTACGTAGGCGATTGGTTAACCTTTTACCTTTAGCCCAACGGACTATAAGACCTTCACATACGCAGATGTAATACACTCTACAAAATACTACCGGGTACACTACTACTACCACTACTAACTACTAACTATACTACTAACTACTACTGCTAGAGCATGACCAATCGCTCATACAATACAGGCAAGCTCATGGTAAACAGAGAGGTCAAGTAACCACGCGGCACCATGGGTTGAGGCATGACTACTCTTCTACTACTGTTACAGTAGTTGTTACAGTAGTTGTTACACTATACACCACTGCCAGTTATACGTAGATGCAGTAAAGCAGCATGAATAAATACTACACTATTAATAGTGCCTACCACTACGATTATGGTCAAGGTGTTAGTCCGTTGAGCTACTGGTAAAAAGGTTAACCAATCGCCTACCCGATCTAAGCCTTATAACACTCTCCTCCCCTGGAACGGACCGGATATACGGGTCGACGCGTGACACAACACGCGGTTCTATTTTCTGGGGGTCCACAAGTATTTTTTTAGATTCTTGACACGAGGAATTCACCTTTTTTTAAAAAGCGATTTCATGGTGGACGTGAGATTCGAACTCACGACCAACGACCCATGTCCTGCCGATGATGCCATATGTTAAGGTCTTAGTCCGTTGGGCTACTGGTAAAAGGTTCTGGGGATCCACAGGTATTTTTTCAGATTTTGACATATGAGGAAATCCACTTTTCTTTAAAAAGCGATTTCATGGTGGACGTGAGATTCGAACTCACGACCAACGACCCATGTCCTGCCGTCGTCGCCATATGTTAAGGTCTTAGTCCGTTGGGCTATTGGTAAAAGGTTGACCAATCGCCTACCTACCCGATCTAAGCCTTATAACACTACTATTGATATTATTAATATTTGTAAATAAATGTACAGGCTACGTACTATTGTACGGTTGAGGGTATCTACTGTTATTGGCCAGGTAGAAAAACAGCATGCAGACGGCAACAACACAGCAATAGCGGACACCACAACGACTACTTGGTGCTACTACTTATAGTACAGGTAGTACTACTACTGCTATTGGACGGGCATTAATACAAGCAGCATGCACTTGGTACCATGGGCTACCATTAATATTAATACTACAACTACAATTCTTATATTACTTTGTACCAAATGGCCGTTTTTTCCGGAATAGTTCACTTTTCTCGTTTGGCCGCGAGTCTTTTCTCGTGCTTCCTGCTGTGGGGCTGGCAGGGGGGCGGTGTGGACAGTACGGTGCAAGCGTTGGTCTACTACTACTGCTACTACTATTACGGGGGACCATAGTAAATAGGACCAAATATTGTTAGTAAAAATAGGTAAATATATAGTTTTTTTTATGTATACCATAGGTCGTATTCGTCCCCGGTGGCTTGGTAGGTGGTCCGCGTGCCTATCAAGATCAATTTCGTGGGTTCAAGTCTCACCGAGTGCATGCTCGTAGGGGCTTTTTCTTGCATAAAAGGGATTGATTAGCGGAAAGCGCGAGAGCGTGAGTTAGCTACATTCGATGAAAATCGACGAGCAGTGGGAATGCTGAACCCTATGCGCGATAAAAAATAAAGGCACGTACCGGGGGGGAGAAGGGAAGACACCTGTGACCACGGCTTGTCCAGAAGGTCGTCGAGGGTAAAAACCTCTTGCGAATTAGGCTGGAAAGTGAAAGTGATGAGTAAAAAAAAAAAAAAATTAACTATGGACCCCCGTAATACTACCACTACTATACTGCTACTACTGCTACTACTACTTGCTCCTGCTACTACTAATAATACTGCCACTACTACTACAGTATACTACTACTGCTGCAGCATGCTACTACTATTATAATACTACTACTCCTACTACTATTACTACTACTGCTACTACTACCATCAAATACTACTATTAGTACTATACTACTACAACTACTACTATGCCAGATGCACACCGAGACAGGGGAGGTAGAGGGAGACGGGCGGCAGAATGATGAGAATGGCTCTCTGGCTCTTGCCTGGTTCAATCACCTGCTGCTGAGAGCGTGCGACTGGATAACTCGTTTTAAGTATGATACCTACATATGCAGTAGATACCTGCTACCAATTTCCCCCAGGTAGACGGGCCGAGTGAGCCAGTTTTTTGTGGTCGCGTACGTGATTGAGGTGTGTGGTGTACGTCAAAGGGCTAGGTGACACATACATGACGCTCGACAGACGTTTACTGCTGCTGCTGCTGCTGCTATATCTACTACTTCTGCTGATGAGGTTGATAAAAACCAAAACTGGACAAACAGGCAATTTCAAAATTGTTGATATTTTCAACGCAGAGCGACAAAAAATAAAGGTACGTACCGGGGGAAGAAGGGACGACAGCTGTGACCACGGCTTATCCAGAAGGTCGCTGAGGGTAAAACCTCCTACGAGTTATATAGGATGGAAAGAAAAGTGACGATAAAAAAAAAAAAGAGAAAATTAATTCAGCGGAGACAATTAATTCTTCATTGTTGAAAGTGCACGCAGGTCGTCGCATCATACCGAAATTTTATAGTACCAATAATAGATTATCCAGCCAGTCGGGCAATGTGGGCCATGCCAGGTGTCACACACCGAGGCACACAGCGAGACGGGAGGCAGTATATGGATCTGGTTATGTGGATCTTGCCCGTTGCCATCACCTACCAGCTGCTGAGAGCGTGCGACTGGACAACTAACTACTAATTGCTAATTATGACACCAATACCTGGTACCAAAAATTATCTCAGGTAGACGGACCGTTGTGGTCACGAACGTGCTCGGTGTTAGGTGTATACCACCCGTCAAAGGGCTTGGCGCAACAGATACGACAGCCGACAGATAGATGTGTACTGCTGTTGCTGCTGTATGTCTGATGCTGCTGTTGCTGCTGTGGTACTACTTCTGCTAAGGTTGAAAACATATGTACAACAGAGGAGTGTTCGAGGGTGGCGGGCTATTTATGACCAAACAAGAAAAAAAAAAGTGGTGTTTTCCATGTCACCTACTCGGCTCGGCGAGGCGGAAAACAATCCCTTGTTTTTTAGAGCCAATTCAGCGACGTTCAATGCCCCGAGCACCGCCACGGTGCTCGGCCAGGATCCAGACATGCGTCGTAATGTACCCACGGCCCCCTTGCTTGCCCCGCAGCCAAAAGTGCGAGAAAGAACCCTCGGCCGCCGGAGAGCAGCATGCCTAAAAACAAAATGCATCATATGTATATTGTCGTGTATAGATATATGTATCATTGTGGATATGAATATAATATATTATTTTACCTACTCATTCATGTATGCATACATGCATGCGTCTTCTCGACAAATCAGGTACGCGTTGGGCGTCGTCTTGAAATTTTAATTGGATTCGGATCATTCTTTTTTTTTTCAACGTTTCGGGGTGCTTTCGTGGTAAATTTGTCCAAAAATTTCCAAAAATGGCCATTGTTCATGGCTTTTTTTTCAAGAGCGGTGTTGGATTCCTCTGGAGCACTTTGTTTCACGTGTCAATTATAAAAAATGACGTAGAAAAAAAAACGGTACCCCTTTGGAAAAATTGTTTTGCCTGGACCACCATACGTACGCCGTGTTCGGGTGCGCAAGACGGCACTTTTCCATTTTTTATTCGCAGAAAGCGTTCGCGGTGTTTATTCTTCACTCCCAGTGCATGCTATAGTTCACGCATCGGTACAGATCAGAACAGGATTATCTGCAGATAGATCATCTAGATCCTAACCTGCCAATATGATACGCTGTGCAGCATCTGTGTAGTACAGATCCAACCCAGGAGACATGTGCTTACAGCATATATACCAGGTATCATATAGATTATATCAGGTATAAGGCTCCAATCCCGGTAACATGATGAGCTAGATAATACTTGGCACAGATCAAGAATTGTTGTATCTGCCCTCTCAGAGATCTACTGCAAATCATGGAGTGGGGGTCGATGATTTGTCCGAGTAGTAATTGTACACACCTCGGACAGAAAGATCATGATCTATTCGTAGATGATCTGTAGATGATCTATAGATGATCTAGCTCCTCACCTGCAGTTGTGAGAGGTTGCACAGGATCTATCTGTCTTCATAGAGCAGATCCCCCAGAAAACACGTGCTTACAGCAGATCATGCGGATTATGCGGGTGCAACCCTCAAACATGATGAGCTGGATCATGCAAGATCAGGGAATAGATCTCTATCTGCCTTGAATCCTCAAATCACTATCACTATTACTATTACTACTGTTATGAGAACTGGGAATCGATAATTCGTCCGGGTGTGCAGCTGCTTGTAGGACTTGTACTTGTATCGGACGGACGCATTCAGACTTTCAGCCAGCCAGCAACGGAGAAGAACCCCAGCAAACTGAGCCGGGGAATCTGTCACCATCATCGTGAACTGAAATATCCATTTCAAGCCACAAGTACAGAGTCTCGCGTCAGATCGGCGACGTCGGAGGTAGAATATCACCACTGCTGCTGTAGACCACAGCCGACGATTTATACCTGGTATGCGTTGGTCTGCTGTAAACAGTTTCTCGCCAGGCACCACTCTGTCCCGACTTATAAGGAACGCTTTCATATTAAAATCAAGTAAAAAGGCCCTCATATTTCGGTACATAGTGGTACCTGGTGTCAAGATGGATGAGGCATGGACTATTCTGGCATTTGATATCCGCAGCGGAGGCATAGTATCATACTTCGAGGTATCACAGCACACCGTCAGTCACCCACTTGTCCTCGGCGCAAACACGCTCAACAAGACCCAACGGACGCACAGCGGGTCGCGTGAACGCAGGCAGCGCCGCGACAAGAAAACGAACGAACAAACAAAGTTGTAGTTCGTACCTCGCACCTCTTCTTCCTATGTGAGGCAAGGCGTATCCTGCACCAATTTCAGCATGAAAAAAACGTGTTCCTTCAAATGTTCATTGTAAAAAGTCGAGCCAAAAAAACAAAACACACACACACCTTTATAGTACAAAACTGCCAAAAATGTATCCCACACTATATTACGTACCAGGTACTTACTACTGTACGTACGTAATTCCGCCTACTGCAGTTTGCACCCAAAAAAAGTCGGGTGTTTTTGAGGCATCAAGTGCTGTCGCGTAAAAGCTGTAGTATAGTACGGTAAGAGTACATAGCATATCATAGCTCCCCGCCAACCCTTCCTCGCTCTCCCTGCCTGCACCACATCACTCCTGCCCGACTGGGGGTCGAGTAAAGACCTGGTCGAACACCACGTCAGGCGTCGATATTGTCGTTCCGGCCAAGACGAACTCCGTCTCGAGCCGCCCCCCCGCTGCCTCCGCTGCCGCCGCCGCGCAACCCAACACGCCGCCTATCTCCGCCAGCTCCAGCGGGGTGAAGCCGCCGACAACGAAGATGACCACCACGGGCCTGTCGGTTGGTCTGTCGTGGTGGTGGTGGTGGTGGTGGTGATCGTCGTCGTGGTCGCGTTGCGTTGTTGTTGTTGTTGTTGTTGTTGTTGTTGTTGTTGTTGTTTGTTGTTGTTGTCGGTGTCGATGCCACCGCAAGCAAGCAAGAAAGTGACGGAGAAAAGTGCAGGATATCACCATTAACCACGGGCCAAAACACCACGACAAGAACGACCACCACAAGCATTGACACGGCACAGGCGGCGAGGGAAAAACAGGGGCCCCACGGAAGGAGTCCGGCGCTTGATTGATTAGGGTGCGAAATAAGGAGGGGACGATTAGGTCACGGCGCATCGCATGGCGTGGGATACTACTGACTGTGCTCTCGAGCTTTTCCAAGCAGCAGGAGGGATGAGTGAACGACATTGGCACAACAAGCATGAGCAACAGCAACAGAAGCAGCAGCAGCATAAGCAGCAGCAGCAGCAGCGGCAGCAGCAACAGCAACAGCACAATCAAGTATAGAAGAAAAAAGACAAAAAGGGAAAGCGGATGAACCAACCATACAGACAGCCTGCGCCGACGGAACCATCGCTCCGAGGGAAAAGAGAAAAAGCGTCAACAACTGCTGTACGACCTCTCGGCGAAAAAAAAAACACAACAGATAAAACGTGTTTTCTTTTCCCCTCACCGCTTCTTTCTCCGACCTCGATGCACCCCCCCCGCTCCTATCCCAGCAAACTTTTTCAGTCCGGAGGACAAAAGCCCAAGGCCGACCGAAGCAGCGCTCACGAGCTTCGCCTTTTTTTTGTTGTTCAGCGTTAACGGGGATTTTTCGCACGCGTGGGGGGGGGGGGAGGGAGGGAGGGGCATCATTGGTGGGGGAACGAACACACAGTAGGGCGTGACGCTGCAAGGACAACTGGTTGCACCATCACACGTCGCACAGATAGATCATGTACAGATAGATCAGTTTACAGGTACATCATGTAGAGATAGATCATGTAGAGATAGATCATATACAGATAGATCATGTACATATTGATTATGTACAGATACATGTACAGATAGATCGTATACAGATAGATCGCCTAGCTCCTAAACTGCCGTTATGAGATGTTGGTTGTGCAGGATCTGTGTTATAACGGTGGCCGCTACTAAAACTCTTTAGGCCCAAAAGGGGGATGACAAGGCTTCCAAACCTATGTCGGAAAAAAAACAAACGTAGCAGCGTCGATGGAAAGCCTACTGCTGTATCATCAACCGCATGTTCTACACAGAGAACGTTTTGGATTCACGCAGTAGTTCTTCACGTACACAAACGCACCAAAGTGAGTGAGCAGTACATATCTAACTCAGGAACTATGTCCAGGATGGCACAGATCTAACTCAGGAAACATGTCCTGCCGTTGATGGATCATGAGGGTTTTATGTACGGCTCCCGCACGACAAGATGAGCTATTAAAACTGCTGTAGATAACACAAACCAGGAATACGTCTCTCCTGAACCATATACTATCTGTAGCTCATGATCCATCTGTCCGACATGTCTACCATCCCTTGGAGTACCTTCGCCAGGTGCTGGAGCGTATCGTCGTTCGGGTGGGTGTTTTCGCGCGACCATTGAAGGCGTTGCGACATATATATCGTTCAGGGTGTGCGCGTTTTTTTGGCGCAGTGCAGCTTTTACCACTTCCTGGAGAAAATACGTCGACCCATACTGCCATCAAGACGAAAGGGCTAGCTCGAACCATTGGTTAAATTGATCAAATCTGATTTGATCTGATTCGCTGAGAGTTAGAGCTTGAGCTAGGGCAGCGGTTTCGGTTAGGGTTGGCAATGTTCGTCTCGTACACAGTGACCCTAAAAACAATCTTTGAAAATAATTGGTAAGCTCCCCTCTTTGTTTTGCGGCCACTTGTTTTCAAGGTGCTGGAGCATGTCTTTCGATGCCGTGTTTTTGCGCCCAGTAAAAAGGTACCCGAGCGTATTGTTCGGGTTGGGTGTTGCGGCGATTAAATCGTCTTTCGCGGGTGACCGCATACGAGAGGGTGTCACCAAGCGAGAGAGCGGGAGAGGGCAATGTTACGGACCGCGACAGGGAACGCTAGTGGGGGGGGGGGGGGGGGGGTACTCATTATTAGGCATGGCCGTAGTCGTATCATCATAGAAGAGGTGGGGGGGGGCGGGGGGTGTACTCGATATCATGCGTGGTCGAAGTCGTATGACTATAGATAGACCCTTGCATCGCTACAATGCCGGGACGGAGCACGTCGGGTTTTCACCGACCAGGCAGACAAAAAAATTGCTTGCACCAAGCGCGAAGCGCCGTGAGGTGTCCGGCAAGTGGCATGAAGGGTGAGCTGCATCCTGCCAAGAAACGCTTGTGAGGCGGACTGGCATACAGGTGACAGCTTCAATGGGTCCATTTAATTTCCGGTGTGGGCAGGGGCATAATCATTTACTGCGTGCCTTGATCACGTGATTATTGGTTGTGCATGAGGCTTACGATCCACGCAATGGACGCATCCCTTTCGAGACGGAGCACCGCTCCTGCTCCTAATGGAGATACCTCCAACGTTTGGGCGCTTATTGCATGCTTGCCACATAAGGGGGGGAGGGGCTTGACGCCACTGTCGAGACCCGGAGTCAGACAGGACGTGCAGGGGAAAAAACGTTGATCAAAGAAAACGTGCAAACGACTACTACACGCGATGCCACATTCGATGCTGCGGTACAGCGGGTAAAGCCTCTACTGCTGATTTCGTATTTCCTCTTTGTTCAGTCATATACCATGCCTCTAGTTCAGTTCTATTCACCATCATGGCTCGTTGAAAAAAAAATGAATGATCGTAACTCAACTGCGCCATGCCGTGATTTCGACCGAAATGTTGCACGGCATTTTATTAATGAAAATAAGTTTTCCGATCAAGCTCAGATCTGGTTCCGAGTTCGACCACGAAAAAAAAAAGTGAGCTATTGGAGTGTTTGCGATTTTTTTTTTTTTTTTACTTTTACTTCTCTAAAAATTCTCCCGGGGTAAATTTTTGAGGTAAATTTCTGAAAAAACGGCCGGAAAAGACTTCAGCGAAGTAAGGATTTCAGCGAAAGTTACGGTAACTTTTGGCTCTCTGTTTCATTGGCCTACACGCACCGAGCATTATCCCGACGCAGAACACAACTCAAATCTCGAAGGATCAAAACACCGAGCATCTTCCATGCCACCATGCTGCTTGCCACGCATCACGACAACCGCTGGGAGCACAGAGGCTCGAGAGGTGTAGCTTGAGTATAGCGCGCACGAGCGGCGTTGGATCGTGCCAGCGGGTCGCCGCCGCTGCTACGGTACACGCTTTCGCCCGCTTGGTGACGACGTGGAGGATGCGTCGTCCCAAAAAAGGACTCGTATTCACACTCGTACTCGTACTCGTGCTCGTAGAGAGCGCGACAGCATGACAGCTCGTGTATCATTTCGATTTCACCATACTACGGCTGCAGCAGCAGCAGCAGCGGCAGCAGCGGCAGCGGCGGCGGCGGCGGCGGCGGAGCGGAGCGCGCCGGCGCTGTGGCGTGCGTAGGCCGAGCGCAGCAGCACCAGCAGCACCAGCAGCACCAGCAGCAGCAACAGCAATCCAAAAATGGAAGCTGCTGTTGGTGCTGGTGCTTGCTGGTGCTGGTGCTGGTGCTGACGCTGTTTATTTTTGTTGCTCACGCTGCCCCTAGCTGCGTCTAGCGCCAGCTAGCTGCTATTGCTGCTTGTAGTCGTGGGATGGCTGTGGTGGCTTCGCGGTCAACTGTGCCGCCGAAACGTTGCTGGGGGCTGCCGTCGCTACTCGCACGCTGTTTTTTTTCCTTTCACAGCATTCGTTATTTTTTTGTTTGCCGCGTTGCCTCACCTCCCCACTTCCCTTCTTATTTTCGGAGGCGTCGCCTGCAGGATTTGATTTACCTCACTCGCAAACACACCGAAATCAGGAAGGGAAAGAAATTCACTTTTTTTAGCGCAAGTAAAGTTTTTTTTTTTTTTTTTTACCTCTATCGCAAACACTCTATTGTTTCGTTTCTTCTTTCAAGCCTTTTATGCCGCCGGCGCGGAGCGGTGCAACAGCACTGCTCTTGTTGTGTCTCCCAAGCACCGTTGCCAGGGGCATACGCCGAGTCAAAACCAGGTCGCTGAGAGCGAGCGCAACCTGCTGGTACCTGGTACACAAGCAGCAGCAGCAGCAGCAGCACCAGCAGCACCAGCACCAGTGTCTGCCGTCAAAAACAACCCCCTCTCACCGGAGCCAAAGGAGTTTGCGTGCCGGAAACGTAGCAAGAAACCGCCATCTTCTGCAGATCAAAACTAATCGATAGCTGGCTGGCCGGGTGGTCGACGGCCGCGGCCCAGCGGAGCACTATAGCATCATTGATTTTTCGTCACGGTGTAAAGAACGGCCCGTGTGAGCACTACTGAGCTGTAGCACTGACCTCAACCCTCTACCCGCTTACCGTGTATTCAGCGGTATATTATACAGCAACGAGCGCAAGCTGCGCCAAATCTACCCGCTCGCCGTGTATTCAGCGGTATATTATACAGCAACGAGCGCAAGCTGCGCCAAAACTCTAGCCACCCCTTCCCTCGCCCCCTCCCGAGGGGGATAACATAAGCAAAAACGCGTGCACGGAACACATGAGAAGAACCTAACGAGCGGCCAATCACCGTTGGAGGCGCCTCCATTAGCATTAGGAGTAGGCACGGTGTTTCCAAAGTGTATATGTAATGTATTTAAAAAAAACGTTCTGAGCGTCCAACTGTTGTAGGTGTCTCTATGAGGAGTAGGAACGGTGCTCCGTCTCGAAAGGGATGCGTGGCCAATGATCAAATGACTAAGGTAATCAACAAAGGAGTACGCCCCCCCCCCCCCCCCCCCCCCCCCCCCCCGCCGCCCGGGTTTAGGCCGAACCGTAGCTGCGTAGACCCTTTGTACACATTCCGTAAGATAATCCAAGGTAGGAAATACGCGGGGCTAACAACGCACCCGTGGTACTGTTTATTTCTATTAATACATGTACAGAAGGCCTACGACACAGTATGGATGAACGGAAAAAGCTGTGGGAAATAGGCATCAGAGGAAAGATGTGCAGAATGATGAAAAAGACGACGGAATGGGCGAGAAGTGTTGCGATGTTGGACGGGGAAAAATCGACGTTGATATTTTACAAGGAATTGCACAGGGATGTACGTTATTACTTAACATATGGACAGATACTAAAGTGTGTATAGTAACTACCTGATAAGTAGCGTCGAAGCAGCAAAGCAGGAAGTCACGGTGGGGGAAGATACGGTGTCGGGATTGATGTTCGCGTATGACTTCGTGGGGGTATCCTGAACACCCCAAGGATTGCAGAAACAAATGAAGAAGGCGCGAGAATACAGCAGGAACTGGAGGGTAGCGGCGAACGTCAAGGAGTGCGCAGTAGTTGCATTTAACGACAAAAAGGTCAACCCGGTGAATTTCTGTCGGAAGTGGGGAGAAGATGAATTACCGATCGTAGACCAGTATACGTACCTTAGCGTAGATATCTCAAAGAACTGCACTTGGCATACAAACATAGCAAAAATAATAGGAAAGGGTAAATCACACATACGAGGTAGGCAATACGGATGCGATCGTGACAGACTCGCACCTTGACACTACTGTAGGATCAAGAGATGTATCCTGATGAATGTGATAGTAACGAAGATAGACTGTGCAGGAGAAGTATGGAAAGGGAACGCGAAGTTCGTAAAACAGGTCGAAACAGTACAGATGACAGCAGCTAAAAAAATACTAACAAGCTCAAGTACGACGAGTAGTACAGTACTTAGAGCAGAACTGGGAACGTAACAACTCAAGACAAAACAGAGACATGAGAAAGTTGAAAGGGCAGTATAAAGCAAGGAGCATGCCAAAAAAGAGGTTGCCAGCCATATATAGTTGATAGAACTGTATGGGATAAAGTAACAAAAGCGCGAGCTGGAGTAAGGTGGGATAACGTAGTTGAGAAAGCATGAAAGGACATAGGAGGAAACCTAGGAGAGATGCTGTCCGTAGACAAAATTGGGACGTACAAGACAGAAGTCGAAGAGAGGATAGAAATAAGGGAAATTCCATCGCTAAGAAACAAGGTGAAATCGGAGAAGCACTTAGAGATATACGGGGGACTATGCGAAGGGGTAGGAATGAAAACGTATTTGCACGGCCCAGCGGACTTCACGAAAACGCCGAAACTGCAATTTCGTGTATTAAGTTATAGGTGACCTGGACCTGCCAGAAAGAAGAAAGAGGTGTACCAGTAGCCGGGAGGAGGAGGAAGTAGATACACAGATATGCCCGTGTGGCAAAGCGATGGAGAGTATAACTCACACAATAGGAGAATGTGAAATGTACAAGGAGGGATGTGTTAGAAGGGGAGATTAGGGAAATATACTGCTGTGGTACGGAGGCGTTTGGTACACTAGATAGCGAGAAAAACATCGCTATCCTATTAATAGGGGACAGACGGTGGCCACAGGCAGCCCAACAGGAAGGAGATAAGATTAGCAAAGCCTTTTTATGTAATACATGGAAACACCGTAATGAGCGCCCAAATGTTGGAGGTGTCTCTATTAGCCGTAGGAACAGTGCCCCGTCTCGAAAGGGATGCGTGGTCAATGGTCAAACGACTAAGGCAAGCAACAAATGAGTACGCCCGCCCCCCTCCCCCCCCTCCGCCTCCGCCACCCGCCGACCGCATGGCTAGTCCCGCCGAGACATTGCTTGCGCCATACCATACCCTGGGCACCCCTTGTACAGCAGTACATATTTACCATACCCCCGGAGCCCCAATGCACACGCCTACATACACGCGATACCTCGTGAAGGTCTGGCACTGCAGGGCTCGTTCGGTCAAGTAGCAGCCCGGCCAAGCGGCCCACCAGGGTGTCGCACTCCGTGGCGTGCTCGGTGGCGGCAGGCCCACCGGCGGCACCGACGCCCGACGGAGCAGCCTCCTTGGGTCAGGTCGAACAAAAAAAAAAAATGTGCGGGGGGGGGGGGGGGGGGGGGTATGGTATCAACATCAACGTCAACGAGGATTAATACGAAATTTGAGGTCGCGCAAGATGGTGCTACGAGGGTGTATGGTGTGAATGTCGTACGTACGGGTGACAAGTATATGAGGTTAAGCGATCGTACCACCAGGGCGGGGGGGGGGGGGGTATGGTATGAAATATGCTGTACATGTAGGGGTGACACATGTGAGGTTGCGCAGGTCGTGGCAGGCGTTATCAAGTCTTTGCTGCGATAGCGGCCAGTGGCATTACTGGTGGTACACTGCACGAGTACTGCCGTAGCACTTTTAGGCCGAACCGAAACTATTTCTGGCTGACGGGGCGGGCTCCTCGATTCAAGAGACTGAGGAAGAACGTATATGCACATGTTGTAGTTGTATATACCCTGTATCGCGTGAGTGTTGCACAACATGAATCGTTTACACCTATATTTAGAGCGTAAGTCATGAGATTGTTCGCCCGAGGTTATTTATACAAGCCTAAGCATTTCTGAAAGCCAATTCTGGGTGACCAGTACGATATTTCGGGGAACATACTAATACATATGTCAACACTAGCACTATTACTAAGAATAAGGCAATACTGATACCAACAACAATACTACTATTACGGGGGTCCATAGTTAACGGGACCAAATATTGTTGGTAAAAATAGGTAGATGTATAGGTTTTTATGTGTACCATAGGTCCTATTAACTATGGACCCCCCGTAATAATACTAATGTTAATACTAGTACTAATACGACTACTATTAATAGTAGTAATCATTAAGATTCGTAGTCGTTACCGCCGATGGGTCGCGTGATCCCTACGTCTCTCTGCGTTAGCAGCGTGTTCTTACTGTCGAATTGAACTACGACGGCTACTCGTAGAGTGTATGACAGCTCGGGCTGAGACAGCAGACAGCAGTCCGATGACAGGATGAGACAGGGAGAGATCAGATGATGAGTGAGAGAGAGAGAGAGCCGAGGGGCGAGCAATCATCGTTGCTCTCGCGGCGCTCGTGTCAAAGGACAATTCAGCGGGGCCTTCTTCAGTCCCGCTGCGGAGAATCCGCTAGGCGGAATAGCCGTCGCTGAGGATCTGTCAGCGGAACGTGGAGAGGGCTCCGTGGCGAGATCCAGGCATGACAATCTCCCGAGTTCCCCGAGCAAAGCTTCCGCAAGAGCTTTCTCGAAAGACGCTGGGGTTTCGACTATATGGGTAGGCGTGTTGGTTCCGGGGACATGGTATCCGCATCATAACCAATGTATGATTCATAAAATATGTGGTTGAAGCCGTCCATCGTGGGTTCGGATTTGTCTGCAAAGATAGCATCAAACCACCTCAGTCACGCAACAGGAGACTGAAAAAAAATATAAATATACAAGTGTGGTGCATGTATCCCCCTCGTATCGTATACCTGGTACATATACGATATGACCATGCGTCTGTTCGACGGCAGCAGCTGCGCCGCCGCCGAGAAAAAAAAAAATGCTACCTTTCTGCTCGGTACGATTACGGGGGACCATAGTAAATAGGACCAAATATTGTTAGTAAAAAACAGGTAAACATACAGTTTTTTGTGCGCACCGTAGGTCCTATTTACCATGGTTCCCCGTTATATTAATACAGTACAGTACCCGTTTGTACTCTGATATCAACATCAAACACATTAATAGCTTGTATTCACGGCTAGAGTGATTGGTACCTATCACTGGGGTCCATAGTAAATAGGACCTACAGTACACACAAAAACCTACATATTTTGCTATTTTTACTACAGTACCTATATTTGGTCCTATTTACCCTGGTCCCCCGTAACAGGAGACCGGTCTTTGCGGTCGCGTCAAGGCCTCTACATTAGAATGCCGGTTTTAGTGCAAGCGCGGTCAGTCAAGGGAGTCACACCGCGGTCTCCCAAGAATATGTTAGCCCTATTATACTGGTTTTAGTGTAGGGGCGGTCAGTCAAGTGAGTCAAACCGCCGTCTACTATTTAATAATAGTAGGATATGTTGGCCTTATTGTATTGGTTTTAGTGTAGCGGGCGGTCAGTCCAGGGAGTCAAACCGCGACCTCCTATTAGCAGCATATTTTGTCCCTATCATCTTGTTTTTACGGTGTAGCGGGCGGTCAGTCAAGGGGTTTAACCGCGGTCTCCTGGAATGTTTTGGCCTATTTATTAAGGTTTTAGTGTCGGGGGAGGTCAGTCAAAGAGTCAAACCGCGGTCTAGTACAACAGCATTTGACGGCCGCCGAGTGAGCGGCAGTTAGCAGATACCCTTACCTGGCATGCCACTGCAAAAATGAGCGCACGAATATTCACCCAAGTTTCCAGTGTGACTTAAGTCGCTGGTCTCTGTCGCGGAAAAATAAAATCCTCAAATCCCCTGCTTTTCAACACTATCTCGAGGCCTAATTCTATATTTTTGCTAGTAATCCCCTCCCCCGCTTATTCAAGTCAAAACACGGTTTGGCTCTGTAGCTCATCAACCATCTACCGCGTTTCATCGGGTATGAAAAATCTGGCTCCGTAGCCTTGGCTCACGGATGATACAGCAGTAACTTTGATCCCCAAAACGTGTTATGATCTTTTAACCCTACCACTGGGGGGAAAAAACTACACTAATTCCAAGTATTTCTGCCCTAAAAAAACGTGGGTGCAGGTTAAGGGTTGATTGGTTAGATTTGGTGCTGGTTGTTGGTTTGGTTGGCGTGGGGGGGGGAGGGGGCGGGTAGGGGATACTCACTTCCATGCAAAGTCGTTTGACCATAGACCCTCGCATCCCTACAATGCCGGGACGGAGCAGGTCGGGTTTTCACCGACCAGGCAGACATTGCCTGCACCAAGCGCGAAGCGCGGTGAGGTGTTGGCCGAGTCGCATGAAGGGTGAGCTGCTTCCTATTAATACGAAGAACCGCTCGTGAGGCGGCCATGCACATGGATGACCGCGTCAATGAGTTAATTTACTTTCTGGTGTGGCCACTTCCAGAGACAGCAACGGGTTTACCGTGCAACTGCCCCGTGAGTGCTTTACCGTATACACACTACAGTACGTGATACGCTCATCTCCCTTGTGCGGAGGGAAGGTTCTCCCCGCACAAAAATGATCTAACTCGACCGCCAGCCGTGGTGATCGCAAAAAAGAAGAAAAAAAAAAAAGGACCCCGGTTGGGCGCGGGGGGGGGGGGGGGGGGGGGGGGGGGGCGTACTCGTTTGTTGCTTGCCATAGTCATTTCACCATTGACCACGCATCCCTTTCGAGACGGAGCACCGTTCCTACTCCTATAGAGACACCTCCAACAGTTGGACGCTCATTACGTTGTTTCCATACATTACATAGAAACTTTTTGCTAATCTTATCCCCTTCCTGTCTGGCCACCTGTGGCCACCATTTATCTCCTAGGATAGCGATCGTTTTCTCGTTGCTATCCAAGTGTATCATACTCCTCCATGTTACATTCGTCTATTTCCCTCATCTCCTCTTCCAACACATCCCGTTCCTCCTTGTATATTTCACCATCCTATAATGTGAGTTAGTCTCCATTGCTTTGCCACACGGGCATATCTCTGTATCTACTTCCTCCTCTTCCCGGCCACTGGTACACCTCTTTTTTCTTTCTGGCAGGTCCAGGTCACCTACACGAATCGTAGTTTCAGCGTTTTCGCGAAGTCCATTGGGCCGTGCAAATACCTTTTCCTTTCTATCCCTTCGCTTCATCCCCCGTATATTATATCTCTAAGTGCTTCTCTGATTTCACCTTGTGGCTTTTCCCTTCTTTCTATCCTCTCTTCGACTTCTGTCTTATACCTTCCAAACTTCTCTGCGGACATAGTCTCTTCTTGGCTTCCTCCAATATCCTTGCATACTTCTCAAACTTCTCAGCTACGCTATCCCACCCTATTCCAGCTCGCGCTGTTGTTTACTTTACAGCTTTATCGACTATGGCTGGCAACCTCTTTTTTGGCACGTTCCTTACTTTATATTGCCATTTCAACTTTCCCACGTCTCTATTTGTCTTGGGTGGGTACTTTCCCAGTTCTGCTCTTAATACTGTATTTCTCGGTGGGGAGGGGGGGGGGGAGGGGGAGGGCGAGGGCGGGGGCGGGGGCAGGCCTGCAGGACTGCCCAACCATGGACGGTTATCATATGCCAAACCACAAGAAGGCTTTGACAAAGGCAGGGGAGGCTGTCGGTCGCGGGATATACAGCTTCAACACCCCTGCCAAATGCTTCGCGGGGCGGTGCACCTAATAGCAACAAAACGAAATAAAGGAAACAGAAAGATTAAAAGACCTTCCCTCTCACCCCGTCGCCAGCGTCATCTCCCCAGTCATCCCACCCTTCCTCGTCGCCGCCGCCCCATCCCCCGCCTCCTCCTCCACCACCACCACCACCACCACCCTCGCCCCCGCCGCCTCCGCTGCCACTGACATTGACTCCTGCCCCGTCGCTCACAATTGCCGCCGACGCAACGAAGGTGTAGGGCTCGTAGGCGAGGTCTCTAAGCGCCCCAGTGAGAAGGTGGGACCTCGACGCGGCTGCCTCACGCAAGCGCTGCGTCCTGCCGCAAACAGAGGATGGGGAGCGCTTCGTGTTATTTGGGGGGGGCAGGGGGGGGTGTACTCAATATCATGCATAGCGGTAGTCGTATGATCATAGACCCTTGCATCCCTACGATGCCAGGACGGAGCACGTCGGGTTTACACCGACCAGGCAGGGGGGGGGGCGGGTGTACTCGATAGGAGAGATGTACTCGATCTCATGCATGGCCGTAGTCGTATGACCATAGACCCTCGCATCCCTACAATGCCGGGGGGGGGGGGGGGCGGGGGGCATACTAATTTGTTGCATGCCTTAGTGATTTGACCATTGACCACGCATCTCTTTCGAGACGAAGCACCATTCCTACTCCTAACAGATACACCTCCAACAGTTGGGCGTTCGTTAGTTTTTTGCCATATATTGATTGAAACCTACGGGGGGGGGGGGAGGGGGCGAGGGGAAAAGCGAAAAGCGAACGAAACACACGGCACACGAACGAGAACAAGACACGAGATACGAATGCGGGTTGTTTTTTGCGCGGCGATCAAGTGGCACGAAGTATGTATATGTACATAAAACAGGCGGCCCAAGATTGTTGCATACCACGGCTGACCAAATGTCGTAGTGCAATATTGAGAAGTGGAAAAAAAAAAAAAAATACCAGTCTGGTCAGAAATATAAGGCGCATTGGGACATTTAGATATGATACCATATAATTGTCCCTTATATTTAAGATCAGACTGGTGGCGAACAACAGACGGCACACGATTGGGGGTGTATGGGACGATGATTACATCGGGTGGGACAACCGGGGCTGAGCAGTGCGACGTCGGGTGGCGGACACGACCACTGCGCTCTCCCTCCATCCTTCTCTCCCCCCCTTCCGCCCGCCCTTCCGCCCGCCCACCCTCCTGCCCAACCGTCCATCAGCGCCCGGCCACCGCTGGACACTTCCGACAAGGGAACGGAGGCATGTTTCGAAACGGCCCGCAGCAGCAGCAGCAGCAGCAGCAGCAGCAGCAGCACGCGACAACATCCATACTCGTACGAAAACAAGGGATTATATCACACAGTAGTGTGCAGTCTACATGCACAGCGCGCTCACACCTTTCACGAGCGATATCCTCAAGCTCAAGAAGGACCCCGGCACGCTCTACTTCCTCCTGCCCCTCTTGTCCCTCTTGTCCCTGTCCCTCCCCCACTCTATCAAAAGGGAACCCTCCCGCGGCGTTAACTCCTCCTGCCGCCGCTGCCGCCTTGTGTCCCCGGAGGAATATGTTCTCTACGCCCTGCGCGACTTCCGGTGGAACCCCGGAGCCCTCTTCTCGGAAGCCTCCGGCCAGCATTCGTGAAACCCAGGCCTGGCGCGACGGCAATCGCAAGGGCACACGCCATCGATCCCGGGTAAGAGACATGGGGGTGGGTGTACTCGGGCGGGGGGGGTACTTGATATCTTATGGGGGGGGGGGGGGGGGAAGAAAAGAGGAACAATTCTTACCGAATTTCCTCGGTTTTTTGCCCTAGGCGGAGCGTCTCATCAAGATCGCGCGGCAGTGGTGGTGCTTCGCTTCAGGCAGCACATCGGCAAGATCAACGGAAAACAAGAATGTATCTTGAGCTTGACTTCGATATCGCTGCTTCATGTGTAACTATTCGACGACGCAGAGAGGGTGTTCCACACAGAGTGGATTTTTTGTAACGCGTATTCACCCCAACCGGCACTAGAGGTGCGCGCCTCGTATATAAGGGTGGTTGCGGGCAGGACCGATCCCTCCCGTCGGCAGCCATGATACTCTATGTACGAGCTTCCTTCATCACGAAAAAAGCGAGAATGGATCAAAAACAACACCGAATCAAAGACATGCTGTTGGTCTCCCTCCCTCCGGCCAGCCGCGCGCACGGGCGGCAACCGGCCCTCCCCTGTTGGCAGCTCCATAACACGTACGAGGTCCATTGATCACGATCAATTTTAAAAAAAAACAATCGAACAATCATGCGAACGGACAAATTATGATTTGGGGTCCCCCTCCCTCCCTCTCTCCCTCCCCCTCCCTCCGGCCACAGGCATACGCACGCACGCGCACGCACGTAGGGCCCGCACCTCACCTTTCTAAAGCTGCTGGCCTCCTCCGCCCCGATGCTGCCTCTGCCAAGCGACAACCCTCTCAGCGCCAGCAGCAGCGCGTCGCTCACCGGCCCCGTCTGCGCCGCGCCGGTGGCGCCCGCCGGTGACGGCGGTGCCCGGAGCGTGGCGCAGAGCTGGTCCATCACCACCTCCGCCGTCCCGCCGCCGTCTCTTCACGACAGAAAAATAAAAGCCACAACCACACACACGCGCACACAGCAGGAACACAGCAGCAGCAGCAGCAGCAGCAGCAACAGCAGCAACAGCAACAGCAGCAACAGCAACGGCATCACAACGGGAAACTATGAGAAGGGCCTCCACGACGAGTTCGGGCGATGATGAGTCGGGGCGACAGGTGGTCGCATCCACCTCCCACTGCTGCTGCTGCTGCTGCTGCTGCTGTCGATGTCAAAGAATACTATACGGTACTTTATTTGTACTCTAAAAAACCGTGGGGCGAGAAAGCGCCGCCCCCAATAATCCGCGTTAGCGCGTTGACCTTCCTCTGACCGCGGAACTTCGGGGTGCCAAGGAGCGGTAGAGCTTTCTACTACTATACCCCCTGAACTGCCGTGATCTGAAATATTTTTACACCCCGTGAAGTGCATAGGCGAAACCCCGAATCGGGCATACACTACTTGTCACTAATGTGGGATATGTTTGTAGCAGTAAAAAAGGTAACAACGAGAAACACGCATGTACAATACAACACCCCCCGAGCCGCTCTCTCGTTATTCCCAAGCCGTTACTAGCCCCCTCCCCTCACCCCTCCTCCCCTGCCCTGCCTTCCCTCCCTCCCCTCCCTCCCCTCCCTCCCCTCCCTCCCTCCCTCCCTGCGACGATCCATTCCGTCTAGTTTTGGGTCTTCTCTTGCCTGAGCTGCTGCAGCTGCGCGCGCTCTGCCGCCACGGTCTCCGCCCATCTAGATCCTGCGGGGGCAGAGGTCCTTTGGTACGCTTCCATGGCGGCGAGGGCCACCTGCACTACCGACCGACACCGGAAGCACACTTTGATGGGGGGTGGCGGTGCACGTAGGCATATGCAGGAGAAAAAACGGCAGGGTTGTTTTTTGTGGGTTTCAGGTCGAGAAAAGGCTAAAAATTAAACACAACAAAACTAAACAAAAAAATAAAAATACAAGAGGTAAGAAATAAAACAAAGCAAAACAAGACAAACAAAACAGAACAGAACAGAACAGAACAGAAGATAACGAAACAACACGAACCGAAAGCAAAACACGAAACAAAAGGAAACAACAAAACAGCTGACTATTTTTTGTTTTTGGTCAGTACGCGGACACTCACGCGAAGATCAAACAAGAAGTACATATGGGGAGAGATAGGGGCGCAGGGGGGGGGGGGGAGGGCGTACTCATTTGATGCTTGCCTTAGTCATTTGACCATTGGCCACGCTTCTGTTCCGAGACGAAGCACCGTTCCTACTCCTAATAGAGACACCTCCAACATTTGGGCGCTCATTACGCTTTTTCCATATATTATAAATAAAAGATTTGCTAATCTTGTCTCTTTCCTGTTTCGCCGCCTGTGGCCACCATTGATCTCCTAGGATAGCGATCGTTTTTTCTCGCTGCTATTCATTGTATCAAACTCCTCCATGTCACAGTCGTCTATTTCCCTCATCTCCTCTTCTAATACATACCGTTCCTCCTTGTACATTTCACATTCTCCTACTATGTGAGTTATATTCTCTATTGCTTTGCCACACAGGCACATCTGTGCATCTATTTCCTCCTCTTCCCGGCTACTGGTATACCACTTTCATCTTTCTGGCAGCTCCAGGTCCCCTACACGAAATCGAAGTTTCAGCGTTTTCGCGAAGTCCATTGGGCCGCGATAAGAGGGGGCGGGTGTACTCATTTTCATGCATGGCCGTAGTCGTATGACCATAGACCCTCGCATCCCTACAATGCCGGGACGGAGCACGTCGGGTTTTCACCGACCAGGCAGACATTGCTTGCACCACCAAGCGCGCAGGGCCGTGAGGTATTGGGCGAGTCGCATCAAGGGTGAGCTGCAATCCTACCAAGAACCGCTCTTGAGGCAAAGAGACAACAAAAAAAACAGCACTGGCTGTAAAAGTATACAGATTCCTGCTTTTGTTTCGTGATCACGGGCTGAAATGAAGCTCTCAACAGCAACGTAGCCGTCGTTTTTCGAGTTTTCGTTCTTGCGTCCCTGACCCCGTACGACACACCGCCTCCCCTCCCACACACGCACGCGCCCCGTACACGCCATCCCACGCCGAACGAAACCCTGCAGCGACAAGAGCGTGAATCGCATGACGCATCGACGACTACACACTGTTGTATCAAAATCTGTCACCCCACAATAACGTACAAGCGGACCGGCAGATTGCCACGCCATACCATATTTTTTTCTCTCCGCCCGCACCGCCCCGCCCCACCCTGCCCCGTGCTGCCTCGCCCTTGCACATACCTCGATCGCCAGTCATCCCCCCGGGCCGCGGGTTCCCCTTGGCGAGGCTGGTAACAAGGGCCATGATGGATGAGCCCATGCCCCGGCGCTTGGGCGGTGGAGGAACACAGCCGTTTTCGTACACACACCTTTTTTTTTAGCAGCGAAAAAGTCAGCAGCGGTGTGGAAGGTACATACATACATACACATATTGACAATTACGGGGGACCATAGTAAATAGGACCAAAAATTGTTAATTAAAATAGGTAAATATATAGGTTTTTATGTATACCATAGGTCCTATTAACTATGGACCTCCGTAACAGATATTAGGAGAGATATACCAGGTGCTGGTGCGCGCCTTGATCGGCGAAAAAAAACAGTCGCGTACACGAGCACGTACACACACCTTTTCACGAGGGAAGCACAGCACGGCAGTGTCAACGGTGCGTTTCATACTGACCGAGGCAAGAGGTGCGTACACCTTGATCGATCGGCAAAAATCACACAAAAGTGCTAAATAAAAGGTAGGTTTTGACAGAGATGACGTCGGGATGGGGCGGACGCATCGGTACATGGGGCAGGAGGCGGGGGGGGGGGGGGCTCCATTTCATCTGTGCCAGAGAAGATAGGCCCTGTACACTGCGGTAGTATGTATAGCAATACCACTTGGGCGAGAAATACCAGCTGCCACTAATAGGCAGACTGTCACATTGACAAGAACATAAAGCCGGAGGGATAGTGTGTGCACTGTTGCGCGCACAAACTACATTCAACCCCGAGAGGTGGTCATGGTGGCGGCGGCAGCGACTGCAATCCTCTCAAAGAAACCTGGACACCCATCCATCCGCCCCCCCCCCCACCCCGATGATTCCACGCCGCCTTCCCAACCCACTAACCAACCGCGACCACCGCGCATGTGGATGGTCGCCCTTGCCGTGGAGGGCCCGCGGCTAAACCCACCTCTCAAGTGCCAATACGAGGGCCGCCTGCCCTCCCTCCTCGCCAAGGCAAGCGGTAGCGTGCACCAACCCCCGCCGCGTCGGCGCTCCCCGGGTGGCACAGGGACGGCGGCGCGGGCCACGGAAACCCGGCGAGGGCCTTCATGGCCAGCAGGCGCGGCCTCCCCGGCCGACGCTCCGCCTGGCTTCTCGCCACAGCCCCCTCGCTTGCTGCCTCTGCCTCCGCCCCCCCTAGATGCAACCAACCACCACCACCACCGACAGTGGCTTGGTTGTCGTTTCCGGTACCTCCTTTGCCGGCCTCGGCTAGCAATCGTCCATCGTGATTCAGCGCTGACGCCGATACCGCCGGAGAGACGGGCAGGCCGAGCCCTGGCGCGAGCATCGGGAGCACGACGCCGACGTCTAGCTGGTGAGCCGCGGCGGCCGGGCACCAGTCGGCCTCGAAGGGAGGGGCCGGGGTGGTCGGGGTGGAAGAGGACGGAGGGGCGGGACTTCCCGTTCTGGCGATCGAGCTCAGTATCTTCACGCGGCGGCGGTAGCGGTAGGAGCAGTAGCAGTAGCAGTAGTAGCAGTAGTAGGAGTAGGAGTAGTAGCAGCAGTAGTAGTAGTAGTAGTAGCAGCAGCAGTAGTAGTAGCAGTAGTAGTAGTAGTAGTAGCAGTAGCAGTAGCAGTAGCAGTAGCAGTAGCAGTAGCAGTAGCAGTAGCAGTAGCAGTAGCAGTAGTAGTAGCAGCAGCAGCAGCAGTAGCAGTAGTAGCAGCAGTAGCAGTAGCAGTAGCAGTAGCAGTAGCAGTAGGAGTAGCAGTAGCAGTGGTGGCGGTGGCGGCATCGGGATTTTGGCGGCGGCGGCGGCGGCGGCGACGGCGCAAGGACAAAGATAGCAAATGAGGTGCAGGCGAGAGGGCAAGCGCGCGTGCGGGCGTTAGTACTGCTGCAGATCGCTGGCGTCGAGAGAACGATCAATATATGGGCGGGGAAACTCCACCTAAGGGCACACACAGCGCGCTACTACAGTAATACATATTGTACCTAATTTCTTGGCGCAACGTTGTCATTTTTTCGCTCGATTGAAAGCCAAGGAAAAAAGAGTGCGCAACCTCCAAAACTTGGTACCAATAGGTAGGGCCGTCTCGTCCAAGCAAAGCCTCTAGTGCCACAAAACCTTCCCGGCGCTTTAGCGATTGCACTTTTCTTCTCACTGGCCAACGACACGAACAGCAGACGACGCAACTTCGTTAGTCCCTATCTCGTCACCGCCGTTGCCCCCGTGGCCCCACCCCTCCCTTTTTTGTCTCTTCTTGCCAACCAATGAACTAATCAAACGCCTGATACCTGCTATCTGCTATCAAGTAACTCCCGACACAATGAACACGTTCAAATGATCTCCATCTCGTCTCCCCGAACAAACCAACGAATCAAGTACTTGATAAATAACCCCGTCCATACCATACCATATTGCTACTCCTGGCGGAAAATTAAGAGCAATTACGTGTTCATGTTATTGCCTATGTCTCTCATGTTTTCATCCACAATGGGGTAGCTGGTAGAGAACAGCGCCCTCACTATCGACAAAACCTCCATACACCTCAAAAACACGCGAGCACAACCGGTAGAAAAAACGCCTCCAGCTTCGTCAGCCCCACACACCGCCGCCACCACCACCACCACCACCCGCATCAGCCCCATCAGGCCCAACAGTACCAAATCAACCGCGAACCCTAACGAAAATACAGAGCGACTCAAGCGTACAGCGCACAACAACGCCCGGCTCCGACGAGAACCTCTAAGAGAACTAAGGAGGAAAAAAAAAGAAAAGAAGCCAAAAAAAAAGTCCAAAAGAAGTTACGAATGGCACCGGGGGCTATCACACGAAGCAGCCCAGTCCGAGCTGCTGAGGAAGGTAGGTTGCGGACGTGTCCCCAATTTCGAGAGGCAAGCAAGGCAAGCAAGGAAAGCAAGGCAAGGACCTGTCCAGTACGATGCGTGGCGCAAAGCGCGACGATGACATCCGTACCACCTGCTGAGACGCTCATCCTACAAAGCACTACTGTACGTACAGATGGGTAATTTAAAAAACACAAAAAAAAAAATACGGGGGGGTGGGGGGGGAGGGTTGGTGGCTACTATACATGTCTCGCGTCCAAAAAAAGCTTTTTTCTGTATCCCTCCCCCCCCCTCCTCCTGCTCCTGCTATTGCTCCCTCCCCCCCGGGTGGACCGGACAAACAGCTGCCGACCGAGAACATCAGCAGAAAGGGGGAGCGACTCCGATTACACGCGCGCTCGACAACAAGCAGCACCCGATCCCGATCGGTCCCTCCTAGCCCAGCTCGCTCGCGGGTTCTCATACGCCCCAAGTTTGGCCGTGTCTCACCCTCTGCAGCAGACTCCCGCCCCGAGAGGCCGCCGCCGCTAAATCCAAGGTACGGTCTACCAACACCACCGACGCCTCGCGACGACTCGCATCATGAGCGGAACCTCTGGCCCCACCGGGACCCGTCCCTTGGCTGCCGCCGCGCCGCCGCCGCCGCCGGCCTCCCCTGCCTCCCCAAAGCTCGGGACCGCTCCCCTTCCGGCCGCTTGAGCAACGCGCTTCATCTCGTCAGCCTGTCGGCGGTTTTTTCGATCGAAGGGACGGCAGCGGGACCGGAAGAGAGAAGAAATTTGGGGCGTCGCAAAAACAAAAATCAAAGAGAAGGGACCTAGAATGTTATTTACGAGTATACGTAGTAGCTCTGAACCCCCACACCCCCACCCCCAACCCCCCCCACCCCTCCCCCACCTCACCTGATTGTTCGGTCTACGAACACGCTCGCCCCAAGCGTTGGACCGCCTCTTTCTCATTAAGTTCCTTCCTACTGCTGTTGGAAGTAGTAAACATTTCACACTACGAACGCACTGCACTGCAGCACAGCAGGGATTCGCCCAAATTGCGGGGGCGGTTCCAAAAAGAGCGGCACGCGCGCTTGTAAGATAGACAGAGCGTGCTGTGGCGATCGGGCGAGAATCAAGAAAAGAAAAGAAAACGGGTAGTCCAACTAACTCACGACTTGCAGCAAGATCAGCGGGTTGTCCGACTCGCGAATATCAAGAGGCAGTACTGGTATATTTATATTACCACCAAGGTGAGCAGGGTGGGCGGTTTATGTGCTGTATTGTGTATCGCGGTGGAGCCAGCCTGCGGCGGGATATGGTCCATTAGTATCAAGCACTTTACTGAAACGCAACGTCTCGACACCGCGAGCCGGGTTCGAGAGATCAGCCCATACTCCAGGCTTCAAATGCAGGATAAACAAGATGACAAGAAAACAAGACACAGAATGAGAAGGTGAGTAAATCTATCAGCCCAACACAAACACTTCATCACAGGATAACAAAATAACATAATTATAATGTAATAGGATAACAATATAACAGGAAAACAAGGTACCAGCACAGCGGGATAACAAGGTACAGTAACAGGATAACAAAAAAAACAAAAAAAAACTTTGTACGTGAACTGGACAACAAAACTATGACATAAAAATCCTAAAACCCCAGCCAACCTCTCCCAACCTCCTCCTGCATACGCCCGTTTTTGTTTTGTCCTCACCGCGGCGGCGAGAGTGGTGCCGATGAGGCCGGAGGTGTCGCCCAGGGTGAATACCCCACCACCGCCGCTAACATCCAGCAGAAGCTGATCCCACAGAACCTCAGCAAGAGAGTGAGCCAGCAGCCTGCGAGACCCACCGACAAACGTTGAGAGGGAGGCGGGGGGGGGGGGGGGGGGGGGAGTACTCATGTCATGCACGGCCGTAGTCGTACGACCGTAGATAGACCCACGCAGCCCTACAATGCCGATACGGAACACGCCGGGTTTTCGCCTCACCAGGCAGACATGGAGGGCGGTGGGGGGGGGGGGGGGGGGGGGGGGGCGTACTCATTTGTTGCTTGCCTTAGTCATTTGACCATTGACCACGCATCCCTTTCGAGACGGAGCACCGTTCCTACTCCAAATAGAGACACCTCCAACAATTGGGCGCTTAATACGTTGTTTCCATACATTACATAGAAACTTTTTGCTAATCTTATCCCCTTCCTGTCTGGCCGCCTGTGGCCACCATTCATCTCCTAGGATAGCGATCGTATTCTCGCTGCTATTCAAGTGTATCATACTCCTCCATGTCACGTTTGTCTGTTTCCCTCATCTCCTCTTCTAACACATCCCGTTCCTCCTTCTATATTTCACATTCTCCTACTATGTGAGTTCTACTTTATTGCTTTGCCACACGGGCACATCCGTGCATTAACTTCCCCCTCTTCCCGGCTACTGGTATACCTCTTCCTTTCTTCTGGCAGGTCCAGGTCACCTACACGAAAGCGCAGTTTCAGCATTTTCGCGAAGTCCATTGGGCCATGCAAATACGTTTTCATTCCTATTCCTTCCCTCAATCCCCCGTGTAGCGCGGGGGGGGGGGGGGGTTGCAGCGGTATTTACGACTTGGCCTAGCTTTGACAAACCTCATTACATCTTTTTCCCGAGAACATTCCGAGGAATTTTCCAAGCGGTCGGATTTACTTGGGATAGGATCAGTGCTGTTAGGGTTTACAAAGAGAAGCATATTTCAACCATGTTGTTGAAGCTGGGCCAAAGTCTAGACAGCCCACGGTTTTTGATCTATCACGGTGTGGTGGGCGGTGGGCGGGGGTGTACTCATTATCATGCATGGCCGTCGTACAACCATAGACCCTCGCATCCCTACAATACCGGGACGGAGTGCGTCGGGTTTTCACCGACCAGACAGCTACATGGCTTCATGGCAACATACAATTAGCCATGCTTCCCGCCGACCCCGTGATGCCACGAGTAGGTATCTCCCGCACCTATATCGCAATCGCTGTTCCAGTGGAACCTCCTGCGCCGAAATGCGGCCCACGGCGCTTCCGTTCCCTCCCCCTCCCCCGTCCACCGCCGCGGCTGCCGAAAGCAGCGCCGCGCCCGCCCCGCCCCCTCCCCCCCCCCCCAATCGCAACGCCTCAGCGGGAACACCCGCGCGCATGCCGGGCTCGCCAGGGAGAACGCACAGCACAGCCCCGTTTGTTTCTGCCCCGCAGCCGTGTGAGCCTGAACGCGCCCAGCAGGCTGTCTCCCCTTGTCGCTACCGGGGACTGTAGATTGAAGGAAGCATCCTATGTGGAGCGGGGAGTGCATGACAGACACCATAACGCTGGCTGGGAGGTCGGGCTGGGACGCCGGGTGCGTGGCGGCGAAGGAAGTGGAGGGGAGGGAGGGGGAAGGGGATTGGTAGAGGGCCTCGCTGGTGGCAGGTGCCGCTGAGGATGGGCGCGGGGACAACACGGAAGGGGCCGGAGAAGGAGAAGAGAATCGCTGTCGGCTGGTGTCGCTGCTCTGGGCCGCGATCTTGAGCATGCGTTCCAGGCTGGTCTGTAGAACGCGAGGTGCGCGGGGGGGGGGGGGTCATTAAAAAAAGGTGATCAATCAGGACGAGGTGGGGAGGGTAAGGGGGGGGGGGGCGTACTCGATATCATGCATGGAAAGTAGGGGGGTCTCGATATCATGCACGGCTGTAGTCGTATGAACATAGACCCTCGCACCCCTACAATGCCGGGACGGTAAGGAGGGGGGGGGGGGGGGGGGACGCAGTGGGCTGCCAGCTTTTCTTGAAACCTCGGACTCCACAAGAAATTCAACAGTTTCCTTTTGATGCCTCGACACCCGCTCTTTGAAAAATCGGCGCACAACCACGGTGGCGGAAAGACCTGCCTCAGGGTATATATATACAGAGCTATAAAAAACAACCAAAATCCAAGCCACTCCAGGAAAAAACAGCGCATAGCGTAATGAAGCATGAACGTGTGCTTGCGGTTCCCTTATCGCCCAGACGGCGAGAGAACAAGAGAGCACGCTCGCTCATCACCTTGAGCTGCTGAGACACGTCGGCGAAAGAAACTCGCCCGCCTGTTTCCTCCGAGATGTGCGCGGCGTGCGGGTGGCAATCGTGCCCCTGCTCCGACACCGAACACGCCACCGCCACCTATCGAGCGGGAAAAGGGGACACATTCACAAACAACCCGGGTATGTATTACCTGGTATCATTATAAGAGGGCGTCGTTTCGAAGGTCAACTCGGCCGCCGGTTTCCTCCCTGAGATGTGCGCGGCATAGGGAAATTACGGCAGTTGGTCATATGCACGTGCGGCGGCAGGAGCAGCTTGGTATACCGGGAATACAAGCTGAAACGGGCACTGGGAAAGGCAAGCTGATGACTGCAAGAGCAAATAGGTTCAAAACGTCGGGGGTCGATACACTTGAAAGTTTACTTGGCAGTGCGGGAGACAGTCCATTCCCAACTAACAAATCCAGGCTACATACAGTATACCTGTTACTATTATACGAGGTACACAGCAGCGCTCTGTGCTTAATCAACACTTCAGCAGATAACTTCTTCTAACGAACGTTGACGAGAATGAGGAGGGGGACAAGGAGGAGGGGGAGAAGGACGAGGAGGGGGAGGAGGCGGAGGAGGCGGAGGAGGAGGAGGAAGAGGACGAGGAGGAGGAGGAGGAGGAGGAGGAGGAGGAGGAGGAGGACCATCCGACTTGCACCGCCTCGGCTGGAGGAATACAATAACGCCAGGCTCCGCCTCTTCATTTGATTTCTTATGGTGCTTCCGGCGTTCGAATACCGGTGTGGAGATCCAGCACGCCCACCCAGTACTGGTAGTACCGTCGGAATTGGCGTTTCCGTCAGTAAGAGATGTTTCGGTTGGTGTTGGTGTTTCCGTCGGTAACAAAATTTCTGTATGTGCTGGTGTTTCCGTCAGTATCCATGGAACCATCAGTATTGATGTTTTGGTCAGATCTGGCGTTTCGGTCGGCAAGGGCGCAAGAGCATCGCACGATTCAGAAATGTGTGCGTGTGCGTGTGCATGCATGCACGCATGCACACGGGGGCGCAGCTTGTTGCGCTTGCTGACATAATTTGCATGGCTGCTGTACCGTATTGCTGCCGTACGGCAACGAACGATGAGGTCTCCCCAAGCAGGCGTGCAATGACTGCGACATCGTATTCGTACGTATAATACACATATTCGATTCGTATAGCAGTATCAACATGAAGCGACGACGGAATAGGATTCCAACTGCACCTAGGTTCGGGGCACAAACGTCTTGGCATTAGAGTCGTGGTCATTTTTCTCACTTGAAAAAGGGGTCGCAGTAGTTCACACCTCGGACAGGCAATCTACAGATCATACAGATCATACCAATCATGCAGATTATGACCTATCTATCTATCTATCTACTGTAGACCATCTAGATCTTAACCTTACCTGCCGTTACGTGATGTTCTACATAACCTGTAATAATACAGATCAAACCTACTGCTGTACTGCTGTACGGAACAAACATGTGCCACGATAGATCGTGCAGAACATACGGCTGCCACCCGGCAACATAGCTGTAGACCATACAGGTCAAGGATCTACATTTCCTGAAGGATCTAGATCATGCAGTGGGGATATGATCTATCTGATATGCCCGATGTGTGGAAGGGTTATTCTTAAGGCTGGGCACTGGTACAGTGTGCACTGGGAGTAGTAATTTACTGGGAGCAGTAATCTACTGATTGACCTGGCCAGTATATAACCAGTATTTGTACATTACGCACATAGCACACCCAAGAAACACGCTATATTATGCGCGGAAGCCTACTTGATGCGTTTCGGGAGGAGAGAGTAGATATGAGAGACAGTATACTGCCGCAATCCAGTATACTGATTGATTTTGACGACAGTATATTCGCTACTGACTGAGTCAGACTGTGCCCAGCCCTACTGCTGTGGTCCGTCTACTGTTGCTCTTCTGGCCTAATGGTCTACCAGGTAGTCTGCAGCATTCAACAGTAGCAATAGTAGTAGTACAGAGGCTTACTATTCTGTTTTACGTGTCTGGCTATCATAATACCCGGTACTGCTGTATCATGCATGTGGTGCGCTTGCCTCAGCGAGCCCATAGGTCCTGGCAGCGTTGAGCACGGCTCCTTCCACATCCCACACAAATGTCGTCACCAGGAAGATGCCCCTGGTGATGCTCTCAGACTCGGGGGCTCTTGTGGCATTGACCCTGCCCGGTGCAAACGCCTGCCAGGTGCGCAGCGAAACGTTGAGCGGACAAGCACATGTGGGGGGAAACACCAATTTATGCTGTATGTAGACCACGCTCAAGTACAGCAGCAGCACCAGTCGAACCCTTTGACGAGGGGCGCGCGCATCGGTGCCGAAGATTGGGAAACATGGACGTGCTCGATACTTTCTGGACCGCCTAGATCGTGAGGGGAAACGACCGACGCTTACAGTACGCTTCTTCTACAGTGCCGTTACCTCCGTACCGTGATTCTTACCACAGCTACGTACGCGTACGTATTTTATATTTTAGGGCCATTCCATTCTCCATTCATGTATATACCAGGCACCCTATGGTAGGTATGTACTGGTACGTACCAATATGGACGAAAATATAAGGAGCGTTTAGACATTACTATTAATACCAGGCGCTCCTTATGTTTACGTCCAGAGTGGTGTAGTGTATGTAGACTACAATATGTTTTAGTTTTAGCTGCTGTGTCAAGGAGACTGGGTATCAATGTTGACGTTGCTCCTGTGGATTTAAGGACTCTGTTGCTGCCCAGTCAGTGTCAAGTCAGTGCTGGCGTGCCCGATGCTGCCGTGCTTGGCAAAGAGTGTACGACTACGATACTTCTCCTGCTGCTTACCCCGCAGTGAGAGTCGATGTCTTCATTTGAACGTTTGAATTGGTGCATCGTGATGATGCTTGTAACAGCAGTCTTTGCAAAAAGTGGCTAAATCACCTCCATCCACAGCGCTGTGCTACGGACCCTTGAGCCTGCCTCCTGTAACCACTTGTCGTTCAAGATAACATCGGAGCTCGGAGCGTAGCAGGTTGGGGATTCTACTGCTGTGGTTGGGGAACCCAGCGAAGACCTACGTAACAGGCTGCAACCTGGCCTGATGTGTACAAGCTGCTTATAGCCCCACTTCTACAAGCTTGATAGGTAACTCGACACGCTGGGCACCACGCAGCATGGAGTGATACGCAGTCGTAGCACTAGATGTGTGTACACCCATAGAATCACACCTGAAGGTCCACAACCAGAGAGATGCCCAGCTCCTCCAGAACAAAGCCTAGCCCCCCAGCCCACCGCACTGCCTCGGTTGCGCCGCCATCGAGGAACAAACCTATGTTCTCCCATTCCGAGAAGCAGCAGTCGTGCAGCAGTCTCTGTAAAGGTCTGCGTACTGCGGCAAGTAGATCTACCACCATGCTTTGCTTCTTCGGCGAGCGGCTACTCGCCGTGACACCCGGCGACAGCAGCAAGGCGACAGCGAAGCCGCGAGTTGGTTGTCGAGTGCTGGGTGCAATGGGAATGACTGCTGCTAAATAAAATACAACAAGAACGCCATTGCTTCCCATGTAAACTCCCAACCGTTGGAGTAACGGTTCAACGGCGGTTTCACGATAATAATGTGAAGCAAGTACGCCAGGTATGTCAGGTAGCAAGTAGCAAGTAGCTGGTACAGCATAACAGGCAAGATAACACCCCCTCAGAAGAATTTCAGACCCGATTTCCTCTCAAAATTGGGGGGCACACACAACGAAAATGGTGGTTTTGGAAAGATTTCGTCGAGACGGTTGCAAATATAGACGCGTCGCTCGGCCTATTGTACGCTATACGCCCTCCCCTTTGTCGAGATACCCAGCTTTAAAAATCGTGCGAGGGTGTCTGTGTTGTCTTACGTGTTACACGGTAACTATATACGGTACGACAGGTACCAGGCAGAAAACAACACAGTCGAACGCTCGGTTGCCGTCTCTTGTTGTCATTTTGTACTGCCGTAGCATCGATTGCATTTCCAAGCTCGCAGACCCACAGCTTGGCACGGGAGTGTCTGGAAGTCAATATGCGGCGCAACTACAGTTTATTTAGTTTAGGAGGTACGGCGTTTTGCGTACGGCGATGTCCATCTAAAAAGGGGCCTCACAGTAAGGGGCCCCACACAAGACACACAGGCACGTAGCCAAGGAGAACAAAAGACATCCACAGGACACAAATTTACGCTTGCTTCCATCTACCTATCTATATATACATGGATCCCCTGCGACAGTTGCGTAAAGAATACCAGGTAAAGCGTATGAAGCGCAGGACGGATGTTTCGGGACCACTCCCTCGCAGACCTACTAATAATAGTAGTCCAAAGGGGAAAAGGAAAGTACTACAGTCAGTAGTAGTAAAACATTTAATAATTACCGCAAGTTAGGAACGCCCACAGCGCACGAGACGTTCCACGCAGAAATCGAGAAGAAAATCAACGCGTGGGCAGAGGCGGATATAGATGCTTCAGAAAGGGAAGACTGGTTTTTAGAAGGAGTTCACAAGGGAACAAGTAAAGAAGTGTGTAGTTACACCTTTGACAATATTTTGGGCAGCAGGGGCAGACCCAACAGTGAACGAATTTATGAAGTACGGGGGGGAAGGAATGTTTACCATGTTGGTTATATATGTTGTATAACTGGATATGACAGAACGAGTACGCACCTAAGAGGTGGAAAGAAGGAGTAGTATTATAGTAAACTTGTTCAAGAAAGGAGGCAAGGCTGACCCAAGGAACTACAGAGGGATAGCGCTACTAAGCACCGTAGCCAAGACTTTGAAATTTTGTGAACGTGTTACCTACTACTGAGCTAGAGGGGTAAAAGATCGATCGATTACCCAGCCCAGGGTAATCCTTATAACACTCTCCCCCCCTCTGAACGGCGGGATCTTTGGGGCGTCAGAACCGTATACGTCTGTACGCTGACCTACCCGCTTCGTTTCATTGCCTGGGGAACCACGGGGGACACGACATGTGTTTAGTTTTTTAGGCACGCGCAAGCGTTTCGGTAAAAGAAACTTTCGAAGTGAGGTTCGAACCCGTGACCTGGACGACGTCAAATGTGAAGGTGTTACCTACTGAGCTATATCATAGGGGTGAAAGATCGATCGATTATATACCCAGCCCAGGATAATCCTTAGTAAATTTATACACTCTTTAGAATGGGAACAATGACGGAGAACGAATATATATGCGAAGGGCAAGCAGGGTTTTTCTGTTTTCGCTAAACCGCAGGTGCGTACAGCACGTACGTGTAGACATTATCAAGTTATTAAGTGAGATAATCAAAGGCAGTAAATACGCGGAGGGGCTAACAACGTATATACTGTTTCTTTCTAGATGTACAGAAGGCGTACGAGAGATTATGGAGGGATGTATTATTGTAGAAAAAACTGTACGAACAAGGGATCAGAGGAAAGATGTGGAGAATGATGAAAAGGATGACGGAATGTGCGAAAAGGGCTGTGATGCTGGACGTGGAAAAATCAAAATATGTTGATATCTTACAAGGAGTTGCACAGGGATGTACGACATCACTTAATCTATTCAAGATACATATTAACGACCTGATAGTAGCAGTCGAAGAGGCAAAGCAGGGAGTCACAGTGGGGTAAGATACGGTGACGGGATTAATGTGTACGGATGGTTTCGTGGGAATATCATAAACACCCGAAGGATCGCAGAAACAGATAGAGAAGGCACTAGGGTACCCTACAGAAAGGAGAGTGACGGCGAACGTGAAGAAGTGCGCAGTAGTTGTACGTACCGAAGATAAAGTGAACCCGGTAAACTTCAGTTGGAAGTTAGGAGAAGATGAATCACCGATCGTAGACCAGATTACGTATCTTGGCGAAGAGATATAAAAATACTGCTCTTGGGATACACACACAGCAGAAACAACAGGAACGTGCAAAGCACACGTAGGCAAGATGGATGCGATCGTAACAGATTCGCACCTGGACACTAGGATCAAGAGATGCATCCTGATGAATGCGCTAGTACCAAAGCTAGAATACGCACAGCAGAAGCACGGAAAGGGAAAGCGAAGTTCGTAAAACATCTGGAAATAATACATATCACAACAGCTTAAAAAGTGCTACTACGGGGGTCCATAGTTAATGGGACCAAATTTTGTTAGTAAAAATAGGTAAATGTATAGGTTTTTATGTACACCATAGGTCCTATTAACTATGGACCCCCGTAATAGGATGATTAAGTATGTCTAGTAATACACTATTAAGAGAAGGACTGGGAATGTACCCACTTGAGACAAATAGAGACGCGAGAATGTCGAAAAGGCAATATAAACTATTAAGAACTTGCCTAAAATGAGGTTGCCAGTCATAGCTGATAGAGATGTGCTGGAGAAAGCAACAAAAAGACGTGGTGGAACAAGGTGGGAGAGCGAGTTGAGAAAGTATGAAAGGATATAGGAGGAACCCAAGAAGAGGTGCTGTCCAGACACGAGTTTGGGAGGCACAAGATAGAAATAGAATAAATGATAGAAAGAAGGGGAAGGCTAGCGCTATGAAATAGTGTGAAACAACAGAAGCACGCAGAGATATGCGAGGGGCTGAGAGAAATCAGGGGTATGTAAATATACTTGAATGACCCAATGGACTTCGCGAAAACGCTAAAACTACGGTTTCATGTAGGGGACCTGGACCTGCCAGAAAGAAGAAAGACGTATACAAGCAGCAGGGAGAAGGAGGAAGCAGATGCACAGGTGTGCCCGTGTGGCGAAGCAATAGAGAGTAGAACTCACATAGCAGGAGCATGCCAAATGTGCAAGAAGGAACGGGATGCGTAGAAGGAGGAGATGAGGAAAGCAGAAGAAAAAAGTGGAAGAGTGTGGTACACTAGATAGTAGCGAAAAAACGATCGCTGTCGTAGAAGATAGATGGTGGCCACAGGCGGCGGAACAGGAAGGGGAGAAGACTAGCAAAGCATTTCTATGCAATATATGGAAACAACGCAATAAGCGCCCAATTATTGGAGGTGTCTCTATTAGGAGTAGGAACGGTGCTCCGTCTCGAAAGGAACGCGTAGTCAAAGACTTGCGACAAATGAGTGCCCCCCCCCACCCCCCCCCGCCCTCGCGAGCGGGGTGGAAAACCTCAACTCCGCACAAACCAGGTATGTTGTAAGGCACCCGCGAGGTAGCTACATAGTCCTTCGTATACCCACTGCTGTCCCTGGAAGCGGCCACACCGGAAGACAGATCAAGTCATTCTACGCAGTCATCTGTGCGCAAGAATACGCACAAGGTGCAGAAGTCCGCCTCAGAAGCTGTTCTTAGCAGGACGCAGCTCACGTTTCGTTGCGTGGCGCTCCTAGACACTGACTAGTCCTCACTTCCCCGGCTCGAGCGACGCGTTGGGTCGCACGTTTTCGGTAGAGGTGCCGCCACCTCTAATCGTTGCGAGCAGCAGAAGCGCGTCCGTTAGCGTGGTGGGGGGTGTACTCATGTCAGGCATGGCCGTACTCGTATTGCCATAGATGGTTGAATGGGTGCAAACAAGCGCGATTTTGTGTCCTGCGAGATGGCTTGTTCTCCTTGGCTGCCTGTCTGTGCGCCTTGCGGGGCTCCTTACGGCGTGAGGCCTCTTTTTACGGACGACGCCACACCGAAAACGCCGTACCTCCCGAAGTGACCCTCGAATGCTCAACCATGCCGTATGCACACTACTGTTTTGCATCTATGTGAAAGAACACCTATACTACTTGTATTCACCGCATTGTTTTAGCTTCAGCCGGCAGGTCACCCCGACGCACATTCTCCAGCCCTAAACACGCCTCAGGGACGAACTAGGTCCGCTACTACTGTCTGTAGCACTCCGCTATATATGGTTGTCCAGCTTGTTGAACAATAGCTGGTGCAAACGAGCTCCGCTACAACTAATGATAGAACCACTCCGCTATCTAAAAGCTCATCACAATTTTCCCCCAACGTGTTGTTTGTAGTGTCTAATTTTTGGGACTCGTCGTCGTGATACCTGCGTTTGTTTCAGCTTGACAACGTATGCAGGTACGTATCCTGAACGAATGGTATGGTTCTCGACGTTGAGGCCAGGGGGGGGGGGGGGGGGGGTGTCCATGTTGCCGTGATACAACAACTACTCGTAGTATTTGATTTATTGGACAACCTTTTCACCGTTCTGTGCTCGTAGGGTGGCTGTCCATACGTCGGCGGGGGGGGGGGCGGGCGTCATAGCACCTGGTATCTGCCACTGCTATTATTACTGCACTGCTCTGGACGATTTTTTTTTAAGGGCTGTTTAGACTTCAAGTTTGTACTTCAGCGGTCCTTAAATTTCCGGCCGCAGTGGTGATATTGTACCTGTGGCAACCCGGAGCAGCAGTTTTATACGGGCAGTATGCACCATGCTGCGCGGTTGTTGCATACAACAACGCATACAACAAAACTAGCTCCCGTGTATTCATTCGTACTAACCATTACCCCGCGGTAGGGGTTGCACTCTTTGGGCGAACGGTTTCTGACCGATTGAGTTCCCTAATTGAGGGACCAGCAGTTAGGATGAAAATTTTACTCGTATATTCGTTTTAGGACTAGCGCATAGAAGTGCCGGTCGGGTGGCGCGAACAAATTTCTTCCAAGTATTGTATCGGGTGAGATATTTGAGCTCCTAACGTGAGGGGCTCAGGAACTTCTGGTGCACCCCTGCCGTGGGATGGCTCACAACCAATAGAACGAGTAAGAAAACGAGCAACAAGAAATGCGTGCTGACTAGATTCACAGGAATTCAAGAACTTAGCGTAGAACCCACCCGTTCTTAAGTAAGAAATCCAGACTGGACCGGCTTTTCTGTTCATTGCGTTGTGTCCTGAAGTGAATTGTAGGTGCTGAATTTGAATTGCCAATCCGAAATCAACTACTCTGAATACCCGGGCCGCCTCGAGCAGGTGATTCACAATCTTCTTGTAGTAGATAGCTTTTTTTTTTTCGCTGGTCGTTATGTCGACCGGTTTTTGGGCTGTGTAGACTCCCGAATTTCAACGGCCGGTAGGCCTTTCGTTTTTTTCAGTTGCCCAAAACACAAAGCGACATCAGATTTTCACCTTTATCGCTGAAATAAGGATGTGCCCTGGGCTCGGTTAATCGGTCTTCGAACTCTTGCCCCTATAGCCCAGCAGGTGACATCCTCACATTTATTTGGGATCGTCGGCAGGACACGGTTTCGAATCTCACTTCGAACACTTCTTTTATAGAAACGCTTGCGCGTGCGTCCCAAAAAATATATCTCCCTGGTTCCCCAGGTATCGAAACGAAGCGCGTAGGCAGGTCAACGGACGGCCGCACGCGGTACCGACGTCCCAAACATCCCGCCGTTCAAAGGCGGGGGGGGGGGGGGGGGAGAGGGCTACAAGTTCTAAGGATTACCCTGGGCTGGACAATCGATCGATATTTTTACCCCTAGAGATCAGTACCACGGTAGTAACACTTTCACATCGCCCCGCGTCCGGATGCTTCCGAAGGAGAAGCTTGCACAGCAGTGCTGGGTTCACCCCGCTGTGGTATGGTGTCTCTCATCAAAGGCCCGTACTGCTGTCGTATCCAGTATGATGACGTGGCATTACATTGCCCACTGTGATTACTGCATACTACGTGGCGACGAAGTATCTCTGTGGCGTAGCTTTGTGACCACAGAACTTGTATCTCTTCTGGAATTGAAGAATCGGCACGGACACTGGTGGTGCTGGATATCGACGGGTAGAAAGAACGGTTTAGTGTGAAGAACACACACAGACAGGTGTTCGGAGTATAGAGAAAGCCCTATTCAGTGCCAGAGTACAACTACATTCGGTCGTTCTCGGGCGGGTTAAAAACACGTGAAATCTCGATACAAGACACAAGAAAAAAGAAAAAGAAAAAGAAAAAGTTTCGAGACAAATTATCCAGCTCCCGTCCAATATGATGAGGGCTGGTTCAAATCGAACTCGATACATTTATCAAGCGTCGAAAGGAAGTCCACGCCATTTTTTAGAGGCATAAGTATGCTCATTTTTTTCACACGGACGTGTTCTGTGAGCCCCTGTGAACCCGTTAACGAACGCGGTTTTTTTTCGTTGTTGTTTGTTTCGTCGCCAGCTTTTTGGCCGTGTTTTTTGTATGTTAGGCCCTTAAGGAATCCCACTGTCCGGGCGAAAAGGCAAAACAAAACACTGATCGTTAACGGGGCTCATAGAACGTGTCCGCATTTTTTTAGGGTCTTTCCTCTCAAAAACGGCTTGGACTTTTCGTGCTGAACCGCCAGGTGTGTATCTACGTCCTAACAACTGATGGGAGACAGCTTGCAGTGAAGACTTTGCCTCAGCGGTCTCGGCCCGACTCTCGTCGCGCTGCTTCAAGGCCCGGTTACGGATGCCCTCGGCGGCCTCGAGACCGCCGCGCTGGATGGCAAGCACCCGGCGTGCAGCCACGCCCGCGTCTGCGAACGTAGTCCCGGTACGCGCCAGATAAGCCTCTTGGTTCTTCTGGACAATTTTCTTTTTTTTTTTTTTTTTTTTTTTTTCCCTTTTCGTCCGGTGCCCTCAGGTTTTTTTGAGTTTCCCATGGCTGATTGATATTTCGCGATCACTGCCAGAATGACTCAATAGGGCCAAGTTTGATCGCTAATTTCTCGTCGGCTATTTACTGGATTCAAGCGCGGATTGATTTGCTGTCTCCGCCAAGTCTCGGCGAAGAGGAGGGCATGTATTGTTTTCATACTCAATTGCAGTACTTCTTCCCCATAGAGCAAGAGACGAATATAAGCATAAAACACGAGTTTTCCCGCACATTTCCGGCCAATTAGACGTAAAAATCTAATGGAAAATTCTGAATGATATGTCTTCCCCTCCGTTTACACTGGTTACACGTGTCTGTTGAATCCCAGGATCCAACTCGTCTCCTATGTCGAGCAATTTGTCATTGCGGGTCAACCAATAATGCAGTCTAAAGCCAAGTAAATATGGTGGCGGTACATTTTTCATCTTCAATCTTTTTTCGGATTTTTTGGCGGCTTTCGTCGAATAGATGCGCCATTTTTTGGGCACTTTTCGTCGTCCAGTCCCAGGACAAACAGTAGCTTCGACATGGTATACATCTTGACTTGGCTTGGTAGTGGTCCTACGCAGTCAATCCTTCCAAGATTTTCGCGCGAAACCTTTTACAGACATTCCCTGCTGCCTATCGAACCGGCTCGTTCAGAAAAAAACAATTGTTTTCATGCTAAATACCTGGTATATACCTGGTATATTGTACGGACGCACCTGACAATTGTTATTGACTCTTTTGAAGGCCTGCCTGATGTGGTTGTTGGGCACACGCTTTTGCCGCTAGCGCCAGTCCTACAGCTAGCTGCAGGTAAACAAAAAAAACTGGACACGTAGGTATGTATGATACCACTCCGACCAAAAATTTAGGGAAGCTTTAGAATGAATAATTATATGCTAACGGTCCCTATATTACGGGTCAGAATGGTATCTATGTCACACGCCCTCTTCCGCGTTCATGGCGGTCAGTCAGGACGCCAAGGTCAGTACCAGGAATCCAATACTGTACGTATCGCATGCGGCTTTCGTGGCCGACTCAAATCTTGGGGGCGTTTTGCATGGACCAGCCCGCACGTATTGTTCCGTGTTGAAAAAAAGTTATCGGTCAATCGATGGCGGCTGCTACTGTCTGCGCGACGCGACCTGAACCTACTGGTTATTTCAGCAAGGGAGCAAAAAGGGAGCGAGCGCGACAATTAAAAATAAATGGCGATGTGGCAAGAGGCTGATCGAACACCATGCATTTTTTTTGTGTTGTTCGTGTGCCATGTTGTACCCTACGGTGCCCTATTATCAGTATAATGAAGACAACAACATCAACACTAACCATCATCAACAGCAGCGGCAGCGGCAACAGCCGACCAGAGCCGCTTGCTTCGAGCCGCCCCGCACGAGAGCCGATTTTCAGAAATTATTGCTCGAAAGATCGGCCACGAGCGGGACAAGGCGTTAAAAAAGGAGAAACAAAAAACCATAAAACATGGAACCACCATCGTCGCCCACCAAGAGGGCGGCGTGTCATCATTAATAATATCTCGTTCGTGCGAGAACAAGAAAATCTCGCACGCGAAAGAAGCATCATTATTAGGAGTGGGGTCGCGAAAAAAAGGAGGCAGGGGGGAGGGGTACATTTGTATTATTTTGTGCCTACTCGTCTTCATTCACATACCACATGAAATTCTGCCGTAAAACTTCTGACATACATCGATATCCATCCACCCAGCTTGATCATCATCGACGAGATCTAAAGGAGCACGTAAACCTACTCGACGACCATCATCGTGTATCTACATGACGGCATACCACCAAGCCGTGCGCAACAAGGCGCTCTTACTTTATCCAAGCCACGTACAGCACGGCAGCACGACAACTACCATACGGCTCTTCTTCACGTGTCAATACGCAACTACTACAGAGTAGCAACTACTTCAAACCATTTCAGCGTTTTTATGGCCTCCACCACCACCCAAGTACGATTCTCTCAAAACCACGATACAGCTCGGGGGTGCGCGCGCGTCTACAACACAAAAAAAAAAAAAAAGAGCCATCCACGCAAACGGTTTCATCAAACACGGCCATTGAAATGAGCGTTTCGAAAGAGGCATCGAAGGACCGACCGTCAACACCTCAAAAAGTCCAACATGCCAAAAACAGGAAGGGAGAACCATTCGTAGAAGCGCTGGTTCATAAAGACAGACGGGGCGGGCCACAAGTGGTACACGGTACACCGACAGAAAAATCGGCACATATCAAACAGGGGGGAACGGGGGGGGGGGGGGGGGGGGGGGGGGGGGGGGGGGGGGGGGGGGGGGGGGGGGGGGGGGGGGGGGGGGGGGGGGGGGGGGGGGGGGGGGGGGGGGGGGGGGGGGGGGGGGGGGGGGGGGGGGGGGGGGGGGGGGGGGGGGGGGGGGGGGGGGGGGGGGGGGGGGGGGAGGTAGGATACACAAGAAAAGAAGAAGAGAAAAAAACACAGCGGCGGCCAAACAAGCATCTACTACAGCTCGCCGTCTAGGAAAAGCCAAAGCGCATGCACAACCACATGCCGATGGCGGAGAGGGAGCCAACTATAATATTACCGCCGTTACGCTACCCCCTCACCGTTGACTACCCAACCCCTCCCCCCTCCCCCCTACCACCACCACTACCACCACCACTACCCCCCCAGTCTCACCCTCACGCACGCATCCATCAGTTTATCCCCTGTGCCCTGCTCCACTCCCTCGAGGTGCCAATTCCGGGACACGACGAGAAGAGAGATCTGTCAAGGGCGTCTAATTAAAACAACGTCCAGGCTTTCGGCTCGAAATCGGGCGGCCAACCTGTTGTGACCCCTCCACCCCCCCCAGACATGCCCCAGACATGCATGAAAATACAGTAGCGGAACCACACACACAACCAGGGCCGCACACGCGAGAGGGATGGGTCGGTGGGTGGACGACCCACGCTTCCGGGAAAAGGGTTTTTTGCGTCAATCAATCTACCGCCTACAGCGGGATGGGGCCTCTCTCCTTTCTCCCCCAAGCCACAAGCCGAAACGCAAAAACCCCGCAACTTAAAAAAAAAAAAAAAACCAAACCTCGAACCCAAAACCCAAACAATTTGAGCTTCTCTCTCCTCTTCTCGAAACCAAGCCCACAAAATGTAAAAATGCACTGCACAGCATGCGAGAGTACAAGACAAGTACCACCAATCAGAAGAGTGAAAAGCGTTGTCCGTCTCCCGCGGCACGCACTGAAGACGTGCAGAGCCCAAAATATTTAAAAAAAAGAAAAAAAGAAGGGAAAAAAAAAAAAAAACAAAAACACGTACGTCAGTACCTGGCACGTACGAGTACCGAGACGAGAGAGAAAGAGGGGGTCACTCTACGGTAGTAGGGGTAGGCACACAACAGGCGAAGAAGCAAAGAACATCGCGCATCCGCGACAGAAAATATCATAAAACAAAAACACGTCCGCAATTACACATACAAAAAAAGGGCCAACACGGCGGTAGCAGCAGCAACAGCAACAGCAACAGCAACAGCAACGCGTGTGCTACCAACTAGCCCTCTCGCGTTTTCTGCACAGCCCAACTTCCCCCTCCTCCGCATGTCCAGGTCGAAATATAATGTATGATAGCATGATAGCACAAAAACACACAAGAAAAAAAAGGCTTCGGAGTTGCATCGGTGCCGCCCCGTAATCCTATCCTCGGCGACAGGCGGCTCACCCTCCCTCCCCCCCCCCGCCCCCCGCCTTCCACACCGCCTCCTTTGGCCAACCATCGGGCCAAAATAAACAACTCCCCCCCTCACAACCCACACATGCCCATCCTGCACACGAAAAAACAGCGTCACGTTCCTTCCTGGGGCTAGCACTATCTCCTTATGGCGTGCCAGGAACGGTATTCGTTGTCAAAGACTTTCGTGTGTTCGTGGGGCTACACTCCCCCCCCCCCCCCCCCCCGTTCTCCCAAACACGCCTCAAGCTTGCTGCGTTACAAGCAAGAGGCTATCATTATATTATACGCCAACACAGCTGCGAAACCGGCAGTCCCGACACGCACCGAGCGCCAAAAATAGAAAAGCGAACTGATGGACCGACCGACCGACCGACAAGCCAACCGACCGACGGAAAGTAGGCACGCTGTTTCTCACGCTCTCGACTCCAACTCAGCGGGCCGAGAGCGCAAGACGACTGACTATAAGTTTCATATACTATTATGGTGGCCGGCTTATACTGTGTATGCCGCCTGCCCGCCCCCCCCCCGCCCCTACCTTCGAATGAAAATACTTTCAGAAATTGTTCACCAGCAACGCCTATCCCGCTGCCCGGTCCGGTCCGGCCCAGCCCGGTCCACAGCGGCCCGGCCCGGCTGGGCCCAGGCCGCCTCTCCACGTGCCGCGTCTTTAAATATCTCACCCTCCGGGGGCTTAAAAAACGTAAAAAACAACAGGCAAGCAAAACAGACCAGGGATCGGTATATCTCCGTGATGCGGCCCTTTCCCCGTATACCCTATAACGCGATATATCCCACCTTATTCCTAGAAACCTCGGCGGGTGTGTGTGGCGTCCCCAGAGCACCATCCATCCGTTCCCACACGAGAGCTTTTACGCGCGCAGGGCGTCAAAGGTCGCCCGCGCAAAACAAAAGCCTTACCGTTTGCAACTCCGGCTGTCAACACGTCAAACACTCTCTCTCTTTTCCTCCTGCATCGCCCCGTGTGAGCCCGCCCACCGGTTGCGACCCGTCCTCACAGCGCCCCCGCTGCGAGGCCACCCACCCACCCACTCACCCACCCACCCACCGCGAGCCAACACACCCCCACGCGCAGCGGTACGTTTTTCTCGCCCGACTCTGCAGTGACCTCTTGACTACGTACCACGTAAGCAGTAGCAAAAGAGATAAAAGCAGAAACAAGCAAAAAAAAAAAAACGACAGAGACAAGACCAGAGACTTCCAGAAGAAGAACGTTAACAACAGCCCAAGAACCAAAAAAAAAAAAAGGAAGTACAAGAACAGGAAGACGAAGAAGACGACGACGACGACGAAGAAGAATAAACAAAAACTGACGAAAAAGGCTGAGCACAAAAAAAAGAAGACAAAAGAGGTGAACCTAAAAGCTTCTTTTCTCTCTCGACAACAATTTACACAGCGTCGTCATGGAGGGGGCGCGGAGGGGAGACCACACTCAAGCTCAATCAACGTCCACCCCCCCCCCCCCCTCCGCCCCCCCTCCCCCCCCCCTTCACTCCCTTCCCCCCTCCCTCGCACCCCCCCCCCCCGTTCACTCCACATCGGTTCCAGGCGTGGAATCTTCCCGTGTTCGTGTTGTGACGGTTGAGCTGCGAGCAATGCCCGCGGGCTTCGGGCTCGTTGGGCCCCTCGGGGTCGGCCCCTTCGGGCTTCTTGGGCCCCTCGGGCTCCGCGGCTCGCCCTTCGGACGCTGCAATGGCGGCGGGGCAGACATATCTGTCTCCACTCGACTGTCCGGCCCCGTCGCCGAGCTGGGCGTTTTCACCGCCCGCCCGCTCTCGCGACCGCCACCACCAGAACCACCACCTGCGGCGCCGCCGCCGGCGCACGCGAACCCTTCCCCGGAAAGAGGAGGAGGAGGGGGGCGGCTGCCCGTCGCCCATCTCCGTCCTTCCGTACGCGGCCGCGGCAGACCCGCTCCGCCCTTTTCTTCCAGCGTCGCCAGAGACAGCGTTGACGTCGCTAGCGGTCCCGCTCTCGGCTCCGCCCTCGGCACCGGTGGTAGCGATGGAGGGCGCCACGGCCACGAAGATGTCTCCCTGGATCCCCGCGATGGTGTGGCCGATAGCGATCGCCGACAAGGAAGCGGAGCAGCCGCCGTCGACCGACGAGTCTACCGTGTTGACCGACGGGAACGCCGTGTCGCCCACGCTGCCCGTCATGGGCGTGCCGTCCGCTGCGATGCTGTAGGCGCTGTCCGGGCAGCACTCCTATTTGCGCGAGGGAAGGGCGGGGCGGGGGAGGGGAGGGCGGTAAAGGCATCACGCGGGTGGAAGCGAAAACAAGGTGGTGGTGGTGGTGATTTGCTTGTGGTCATGATGGACGGCGAGGGGACGACTACGCCGTCACCTGGTGCAAGTCCGCATGTAGCACTATATATGCAGTATATGGGAGTACTGCTGGACAGCCAGTACGGACAGTGGCGTACTGCTGGAGAGTATGGACAGCGGAGTACTGCTAGACAGCATGGACAGTGGAGTACTGCCGGGCAGTCTGGACAGTAGATGTCTCGTCTCCGTGGAAGGCGCAGGGTGCTTTTATTAACAAGAAAATTCCGATACCGATACCGATACCGATACCGATACCGACACCGATACCGACACCGATACCGATACCGATACCGATGCTGACACCGATACCGATACCGATACCGATACCGACTCCGACACCGACACCAGTACCGTCAACGCCACTCCCACCCCCTTCTTCAACTTTGACGACCCTGCCACATCCGTCGCCTTATCAGCATTTTACCCTTCGCACGACGGATGTAACCGGAGACGGAGACTGAGACTGAGACTGAGCCAACATGAGATCGAATGGGCGGTTGGTAGTATCGTCGTTCCTCCACTACCACCGCACCCGCCAACAAACCCAAACCTCGCTAGCCCTCCTGCGTCAACGTTCCTCCCACAAAACCTGAACAAACCACGCTCTGCCACACCGACGACACAATGGGCCAGAAACTGGCCACAAAAGAAAAGAAAAGAAAAACAAAAACAGAGGTTCAAACAGGTCAAAACCTGGAAACCCTTTACTTAATAGTCACCTGCCTGGCAAGCTCCTGGCACACTTTCATACCCAGTTAATCCGTCCCACCTCTCAACTCTCAGAATCCTGTACACAACATCAGGTACACTCTGAACGCTTTTCTGGGCAACCCGTGATCTCGTGCGTCTTCTTCTGCTCTCCCCCCCCGGTACGAAGTTAGCCGGTATCTACGGCAAAGGGCGGACAATGCACCCGGTAACACGTAACACGGCACGAGAGGCACCACTGCAGACGGAAATACAAGGATCGCTCGGACATTGATCTCTACACCAAAACGATCCCTAAATTTCCGGCCATATTCTCTATGATGCCAAAACCTTCCTTCCCTCTTATCGTTCGGACACAAATAAGTTGCTCACCCATCACACCGAAAACGGTCCGTATCTCGGACAGAAATAGTAGGGATCGTGATCGTCTGGGTATAAATATGTATACCTAAAAAGTATACCCCAAATTGTCCTTCCATTTCCGACCAGAAGTTTATAAAAATATCCAAAGCATGCCGGTGCCACATACATACCAGGGACTATACCAGGCACCACTGCCACACCATAGGAGGTACCACAGTGGACGGAAATATAAGGATGGTTTGGACATAAATATTTACACCAGAAAGTTCCTTATATTTCCGACCGTGAGGTATGTATGTATGTATGTATGTATGCTCTATGTGTTTTATTTTTTTTTTTTTTTCGTTTTTTTTCTCAATCATCACTTTTAATTTCCAGCTATGCTCGTATTAATAGGAGGTTTTTACCCTCAGCGATCTTCTGGACAAGCCGTGGTCACAGGTGTCGTCCCTTCCTCCCTTCCCCCCGGTACGTGCCTTTATTTTTTGTCGCGCATAGGGTTCAGCATTCCCACTGCTCGTCGATTTTCATCCAACGTAGCTAACCCACGCTCTCGCGCTTTCCGCTAATCAATGTTTTATGCAAAAAAATATCCCGACGAGCATGCACTCACCCGGTGAGACTCGAACCCACGAAATTGATCTTGATAGGCACGTGGAACACCTACCTACCTACCAACCCACCCAGGACGCCGGTATTGGCCTACCTTGATGTGTCGCGTCCAGGACAAGAACTCCCGCTGTTCTTCCGGCACGATGACCATCTCCTTCAGGCCCTTCCCCATCCCCGTCTGCAGCGCGATAGCGCGCCCGCCCCCGCTCCCGTCCTCCTGGCGCAGCTGCACCCTCGTCACGTCGCACAGAGGCAGACACCCGTGGGACGTCCTCAGACGCTGGCCAATCATCTTGTCGCACATGGCGGCGTCGCCGAAAAAGAAAACCACGTCCTCCAAGTCCGGTCCGACGGAGCGGAACAGTGCGATGTAGCGCCTTCCTCCGGTCTGCAGGGGCAGATTTTGTTTTTTGTAACCGTTTTTTTTTTTTTTTTTTTTTTTTTTTTTTTTTTTTTTTTGTTCGAGCAGAAATATTAGTTAATTAATGAATTCAAGGCCGCAAAATCCCGTTTCGGATATAGAGCTTACTTGCAATTAATTGCAAGTCAGTTTTTTGTTTCTGTACAGCAGTTCAGCCTTAGACGGGTTGATCAAGAACGAACTGTCACGTGTCCACGCTATTGGGGACAAACGGCTTGCAATTAGCGCGACATGACTTTCGCAGTATTAATACTAGTATTATTACGGGGGGGGGGGGGCATAGTAAATAGGACCTGTGGTACACACAAAAACCTTTATATTTACCTATTTTTACTAACAATATTTGTTCCTATTTACTACGGTCCCCCGTAATAGTAGTAGCGCAGCAACAACAACAGGAGGTAACGCCGTCCAGGAGAGGAAGGTAATCGGTGGGAGGAGGGGGCAGGGGATGGCGAGGGGCTAAAAGATAACGTGGACAAGAGGAGAAGCACGGAATGGTTCATCAGATAAATACGTATTTTAACAGCTAGGTCTTACAGGAAGAAGAGAGGAGAGAGCGTTCGAGGGCAGGAACTCGCAGCAAGAACAGAAAACGTCTACTACAGCAGCAGCAGTCAAACGCAACCGGCCATGGTACATTGCTGCATCTACTCCGGAGTATACAACAGTGGCATGCCTCCAACTAACGCCGTGTCAGTGTGCACGGGCGGCGCAGAAGGTGCGGTTTGCGGAACAACACGCGAGGCAACCTTCAATCACGCAAGACCCCGCCTTCTCCAAGCTGTGGTACGAGCGCACCCGGCCGCGAGATGAAAATACATATATACGGCACCTTCGATCACGCAAGACCCGCTTTCTCCAAGCTGCCGTACGAGCGCACCCGACTGCGCGTTCTCAACACATGAATACATGAATACATACGCACATACGTGGGCGTGGAGAAAGCCGGCGGCGCGCGACCGTTGCGTACGCATACACTCCCGCCCGACCAACAGCCAGACCAACAGCCAGGAGATACGCGTACTTGGTACAGCATCAATAACAACAACAACAACAACAACAACACAGGCAGACACTCTCCGACGCTTCAGTCCCAAATCCACAAACGAAGCCTCAATCGAACCGAACGCACAAAACGCCTACCAGCCTCTCACGCCAAACAACCGAGCAACCACTACTAAACACCAACACACCAAAAACCCACCTGGTGCTGATCGCTCTGCGTTCGCGCCCAGCCCCGAATCACCGGCGGCGGCATCGTGCTCCTCGTGTCGGGAGAAGACCGCCGCTTGCGGTCCGCCCGCACCACGGCGCCAAACTTGCTCGACCTTCTCGACTCGGAGGGAGTTCCAATCGGCGTCGGTGCGGACGACGTGGCCGGGGTCGCCGAGAGGGATCGGCTGGAAGTGAGCTCCATCTGGAAGGCGGGCACCTCCGCGCGGAGGGCGTCTACCCAGCCGTCACGCTCGCTCTGGGACTCGGCCCGGAGCACGAAGGAGCGGTGGTGGCCTTGCTCCATGCTCCCGTTGTCCATCATCTTCACGCTCTTTACGTAACCTTGGTTCGCCTGGTTTGATAACAAAATACATCGTTTTTTATGGGGGGGGGGGGGGGGGGGGGGGGGGGGGGGGGGGGGGGGGGGGGGGGGGGGGGGGGGGGGTACCGGTAAGAAACAAGAATGGGGACGGGAGGGGCCGCGGGGGGGGGGGGCAGGAGAATGGGGACGGAAGGGAAGGGGGGGCAGAGGAGGGGGGGGGGGAGGACGAAAACGTCACTGCTTCTGCTGTGCCAAAACAAAACGTTCGCCCTTTTGTCGACAACATGTCGGAGTTCGAGTTTGTAGTGTGGGGTGGTATGGCATGGTATGGTGTGTTGCATGCGGTGTAGTGAACGAGCACGACCGACCGCGATCGCCGGAACGAGGACCGGTTGGACCGTGGACAGGACACATACTTATAGGATGCCCACGGTAACAGATACACCGAGGGGGGTTAAACTTCGCACCCGGCGACAAAAAAATGCAACACACTCCCAAGCACCGCTGTTGTACCGGTCTCTCGTTTGCAGCTACATCCGGAAAACCTGCTCTGCACCTCGAAAAGAAAAAAAAAAAAGTGCCGGCACGCAAAAGGACGTTCGGAAACATCAGCAACGGACAGTGGCGCCGGAACCGTGTGACTCGTTCAGCACGATCGATCACACAATCACAATCACATTCCGCTGCCGGTTCAAGTTTTGTGGACTCGGATAGGATAGGGATAGGGGTCGGTTGCAGTTTCATTCCAACGATAGCGCGGTCCGTTCCGTTGTCCGGGGTGATCTCGGCCGGGCCTACCCTAGCCCCAAGGAGGCGATAAAACTTCGTTACTTCAAGTCAGCGCCGGGGGGGGGGGCATTTATTTCGGGGCTACATACATACAGCCTTCGAGAGTACATACTAAATTACCAGAGCATATAACTTCACACGCGTACATACCTCGTAAAAGTTTTACCCGTGAGTTGTTCCAGAACAAACTAACGCAACTTCGTCCTCTAGTTTCAACTCTAGACCCTGTGGCTGGCAGTGTCAAAACTTCGTCCCTTAGTTTCAACTCTTTACCCTATGGCTGGCAGTGTCAATGGACGAGACGAGAAACAGACGATCTCAAGGACACAACATACCGGGGAACCCACCCAATTGATGCCTTTTCAGTACAACACCCCCACCCTTGAGGCTGGCGGCCAAGTGATGCTTGCTACCAGGTACATCTCATATTCTCACCCGTAGGCTGATGGACACGTCCGTGGTCCCGATCGGGTCAACGTTGATTCCCTCCAGGGGAATAATACAGCGAGGGGCCTCGTCCTGGTACTGAGGCGCGCGGAAGTAGTACAACACCGCGTCGTTCAGCACAAACCAGTGCTTCTTCCACTTCCCCACGTACCCTGCAAAACGACCGTCAAGAGCGAAGGACGACACAGGGGGCGACAGGCAGAAGAGACAGGGCGGGAAACGACCGGAGGCGGGGCGGGGCGGCGCGGGGGGGCGGCGCGGGGGCGGGGGCGGCCGATTCCGTCACAACGGAGAAATCGTAACCACAAAACTTTGAACGAGAGAAAACGAACGGGTCATCATGCGGTCTACTGCTTTAGTCTGAAAATATAAAAAAAACGCAATGGGTGCTACCGGGAGTCTGCTCTGGTTGTACCGAAATGAAGGCGATGGACGATTCGTCGTACCAGGTACCAGGGCGTTGAAATATCAATAATCGTGTGATGCGTTTCGCGTAGCGCGGTGAGCGTACCGACAAGCAAAAGCACAATCTCTACTGCTGCGTCCGGAAAAACAATTGGGCGGCGCAGGGGAGGCGAGGCGAGGGAGGCCAGCCAGGGAATCCCTGAAAACACGTTTTGCCGCTGAAAGCACGAGAAGGAGAGCATGCGTTGTGGCAAAGAATCGACCAAAATCGACGAGCAGTGGGAACGCTCATCAACAGCAGTCTTCGCGGTAAAGTGCAGGCGGACATTTAATGTATATGCATTCAATATATATTTACGTACAGAACAACGAGAATAATGGGAAAACGCCTGTGACGAGGGCTTGTCTCGAAGGGCGCCGAGCGTAAAAAGTCACGCGAGTCAAGCTGGCAAGTTATTGATAGTAAAGATCATGACACAAAAAAGAAGACTGCGTAAAAACCAGACACAACGCTTCGCGCGATACTCCCAAGGTTTATTACCTGCGAAAACCCAGCCTCCCGTTGGACGCATCCCCACTCCCACCACACAACGAAACAACGCCAAAAAAAAAAAAAAAAAGCTACAATCCCACCTTCTTCGATGCACACGATACAAACATTAACAAGCAGCAGTAGCTTACGAGCAGGAAAAACAAGTGCAAAAATCAGCAACTCAAAATACGTTTGGTCACCTTTACCCTTCTTCTTGAGCCAGCCGCTCTTCTTCGGCGCCACGAAAGTGATTACCTCCGATTCGTACATATCCCCCTCGTCCATACGGATCTCCGACTCCTGAAGAAAAAAAATAACGAAACGCAAAAAAAAAAAAAAGAGCAGACGACGAAAAAAGTATGTAAATTAATGAAAAACATAAAACGTTCAAAAGCAAAAAACAAAAAAACGCACAAGACAAGCGTTAAACCCCCCGCACCTGAAATAGAGACGGTGACGGAAACGGGGGGAGACAGTTATTTGTTGAAACGAAAACCATCAACCATCAACAAAAAAGAAAAAAGTCTTTAAAAAATGCCATCAACCGTCGACCAGACTGGTGCAAGGAAGGCAAGCAAGCGCGAACCGCGAGGCGCGGGGGCTAGTAAGGTTAAGAAAGGACGAACAAACTCCAAGTCCGTTTTGAGGTTTTATGCGTAGGTATATGATGTACAAGTATGATAGGCAAAAGTGAAACAAACCTGAGAGGGAATGACCAAACAAACGCGAAATATGTTTCGAGGAGGAACGTGAACGTGTGTGTGTAGGTGTGTGAAGACAGGGAAAAAGGTAAGCGAGAGAGGACACGACAAACAATTGCGAAATCCGTTTTTGAGGAGCGGTGCGGTGCAGGGCAAGCGCCAAGCGCCAAGCGCGAGGCCTTTAGGCGGGGTTGCAGGTTGCGGCTGAGGACAAACAAAACGCGATATCATCCTCTGAGGCGCAAGGTGTACCTACAGGTGTCTGTGTGATACGAAGGGTAGAGATGAGAGGAAACGATATGTATGTATACGAAAACCTTTACCACGCATGTTGCTCCTGCTCAATTTCACGAGTTCCAAGCAAGCGCGAACAGACTTATACCTGGTCAAGCAAGCCTACGCAATGCTCGACGAGAGAGATTCTTTCGAGTCTTTCCATTGAGCTGAACGAACAAGGCGGCAACACCAAAAGGGTCGGAGGGAGCGAGAGCACTATCAAGGGGCAGCACAACACACAAAACAAAACATGGGCAGCACGTACGAGTAGGCCAATAGTCAACAACAACAAAAAAAACTCCGCGGGCGGACTTACCTTTACCCGTCTGTACATCCCTTCCAGGAGCGCTTTCGGGGGATCCATCCCCTGGTCAACGCCGCGGTGGTTCTTCACGAACTGTGCCTCCGTCATCTTCGCGCTCTCCTGTTGGTTCAAAGAAATTTTGGCCGGAAAAGGAACGAACGGACGCGGCGACGACGTGGAGCGCGGACGGCACGAGCTTCCGCCTAAGAATCCCTTTCGTAGCGTTCTTGCTATTAACTGTATTAATATTACGGGGGTCCATAGTTAATGGGACCAAATATTGTTAGTGAAAATACCTAAATATATAGGTTTTTATGTATGCCACAGGTCCTGTTAACTATAGACCCCCGCAATAGTAAGCCTTAGCATCGAGCCTTTGGTTGGTCGGTCGGTCTTCGTGCTCAAGCCTTTGCGATAACGTCTACAGAAGTCAGCCTTGGTGAATTAAGCTTATGGTGCCGTAGTAGCCTGTACGTTACATGCAGCCTTCGCGTTAGCTTTCGAGCTGAGATGAGAGTCTTCGACATCTGCCTTCACCAAAAACCTCGACAACCGCTTCTGCGGCTTCAGAGTGAACACGTACAAAAACAACAACAACAACAACAACAACAACAAAAGAGGACTACTACAACAAAAAAGAGGACTACTACAACGAGTAACATCCGCCGCACCATCCAGGGCAGACTGCCTGTATATCATAGAAGACCACAGTAATAGGTGCGCTATCATAGGGCATGATGCTTTCAATAAACCTCTCTTAACCTAACCTTAACCCTCTTAGCAAAAATTGCCGTCCCGTTTCGGGGACAAACCACTCAGATTTCAAGAATTTTGTCTCCAAAACGGGACTGCAGTACTGAAAGGGTAAATAAACCTCCACCCTCAACATCAAAAACGCCATCATACTACTGAAAAAAGTACCGTACCTACCCAAATTGGCCGTGTATTTAGTTTAGTATTAATAGTCACTCTCCAAAAATGTGGGCGCAGTTGTGTAGAACGGTTCATTCACGTTACAACGCTTTTTACGACAGTAATAGACCGCTGTGCACAAATATACACTGGCCGGAAATGTAAAGATCGTTTACACACTGATATCAAGACGAACCGGTTCTTATATTTCCGCCTTGGGTGGTGCCAGTATGTAACTTGCCCTCTAAACGGGAGTGCAGGTGGTCCTGAAGGAGTCACCATGAATATCGTACCCGGAGGTAGTCAGGCGCACGTTCTGTGTACCCAAAAGAGTCGGTCCGTCACGTCAGAGAAGGGTTGTGAATGAACTCGAAAGGTGCGGTGGTGTGTGCCCTCCTCGCTATAAAACTACGTGCAATTCCATCGTTGAATAGAAAAAAAAAAAAAAAAAAGAACGACAGCAAACGGCGTGGTCAACCACACCAGTAGTACTCGGTATGGGGCACCACAGATACAGTAGGTAGTAAAGTGATGCCGCGCGAGGCTACTGCTGTTGATTCCATGCTCGGTTGGGGCAAACGTTGTGTTGAACCTTACCTTCAAGACACTTCGACACAACTAACCGCGTCGGGACTTCCTACTTTCTTAAAAAAATCTCCAAGACTTGTCTCTCGAATTGCCCGCTTTCTCACACACACAGCAGTACGTGCGCGCATGCATGTTCTGTGACAGCGTCAAGACCACCCGCACGCGCGAAGACAGCAACAGCAAAAAACGCAGCTCAAGATAACTCGGCTACTATGAATAGAGCAGCCACAGCAGTAGCCACAGCAGTAGCCGGTACCAGACAGCGCACCACCACCACCGCCATCACCGCCATCACCACCATCACCACCATCACCACGACGACTCGCCTTGATATTTCTGTTGTACATATCCGTGTTCAGGATCATGAGGCCGAACGCCAGAACCCACGCCGTCCCGGCGCTAGAAAACACCCCCGCGTTCTCCTCGTGATACCTCTCCGAAAACCTCTCAATAATCCTGAAACGGTGGACGACACAGCCATGACGGAGACGAAAATGTGCAAGCAGTGGGGATGGAGGTGGGGGCAGGGGGGGGGCAGGAAACGGGACGGGGGGTTGAGTCATTTCCTGGACAACCGGCTAAAACAAAAAAAAGCATACCTGGTACCTGGTATTATAAGAGCCCGGGTCTTAATTAACCTAAAGAAGGATTGATTGACACAGCTTGCCATTACGGGGGTCCTATTAACTATGGCTATGGTATACAAAAAAACATATATATTCACCTATTTTTACTGACAATATTTGGTCCTATTTACTATGGACCCCCCCCGTAATAAGATAAGTGCGACGAAATCTCCGATCTCACAGCCGTTGTTTTTCATTTTTTTTTTAAATGTATCAAATGCATAAATACCAGAAACCTAAAGCAGTTATCGCCTGGTACGAAGTGGTCCCGGCCATGGACACTCACTCGTCCGCCCCCCGACCATGCGTTTAGCTTGCCGCCTCCTCACTCAACATCATCACCGCATCACCGCATCACGTTTCTTTCATCATACGAGCACGCGCCCCTTCTCAACTGCTGCAAAAAGTATGGTACATTTACGTCCAAGCAACGTAAATGGCTGCGCGCACGTCTTCCCCAAAAGGTGGGCGTAGTTTGGCTGTATTGTACCACTCCGGCAGGATATGTAAGGAATACTGTTCAGGCATTAAAATGAAGACCGGTCCGTCTTAATATTTACGCCCAGAGGAGGCGTTTGTTTCGTAATGCTTCCTTCCTACCGCAGGGAGTATAGCACGCTTGGCCGATAATATAATGATCATTTAGGCACTGATGTAGAGAGACAAGGTATCGTATGCTCACGACCAGAGAGAGCGGTACCGAGCAGAGCCGACTCAACCCGACAAAGCATCGTTACAAAGATTAACCTTCCGAAAAGTTAACACAAGGAAGAGAAAAAAAAAAAAAAAAAAACGCAGGGAAAAAAAAACACACACACACACACACACACGACCAAAAAGATGGACACGTGGCACGCCCCGAAGGATGGACACGGACACACTAGATAAGATGGACACGGACACACTAAATAAGATCGACACGGACACACTAAATAAGATCGACACGGACACACTACATAATATCGACACGGACACGCATTCATTGCCGCCTTCGTCATGAGACCGTACACACATGTGTAGCAAAAAAAGCCCCACAATGCCACCAACGCGGAATGTTCTCGGAGCATCTATCTCACAGCCTTCTCTCACGGTCAAGCCCGGAGTATCAGTGTAAAATATTAAAAACTACACGATGAATCAGCAGAACCAGTATGTTATGTGACCCCGCCATGACCTGTTAGCCGCAGGGTGGGCACGAGGAGATTTGGCCGCCCACGGAGGCACAGTACCGGCGTCCTACGGTTTTTGTTTTGTTCTTGTTTGAGGTCTTACGATGTGCTTCAGCTATAATGTGCGTGTAATGTTGTTTAGCGCTGGTATACGTACTACTACTGCTGTAGGTATTATTTTTTATTTTTTTCCCTGAGGCATTCTCGTTCTTCCACTCCAGAGAGAGTTATCAGAGCCCGTCCTGGGACCACGGACCGCATTGTTTTTGGCGATGGGTCGATGCGAGAACAACAACCCACGTGTTTGTGTGTGTTCTCCACATTAAACCATAATTTCTACCCGCCGACAACCAGCACACCCAGTGTCCGTGCTCGTCCTTCAACCATAAGATAGATACACGTTCGGCAATCACAGGCTGCGAGACAGAGATAACGCAACCGCACCGGAAAAAGCCGTACTTGAGGAGATTAGCCGAAAACGCATTGCCATGCCGAACGTACCGGGTACGAGAAACACAACATAACACAAGCCAGCAAACCAGCCAGACTTCTACGCACGATGTCAAATAAAACGCCGAGCTACGTTAACTACTAACTAATGGCGTGGGAAGAAAAGGCGTGGGCGTTTGGCAAGCAACGGGATCGCCTTGGCCGGCAGCGTTCGGCCATCGGATGCTCACCCGGCTTATAGATTTATTTGTTGATTTCACTATTTTTCCTACATATCTGCAACGAGAACTCTTTGCTCTGCGGGAGGGGGGGGGGGGGGGTAGGGAGGGAGAGAGGGTGGGAGGGTTTCGAGCGGTTGCGCTGTTCCGGGAATAGTGCAACACGGGAAAATGCACGCCGGTACCTATTAATAGTCGTACGCACATACTTGACGAAAATACAGAGTCGCGCTGTTGCGTTTTTTGGCCCTTCAAGGTTGCGCTGCTTGCTTCGCACAACCTCTCGCGCCAAGTTGGAGGCAGCCCAGCCATCGCACCTCCCCGAGAGCCTTAGTTAGGATAGATTCGCCACCGCTCTTAAGAACTGACCGCTTGCGTTGTAATCAACAGATTTGACAACGCCGCATGACGCTTCCCAACAGCGAGCACGACGACAGCCCTAAGCCAACCCTTCGCGGGACTCCTAAAAAGTGAGGCCACACCAACTCCCGAGTACTTTTGTCTGTCCCCCCAAAACGTGCGAAAAAACGTATGAATCCTTCTCAGCGATATACTGCAGTCCCGTTCTCGAGACAAACCACTCAAACAAGTCCGAAAGTAGTTTTTGTCCAAAACCGGACTGTAGGAACTTTCGTACTGCTGTAGGATTCCTAAAAGTGGTGTCAGACTCATTCCAACTGCGTGGTCTGTGCCCAAAAACGTTCGGTGCGGTTCCAAGGGCCCATCTTAACGGGGACTTTCGGCTCTTTCAATTTGACTCGATTTTTTTTTTATCCTAATGTAATTTAAGGGCCCATCTTATCGAGGACTTTCGGTTCTTTCAATTTGGCTTGATTTTTTTTTCTTCTAATTTATTTTGCATCTGATAAAACGAAATTTAGTGTTCCCCGTTAAGATGGGCCCTAAGCGGGGTTAACAAAGACAAAAACAAAACAAGAGGGAAAAAAAAATGGGCCGAAAAACAAAAATAAATTACGTCTCCGTTACCGACCTGTCCATCTGCTGCGCCTCCCCTGGCAACCTAAACTTGAGCACCATCGACCTCAAAGCCTCGTCTAGACTCTTGTCCTTGAACTTGAGGTTCTTCAAGAAGAGCCCCAACACATCTTGGGCCTTGGCGTTATCCTGCGCCAACGTCGAGGACCGTGCGAAAAAAGACGAACCAACCAGTAGACCGCATGATCGGTTACAGATAGTGGCAGGCGTCGAGCGCAGGAGCGGGGATGCTTGCCATACTGCCGTTAACAAATTACATACTTTGGTAGATGATACTTGGAATAATAAAATACCAGGTACTGCTGTACTCGATTGGAAGTGGACTGGCTATGCATGATGGTGCGGCAATGCTGGGCTGCAGTCGTAACGTTGCACTGCACAACAGCTGTGCTGTATGTCTTACTGCTCTACACTAGTTATGTACCGCCATTTACATTGCGTCTGCACATAGTGCTGCTTGCTGCGTATACATCGCGGCAGAGGCAGTCGAAACTGCGCTACGTACACACACCTTCTGGAAGGCAGCGCGTGTTCGATTTCTCGATAGCTGCTGCTGTGGTCTATTACCCCAGCGTGCCGCGTCAAATAAACAAACCGTCAACTCATTTTTTTTACGCGGCGAAAGCAGGGAACGCTTCCTTCCGCTGACAAAAAGAGCGCACGCGCACGCGCAGGCAGGCGCTCTTGAGTCCGACCCCCCCCCCCCCCCCCCCCCCCCCCCCCCCCCCCCCCCCCCCCCCCCCCCCTCCTTCTCCTCCTGCTCGTCAAACTATCCGACATATATTCTTACGCATAGGTGCTTTTGAGTCCAACTACCCCCCTCCTCCTCGTCCTCCTCGTGTGGTTCAACCATCTGACATCTCACTACAGCAGAAGGGGGACTCTCCGCGTTAACACATCCGATGTTCCCATCCACCAAGGTCCCCCCTTACCGCAGGGGGAGGAGGGGGGGGCAGCCCTCTCGCCCGCCCACCAACCCACCCGTTCTCTACAACGAGCAGCCCAAAGCTCAGTGCGGCAGACCGTCCAACTCCACTGACTCCTACGTACCCCGCCCAGCCAGCTCATCCGTTTCCGCTATCCACTGCTCACTCCTCACCCTTCCAAAGTATTCCCCCACTCGGCGCTTGCTCAGGCCCTCCGCCGAGCACAGGAACCCGCAAATGCCCTCGGCGCTGTCATCCAGCAGCCCCTCTTCCACCAAAAACGCGATCCCATCCTTCGGGTTAACATTAAATTTGTTGATTCCTTTCCGCATGGTTTTCTGGCAAGTCGAGGTCGAGACCGAGGTCGAGCACGAGAGCGAGCAAGCGGGGCGGCGGGAGGGGGAAGAAGGGGGGGGGGGGGGGGGGGGGGGGGGGGGGAAACCGAGGTGGCAGGTTGACAACGAATAATATCACTATTACGGGGGTCCATAGTTAATGGGACCTACGGTAAACATAAAAACATATGCATTTACCTATTTTTACCAACCATAGTTGGTCCTATTTAAAATGGACCCCCGTAATAGGAGGTAAGGTTATGGTTCAGGTCGTCGAGAGCGAGCAAGAACGAACGAACGAACGCAGCGACAACGAAACGCCCTTGGCAGAAAATTTCAAACGTTTCACTCGAACCACATGTTCCAATAAATGTTCCTTCTCTGTGGCCTGTGAGACAATACTCCTATCATACACCACGGTCACGCTGGCTTTTTGATTGGTCGATTGAATATCGCCCCCGTTACATGCCGCCCTTCCCTTCCCTCTGCACACCCCCGGCAACGACGAAGGCCGATCGATCTAGCCTCAAAGGCCGTCATCGAAGTCAACTTCACTCAATCTACACTGCCAGGAAAACACATATCACTCCTACTGCACAGAACACTTTTGGGAGGGAAATAAGAACCTATAACACATTAATGTCAACACCAAGGGGCCCTTATATTTCCGTCCGCCCAGAGTGGTCTGTATGTACTGTACATTATAGGCACTATAGGCCCCGCTGAGAGTAACGAGCACGCGCATACGACACACACAACACACACAATAAAGTTTTAGCGTGTGTTCACTTCACATGTGCACGCACGCACACCCACCATGTGTTCCACATCTCCCCATCCAACACGAGTCCACATGTCCACAACTGGCCTCATGGGAGGAGCGTACGCGAGACGTTTGGCACAAGCTATCACAGGGATAGCTCGTCGGCGTCGCGGGCACCGACTGTCCCCACCTGCGCTCACCCATCCGCAGGCAGGCCTTCAACTCTCTAAACATACACCAGATATTCAGGTACTATTAATAGTATTAATACCAATGTAATAAGTGCTTGGGACCACGAAAATGGTGCCCGTCAAATAGAAAATACACCATGATGATTCATGGACGGAAAATGTCAACGTCAACCCCGCCCCGGCCTCGACCCAAAGCAAGACAAGAAGGCCCCCAAAATCAACTCCGTACGTCATGAAAGAAAACAAGGCCCAAGACAAAAAAACACGTCAGTCAAAACAAAAAGAAGCCCACAATATGACCAACCGAACACTCTCGGCGGGAAAAAGAAGAAAAAAAAAAAAAAAAAAACAGACAACAACGGAAAGCAAACAAGCAGGTAGAGGGAGGCCACCGGCAAACAGCAGGCACTCCTGCGAAGCAGGCAGCGCACCTGCAAGCGCATGGTCTCGAGGCACGCTTGCACCTCGTCCTCTATTTTAGCGTTGACAACGCTTCGCACGTGCCTGCGCGGCGAGCGTGTGAAGGTGCACCCGTCCCCCATCGCCGTCATCCCGAGCTCGCGCAGGGTACTCGGACTCGGACTCGTACTCAGAGCGACGCCATCGGAGCCGATCTGTTTTCGATCAACATTTTCGCACCCCAAGGCACCGAATCGTATGCACCGTAACGCACGCGCGCCGACCGTTATGGATGCCGTTTCCAGAACCACGGCGAAGTAGCGCGTCGTTTGATTAATTATTTCAAGAATACACTCAAGTGCATGTAACTTGTAATTACTGGATCGTCGGTTGGGTGCTGCTTGCTGTGGCTTTTTGTGTATCGTGGCTGTGTCGGGTTTTGGCATGCAACTGCTGTTCTGTACTCCGCCACCGGCCGTGGTGTTGTGGGCTGTGTCGTGTTGTGAGTGGCCGTGGCCAGAGACGAAACGCCTCTTTGAAGTATGGGGGCCGCCACCAACTCCTCATGTTGATACGATGTTATAGACATTTGACACCCCCGGTACTAATAATTACTTGTTCTTGATGTTTCTCGAAATAAAATAACATACCCTGGCACATAACCTCAGCATGAACACTGGAGACAAACGCACAAAAAAAAAGGTTACGGAGCGAAAAGACTCTTTTAAGAGATTCCTTTTGGTGCTCACGTAACTGCTGTCTCTTGTTCGTTCTGGGCCAAGCAAGCAGCCAAGGAACAATTTTGATGCCAAGCTTCGACAGTTATCGTGTCCCACCGCCCTCCTGAACCCTCACTGCAGCAGTTTGTATCGCCCTCTGGCACACCTGTACTATTTTTCGCTCTCGACTCTCGACCTTGCACGCCACGCGCTTGCCGCTGTCACAAAAAAAAGGTTTCTCAACAAAGACGTAAACTCCGAGTACTGTATGCTCGTACGTACATAGCGGCAGTACGTGGGCGCACGTAAAAACAACTACTGCTGTTGGAGTGTAAAAAACAACTACTGCTGTTGGAGTGTAAAAAACAACTACTGCTGTTGGAGTGTAAAAAACAACTACTGCTGTTGGAGTGTAAAAAACAACTACTGCTGTTGGAGTGTGCTCGAACGGTGACGCATCAACGACGGCCCTGCGGTGAATCGCGAGTCCGTCTCGTCCAGAACTGCAACGACTTCCTCTTTCGAGTCGAGGGCAACGCCGTGAGGTCACGACAGACGATGCCATATACGTATCACATTAACAAGTTACTGCTGTAGCAAAGATAAAGAGTGAATGCCACCAAGTATCAAGAGGCGTTTTTGTCGGGTGCTCGAACTCATGCGTCCCGTTCACTTCGGCGCCACCACAGAGTCGCCCTGCGGTTACATGATACAAGCTTGCAACTACTAATGCTACGCGTGATGTTCTTTACTACTGCCTGCAAGACACCTGTTATGCAACAGTAACAGTAGTATAACGAATGGACCAATGATGTGCTTCCCACCCCTGATGTCACCGCCACGGCGGTAGCACGGTAAGCACCGCAAACTACAAGCTACAAACGTGATCTGATTTGCGGTTGAGGACGAAAAATGCGCGCGGCAACCCGTGCACGGAACAGGGCTCAGGGGTGGGAAGGGGGGTGTACTCATTATCGTGCATGGCCGTAGTCATATGACCATAGACCTTCGCATCCCTACAATGCCGGGTCGGAGCACTTCGGATTTTCACCAACCAGGCAGACATTGCTTCCACCAAGCGCGAAGCGCCGTGAGGTGTTGGGCGAGTCGCATGAAGGGTGAGCTGCATCCTACTAAGAACCGCTGGGGGGGGGGGGGTGTTGTCTTTACATTGAACCCTTTTTTCTACCCAGCTACATCAGTACACCCAGGTGTCCGTCCTGATTCCTTATCCCAAGAGAGAAACCAATCGCGTGGTCATCATGGTCACAGGCTGTGAGACGAACAAGAAACGAAAACTGCCAAAAGCAAGCGAAACGCCAACGTACCGGGTACGAGAACATAACAAAACAAGAAAACAAGCCAGACCAGAAAATAAGAAACTTGAAGATGCACTCGCCAAACCATCACCGATCGGGTGCTCGCATTTCCAAACACAACATACTGGTGAAGTATAGCACAACAGCCGTGGCATTAATACTCTTATGCCGTTACTAAACTGCTCGACGTTATGGGGGTAAAATACTTGAATTTTGGTGTTGAATAGGATTTGATTTTGTAGGTTGATGTAGGTTGTTAGCACCTTGGGCCAAAAATATGAACCTAATCATAGTATACCGCTCAAATATCAAAAACATCTTCTGTGAATAGTGATCAGTGAATACCTGCGGTACTTTCGTATGTCGTGCCTGTATATTTTACGGGGGACCATAGTAATTGGGACCTACGGTACAAAAAAAAAAAACTATCTACGCACTTCCCAATTTTCGTGGGTTCGAGTTTCACCGAGTGCATGCTTGTAGGGACTTTTTCTTGCATAAAAAAAATGATTAGGGAAAAGCGTGAGAGCGTGAGTTAGTTGCATTCGATGAAAATCGGCGAGCATTGGGAATGCTGAATGAACCCTATGCGTGACAAAAACTAAACGCACGTACCGGGGGGGAAAAGGGTATCGGGGGGGAGAAGGGATGACACCTGTGACCACGGCTTGTCCTTCTAGAGGATCGCTGAGGGTAAAACCTCCTACCATGTACGAGTTAGGCGGGAAAGCGAAATTGATGATTAAAAAAAAGAAAGAAAAGAGCTTGTATCTCGCCAGGATTGAAGAATCAGAGGTCAGCACTCAGCACCAACACTGGGTGTTCTCGGGTACACAGAAAGAACGGTTGCATGTGAACAACATCTGATAGATGTCAAAATAGCGGTAGGGCCGTGAGCTGCTGTCGGCGTGTCGGCATCCCAGAATGAGAGCAGAAATATACCTGGTGTGGTATGTACGATTACGCGGGACCATAGTAAATAGGACCAAATATTGTTAGTATACATAGCTAAATATATACCTGGTAGGTTTTTGTGTGTGCCGTAGGTCCTATTTACTATGCCCCCCCCCGTAATACTGCTACAAAGTCTGACATCAGTCTTCTTCAGTTCCAACACTCGGGAGTATACTTGTTTAGTACTTCGATACTTCAACACTGCAGTTCGCCAGACGACCTCCGCTATTACATTAATACTGGTGTTGGTTGGTTGATGCTGCCGCGAGCAATGAGCTCGACGAGGAGGGACAGAAGGACAGAAAGATTGCAAAACATACCCGTTATGAATACAAACTGCTGCTGCTGTTGATCACACCTTGAGGTTTCTTTTCTCTTCTTTTCTTTGCTTTTCGATTTTTCAAATCTAGAACAGGGGTATAAGAAGGTCGTAAGGAATCCCAACCGCTTGTAGACAGCAGCGCCTCAAGGCCACCGAGAAACACCTGCAGATATTAATATTAATAGTAATCTGAGCAAGCTTCGTATTTTTAATGTGATAGCATCCGTGTTTGACCTTGGGCATAGCCGGCGTCCCCGGTGGCTTGGTAGGTGGTCCGCGAGCCTATCAAGATCAATTTCGTGAGTTCGAGTCTCACCGAGTGCATCCCTGTAGGGACTTTTTCTTGCATAAAATTGTGAACAGCGGAAAGCGCGAGAGCGTGAGTTAGCTGTACATTCGATGAAAATCGACGAGCAGTGGAAATGCTGAACCCTATGCACGATAAAAACTAACGGCACGTACCGGGGGGGAGAAGGGGCGACACCTGTGACCACGCCTTGTCCAGAAGATCGCTGAGGGTAAATCCTCCTACGAATTAGGCTGGAAAGTAAAAGTGATTAAAAATAAATAATGAAAAATAGACTACTATTGATACTGCTGTATACCCCTTTGATAAGAGTTATTAATAGTGTAGCGCTCGTCGCTATTACCGAGGACCTAAAGAGTAAATGGGACCAAATTTTGTTATTATTAGTAAATGGAAATATATAGGGTTTCGTGTGTACCGTAGGCGTTATTTACTATGGTCTTCCGTAATAAGCACATCATGTAAATCCAACTTAGCGTCCGCCAAAAAGTGCCCCTCTTGTTTTATTACTGTTGTAGGCCCCTTTTCGTTCGTGGGCTTATACTCTACCAGGTATACTGCTGTTTTCCTCGGTACGAGCGCAAAATTACCAGACTGCTGTGCATATCTGCATATACTTGCACTTCTGATGTGAAGCTACTACTTTGTACTGCTGTAGTTTTAGAAGCACGGATTTCCATGACGCGCTGGGGGCTCGTTGCTTGCACGGACGCTAGGAAAGTGATAATTGCACAATTGATACTACGTAAGAGGAAGCTGGTAACTATTAATACTATAAAAAACGGCTGAACCTGTGGTGTGTGTCTCACATAAAACCGTTCCTTCTACCCATCGACATCCAGAACAACCAGTGTCCGTGCCGATTCTTCAATCCTATTTCTGATTTACACACACTACACACACTAAGGTCCCCCGAGAGTATCACAAGGTTTGTGGTCACAAGACTACGCCACAGAGATTCATTCTATCGTGCAAGACACCACTATTAATATCTAATATTGATAGTAAGCAGAGTAGACAACGCAATGCCATGCGCCGTACTGGATACGACAGGGAGGACATGCACATTCTACGTATCCAAGAGAAAAAACGAATCGAAAGAAACAACAAGGGAAAACAAAATCGGAAAAAAAGAAAAGGAAAAAAGTGTCCGCTGGCTTTCGTGGTCGTATGTACCAGAGCAGGTGAGGTATCTCATCTATTAAATTGATAAATACTGACAGGCAGTCCTCGTTGATGTGATCCCTGCTGGCTGCTGCGACGGCAGGAAGGAAGGAAGGAGGTCGGCAGCCGGCAGAGTATTTATTTTTCTGTTTCTTTTTTGTGCTTACGTTTCACGATGTATATAGGGAGACCACGGGACGATAGGACAACTCACTGACAACTCACTGACAACTGACAACTGACAAGGTAGAATGCAAGACAAGAACAGAAGAACGCACAGATAAGAAATAACTTCAACGAGCACATAGAAACAAGACACCAGCATTATATTATACGTACATACCGCCGTATATATGATCAAACTTGAGAAAAACAAAGAACGGCCTCGAAAAACGCTACATGCGGAAGACAGGAGGAAGAGACCAAATTCTGACAAAACTCGCTCGCTGCTTGAATAAATATGTAAAGGCAATAGAACAGGCAGGCGCAAGGTAGGGTACCAGCTACCACACCCCCTTCAAAGCGTTAGCTTCAAGGCAACCACAAACCGCGTACTGCCTGTTTTTGTTTTACATCACATTTACTGCTGTAGGTGCGGGCACAACGCGTAGCAACAAAAAATCCAGCCGGCACTATATCAAAGTACCTATATTTGACTATTAGAATAGTACCAGATAAATAGCAGACATCATACGAGTGTATACATATACATGTACTATAACACCATTACCAAAAGGTTTCTTCAGACCAGGATAACCGCTGCTGTGTATGTATGTACCAGGTATGTACTAGGCAGGTAGGTATAAAGAGAAAAACAGAATAGACATGGCCGGTGGAATCAAAAGTGTGTTCCACAAGAGTTCGAATAATACAGCACAAAAAAGTCAGTCAGTCTGTTCAAGGTAACAACACAGAATAACACGTACAGGGCCGCGTCATCATCGTGCGCGGAGTGGTAGTGGTGTGCACATACCAGACATATTACATGAAGACTGAGCGAAAGTCGAATCGATTCACCAACATACTGCTGATGTATCATGCTTTAAAAATACATACTCGAAATATATAACCGACGCATGCATTCACGCATGCATGCATGACTGGACTGAATCTCCTTGCTCGAACTTGACCAACACGGCGAAGTTGACGCTCGTGACTCACTACCGCTACGAGCACTGCTGTCATACCAACCAAACACATAAAAGTAACGTGTACTGCTAGTAATGGCTGCTACGAAGCCATATATATATATGCATGTATCTGGTATAACAACCTTCAACAACCTTCAAAACATCGCAAACAGATGTACTAATATCACTCGACGCCACTCGATCGACTGGACTGGACTCACTTGCACGTTGTAAACCGGAACCACCCCGGCGGCCGAGAACGACCTAGACCTGCCCAAGTCCAGGTGATGCGCCGGGAGAGACGAAAGGGTCCTGTCGCTCAAATCGCTCAGCATGCGGGGCATGTTCGACGACGTCGACGTGGCCGCCACCGTCTCCTCCTCGCCCTCCTCCACCACCGTCTTGGGCAGCGCAGGGCTATCGGTCCCGCCGCTCCCGTCCCCATTCTCCCCCCCTCCGCTGTCCCCATCGCTGCTCCCGCCGCCGCCGCCATTATTCCAAGGCAGAGCGCCCGCGTTGGACGTCATCGCCCGGAGGTACCTGGACCTTATGGACGTGTCCATCGAAGTAACCCGCCGGGCGTGTCCCTGCGTTTTTTTTTTTTTTTTTTTTTCCACGACGCGGCGGTGGCGTGCATGGCGAAAAATTGCAGACCAAGGGGTCACAACAGCAGCAGTAGATGTTGGTTTTAGTTATATAGAGGGGAGTGAGGAACAGAGGAATGTTTACAATTAATAATATAATTATTATATCATCGCAAAACGTGAAAAAGCACCTACTATACTAATATTAACATTATTGGGGTATATAGATATATAGTGATGCAATTTACAGTATTAAAAGTAATCGGTATTTAATGTACAAAACCGGGGGAAAAAAACGATGCGGTCTCGTCTGCAGAATAACATCAACAACTAGTGAAACTATCACTGATCAAATAATACGATTTTCACACTGCACGTTCTTCCATCTTAAAAGGACAGGACATCATTCGATTACACCACTGGTATTGATAGTGTTTTAAGTTTGGAATTTGATATAAAAAATACAAACTATTACATTTTCTATATGTACATCTGGTACAGGAAGGAGCACTTCACCACGTTGTATACGTGAATAAGACACGCACTATTAATATTGATAGTACACGATTGATCATTAGTAACGTCGTATGGTCTACATACCGGGTGTTGATATGCGGACATACGTACCACTCCTACCCGAGATCCGTGTCATACCTGGTAGAACAAACTTTGGCACCAGCATTACTCGTAGAATCCGTCGCCGCGAAACAGGAAAAAAAAAGTCGCGGCGTCGTCGAAAATCGCAGAGCGTTTTCGCTCGAACGCTACGACGTAGACTCGCGCGCAAAACAAAACGCCGACAGTACGCTGCAGCTATACTCGTGCGTACAACATATACACTGCAGCCGTTGCGCCCACGCCGTCTATCTGTCCGTCCGTCCGTCCGTCTGACTGTCTGTCTGTCTGTCTGTCTGTAGGTGTGCCCGCGGTTTGCACCTGCGGTAGGAAGTCTACGTATTACCAGATATACCTACTACGAATAAAATGCTGGACGTGACGTGGCGCAAAAGTAAAGGGAGTTGTCATTCGCTGTAGAGGCCGTATACAAATGAAGATTATATAGCTTTGTCCCCGTGTGGCACGTGCCAAAAGTGCCAAGCGCAAGCGTCAAGGAATCGGCCCTCCAACCAGATGAGATGGAAGTAGGAAGTCAGAAGTCAGAAGTCGGGCGGGATATTTATATCGGACCGAAGGGTTGGCTATAATATTAATAGTAACTATTGTTGGCTACCTGGCTGTCGTGTCATAAGTTATGTATTAATATTAATAGTGCTTCTGTGCTGGTGGAAGGTAAGGTATATATAGATATGCTAGATATACCAAAATATATGGTATATTATCCGATATGATGTAATGGTATGGGTAGCTGCATACGACCGTCCGAGCAAGAAATGGATGCATGGACAGACTTGACCTCGACTTGATTATTATTAATGACACGTATATGCATGAATACATGGGTTGGCGGTTGCAGGTTGCCGGTCACCGCCGAGAGCTCTTGGAATTGCAGTGGACAGCAGTGGAATCGAAGAAAAAAAAAGGGAAAAAGATCCCCCTTTGCTTATCTGCTACGAAATGTTAACCGCTACGTATCCTTTGACCTTTGACCCTTCACCTGCTGGTACAGGCGTTACATTTTTTGCGTAGCTAGGTATAGAACAGATTCATATTGTTGAAAGTAATGGTACACAATTTTTAACTACTGTTGTGTAACTATTGATATTAATATTAGTCAATCAATGCGTAGGTAGGCCTGTGGTTGGTCGGCCCCCCGGACACAGGGTACACAGCAGTTTTCACAGAGGCCAAAGCACGACCGGAGAGCGTAAACAATAGTTAAGGCGACCGGTAGGGGAAGGCGGCAGAGTGGGTCGTGGAAACGTGGCGACAGCCACGAACCACGAATGAATGTAAAACACCGTCCAATGATGAAACAATTGAACAATAATGGGCCTTGCCACCATATATATATATATTTTTTTTTTTATATTCGTCACTTTTACTTTCCAGCCCATTCGTAGGAGGTTTTACCCTCGACGATCTTCTGGACAAGGCGTGGTCACAGGTGTCGTCCCTTCTCCCCCCCGGTACGTGCCTTTATTTTTTATCGCGCATAGGGTTCAGCATTCCCACTGCTCGTCGATTTTCATCTAATGTAGCCAACTCACGCTCTCGCGCTTTCCGCTTATCATTTTTTTATGCAAGAAAAAGTCGCTATGAGCATGCACTCGGTGAGACTTGAACCCACGAAATTGATCTTGACAGGCACGCGGACCACCTACCAAGCCACCGGGGACGCCGGCTGTATACCTGGTACTAAACGAGAAAAATAGTGTTGATAGTCACACTGCACACACACTGCACACGGCGTCAAGCTTTGAAAAAAATATATACGGGTATCTCGCTATACCCTGGAATGAAGAAAGGATGTCACGATGCCATGCAAAACGCACTTTGACGGCAGCACTCCATCGAGAGAGACGGGGATACAATTCAAAAACAGAAAAAGTGACACCTGCTGCTGGAGGTTCTTTTTCCGTTGAAAAATGACTTTTAACATCACTTTGTAAAACGAGAAAAAAAAATATCGTAGCACCTGCTGCTGGAGGTTCTTTTTTCGTCAAAAAAATGACTTCAAATCACTTCGTCAAACAGAAACAAAAACTAGCACCTGCTGCTGGAGGGTTTTTTTTTTTGCTCTCTCGAAAAATGACTTTTAAAATAAAAACACTCGCATTCTCATTAACCATTTTCATTTCTCGTCAATAATGAATCACAGGCAGATAGATGAAAGTGATCAACCACGTGTTTAGGTTCTGTTCTCTTGTCCATCCGCCCGGCGCAACGGAAGAAAACAAGAAGGAACGTGGATCCGGACCGTGTATCTATATCCTACCAAGTACGGCCGCAGCTACTTGTAGAGCACGAGTCTGCCGTGCGAGAAAAACACAGGTCGGACACTATCAATCTACATATTAATAGCATACTAATTTCAGTGTCGCTCGCGTCTTTGGTGTGGCCACCCTGGTGGAAACCCCCATTCTGGGACAGAGTCGCGTGAGAGCAGGGTGCCTTAGGTGGGCCCTGCCGGCGGCTAGTTATATTTCTGCATCACTAAGAAGTGGGAGCAGAGTGCCAAAGTGGGATCAAGGTTCGGTAACATCGCCGACCTATGAAATTCTCTGACAGGCTCGTGTCTGCAAGTAATGCCCGTCGAGAGGTACTACAGCAGTACCGAGAACCAAGTCAGCAAGCAGTGCATGGGGGAAGGGGGGGGGAGGGAGGAATTGTGGTGATTGCGAATACGGCAATGAGACGACAATACTTCATTCGACACCAGGTAACAATAGGTACCTGGCTGGTACGATACAGCAGCAGTGCTATATATCGTATTTTTTCGCAATATGATTCTCTTTAGTGTTACTTAAAGCAGTGTTTGTCGTGTAGTAGCTACAGCAGTACTTTGTAACGACACGACCCTCACCCGCGGCAACCTGTATCAATAGTACGTAAGCTGTAGTATTAATATTCATATTAATATTAATATTAATAGTATCTCTACTCTATGCGTCGTGGTTTTATGACCCACAGAACTTGTTTACCTCTTACGTACGATGAAGAGAATCAGCACGGATATCGTACCGGGTTGCTGAATGTCGGCGGGTAGAAAGAACACTTTCAAAAACAGAAAACGCACACCGCACCATTAATAATTAACGGTAATAAAAGGTGGCGAATACAGCAGTATAGCGCGAAAATCGACAATGGTTATATACCAAGCTTGTGCCGTTGATAAAAGTTGCGTGTTTTAGTGTTTTATTATCTCCTTTGTCTGGTCGCCGGCGGATCCATTCGCGCCTGAGAGACAAGGTACAGGTAGTAGGTAATTCGTATCGATAAATACCATATATTGACCGATAACTCCTTGGGAGTTGAGAGGGAACGACAACGAAGGGCGACAACAGCAGCTGCTGCACTGTCGGCCACTACTATTGGCACAACATTTTTTTAGCGTACGTTACTCCTGTAGTTGGTCAGTACGGCGGCGACTGCTTGGTTGGGCGATTGCGGGCGATAAACTACGTATTTGGAGTCCGAACTGCAACAACGCAAGAAGCCGTACATTCAGCAGTCGTAGCACCAGTGAGTGTACGAGACCGGCGCAGGCAGGAGATCTACTGCTGCTCGGTACTACTGATGCGGTGCTGCTACGCGCTGGCCCTACTCGTGACCGTTGATGAGGCCAAACATGCCAGTTTTGTTTCTTCGCTGCCTCTGCGTCACAGAGGGGATTTTGTCTGCCCCTTGGCAACTGTAGTCTCCTTTCGGGTACGAAACAAACTTATTAATAGATGTTTCTTTTTGCAGAGGTAGTGCGGTAGCGAGTTGGCTGAACGCTTTCAATGTGCCTTAATGCCTTTGATACGAGGCACATCGATGGACAGAGTGTCGATGGAGCAGGAGTTTTAGCATGGCATTTTTAACATTAATTCGTAGTCAATATTAACCTACGCACTCAAGGTACATCACAGCTCCACAACAACAGCAAACACAAAGCAGTACAAAAAAAAAGCGAATTTACTTTTCCGGAGGCGGAACAGGGAAGGAAACTCTGACTTTTAAGTACCAACGTCAGCTTCTGATAAAAGAAATCGAGTGCGCGTACGAAACCTACCAGAGACCAGAAGGAAGGCGATTAAATGACAAAATGGAACGTTAACAACCAAGGGTACCCTACTACCTCCCGCACAGAAGACGCGCGTATGGTAGCGGATCGTACCGTATCACACCATACCGCAGCACACCGCAGCACAGCGAATTATAAGCGAATTATAAGAACACCAGCACGAAGGTACTCTATTCATTGGATCTTGCAAAGGTGTGTTTACAGCAGTCAGAGTTTTACGTGGATGGTGGTACAGGTATTGCGCTCAACATCAAAGCCACCCGACCGTTAACAATCAACCCGATTTATGGTATCGTATCTCGATCCAAGTCTTATGTAGCGTTACGACAGGTGTATCTTATTCCTGGTAAGTATTTTATGTAAAACGTGTGTTATTTCTACCCGTCGACAAGCAGCACGCACAGCACCCAGCGTCCGTGCTGATTGCTCATCCTAATAATAGAGATACAAGCTCCCTAGTCACAAAAAACTACGACAGAGATACTACTAATAATATGTGATGCAGCCAGGAGAGCAAACAGCAATGCAGTGCCTTGCCATCGTGCTGGACTGTGGATGCGACAACCACAACATATACGCGTCAACAACTCAGACATGTAAATCCAAAGAGAGAACCAGGTATCAGGGGTGGCTAATATGGGTAGCATATACATAAGTACACGTGAGTGGGCTATAGCCGTAAGGCACGAACGCTTCCCGGGTTCATCTTTCGTGTTCCGGCAACAGGCAACAGGAGTCAGTCACACCTGCACACGCATACATCTATTGAAAAAAACACTCAACTACAGATACAGAGCAAGCAGTACGATGGCATCGCATTGCGGTAATCTACGATGTAGATAAGAGTATCTCTAGTGCCGTAGTTTTGTGACCAGAGCTTTTATCCGGTATCTCTCTACTACTGTCCACCCGTACGAGTTAAGTAGGACGAATAATCAGCAAGGACACTGGGTGTGTTGGACGCCACCGGACGGGTACCTAGAAAAATAACGGTTAAATGTGAATAAAACACACCTACAGACACACGTAGCAGTTCAGTGCGCCTGTACTGTTCTTGACCCATACCGGCATGATAAGACCATCGTAGCGGCAACATGAGTGTCAGCAAATGTTAGGTAATGTACAACAAAGCAACCGATTTTTCGCCCAGAATCGGCAATCGCGCCAGGACTTCCAAGGAATCTCCAGCACCTCTTGTATCGTATAATGGAGACCGTCGAGTCCGCACACAGCTGCGATTGTTTTTCAGCGGTGGGGTAACCACGGTTGCTACAGCAGTAGTCCAACACGATATTTTCTGGAGGCTCTCGACCAAATCTTTGCGAGAACACCCTAATGCTGTTCGGTTGTGTTGCTGTGTTGGCAACCTTAACCTTCCCCTTCTGGAAAAATCGAGCGCTGCAAAACGATCGTACCACCCCTGCGCGAACTCAACGCTCTTGAAGAACATACATCGCATAAGAACTACTGCTGCTACTGTGTGGTACGTAATGGCTGGTGTACTATTTATTATTAATAACATCATGTAGAGGTGGGGGCGCCGGACAGCATTTCCGAAAAACCGAAACCGGGATAGGAATTCAACACCTGTATATATATGTTGATGTAAAGTGCAGAAAGAAGTACAGCACAAGAGAAAATAAAGCCTCCAGAACAGCGGAAACCAAGGGTGGCCTTTTCTTATTCCTCGACTGCTGTGCAGGTTGTTCTGCGTGTACATCTTATCTCTACACCGGTGAGTTGCCGTAAACAAAAACCAAACAACAACGGGCGTCTGAATTGGGAACCATCACTTGCACACGCATGCACGCCTACTAACAATAATGAGTTTCCCAAAACCGCCGGTGAACCGGTCAAGCCCACCTCCACTCGAGTCTCATGCATTCGTCGTACGTACCTTCCGTGATACCTCCTATGATATCACCACACACCAGCACGAGGTACGGGTACATATTATTTGCAGGCATGTTCATGTGTTGCTTGCCCTTATTTACTCTTAACCGTGGGCAAGCCGTACCGCCGCCGTACCATCGTATCGTATACCTGGTACGACACATACTCTGACATGCCTAGTAATAGACAATAGACGCCGTAATAAACGTGAACAGGACGAGCAGCTGGCCTCAGGTGGCGGCATGAGCGGCGACTGAGCGACGAGGAGAAAAAGCGAAACACCGAGACATCGCCCGAATCGACTCAACAACTTATCTGACATTCTGACCTCTCAACCGTCTACACAACCAACCGCGTATTATACCAGATGATACCACTATTAATAGACCAGTACAAGGTACAAGGTACTAATACCGCTTCTCTGCACCGCATGCAACAGGGAAAAAACGAAAAAACAGAACCATTTACGTTCGACTTGCCAATGTTCTACTAGGTGGAAGTGAAACGAACTACTATAAATACCGGTGTTTTGGACCTGGAGCCGAACCCCCGGTCGCTACATCCGGTATACGTATGTAAAATAGGAATATGCCTGTCACCTGTCAGGAAGAACTCCTATGAATACGTCGTTATTACACTATTGATAATAAAAGTTTTGATACATATACGTACGTACGTACCAGGTATCACATAAAATATAGGAAAAACACAAAAGTACCGGTAGCTATTTTCCTCCATGGTTGTATTTATACGATCGTGCCAGGCACGAGCCCTGAGCGGCAGGTGGTATCTGCTCACCATGAACCATCTCGTCGTCTATCGTACCGGTACTGCTGTACTCAAGAACGCCTTATTTCGCATCAAAAACTACGAGAGCACTTAATCTTAATACTTTACGACGAGTATGATCATCTTCCTCCTCTTCCTACATCTGGTCCAGCACTGACTTCCCACACCAACCACAACAATCTTTGTACCATGTTCACATATGTAGGGCGCAGCACGTCTGCCGCGGTGATACCGGAGACCAGCGAAAAGCGCATACATACCTGTTCTAAAAAACAACTATTATATTAATACGCGTATTTGTATTGTACCGTACTCGTACAAAGTTGTAACTTGATAACATCATCCAATACTCGTCATGTTATATCATACGCCGTACGGACGAAATGACACATCATCTGCTGCCCCTGCTGTCCCGTTGTGAGTTGCAAACCCCGCCCCCCCCCCCGCGCCCAAGAAGCCCTCTGCGCGTATGATACAACAATATACGATAACAAAACACACGGGCGTGTCCACGGAGCTACGACACATCAATATCAAAAAGAAGCTGACCGAGAAGTACTCGTAAAAAAAGGGGGGGGGGGGAATATTTGAATTTGCTTTGAGTTGATTAGATTTGGTTGTCTCCGCGCCTCTCACCATTGTCCCTTCGCGAAATCGCGGGTCGTAGGGCGACGAAGAATCAGAAGCCGACCGCACTCCCCCCTCCTCCTCCGCGTCCCCAACAGTAATATTAGCCAGGAACGCTTCCCACGTTATGGTGTCTTTCCGCTTCGTCAACCCCCCGCCCCCCGCCCCTCCCGTCACTGTTGCTCCCGCTCTCCATTCCAGGCGATGCATCTCCGCCGGCAGGGGGCGAGGCGATACTGTTAGCGTCCGTCCCCCCGCCCGCGCCACCGCTCCCCCCGGCCAGGGGGTTTGCGGAAAAGCGGCTGCTTTTTACGCCAGGCCGGGGCGGGCGGCAGTGAAGCGGAGTCGCGTCGTGCTCGGCGCCGAGCGACGCTCCGACACCCGCGACGGTGACCGGAGTCGCCGGGGTCGTAAGCTCTCCGTCGTGCTGCTCCCCGCTCAATAACCCCGACGTCGCTAGCTGCTGGTCCTGCGGAAACACAGCCCCGGTGGAGGCGGCAGCGGCCGCCGCCGCCGCTGCCGCCGCCGCCGCTGCGGCCGAGGACGTTCGGTCCGTCCCGGACGGCGTCGTCAAGGGCGTGCAAGGAGACGAGGCGGGAGCAGCTTCTGTACGCCCGCAGCTGTGCTGCAGAATGTTGTCTATGGTAATTTGCTTTTTCGCTGAACCATTGCCACCATGTGCGTCGTCTGCTACCTCTGCTGCTCCTGCTGCTGCTGCTGCTGCTGCTGCGCCGGGGCTTAGCCCTTGGCTGCGTTGAGCTTGAACGCACGCTGCGCAAGTCTCCGACGCTGGAGTCCCGCGTCTTGTCTGCGGTGCAGCCGCCCCCTTCTGCATAGTAGCGAAGGCACGATTCGCAGAATCCCCGAATGTGGGGGGTTGTTGTTGCCCAAGGAAAAAAAGAAAAAGATATTTCGGGATGATGAAACGACGTCGACGTTCAGCTTGATGTTGCGTGTTCGTATTCGTAGTCGTACCAGTCGTATGACGGGTCGCGGGGCAGCTCTGCTGCTGTGCACGGCACCGCCAGTATTCGTGCGTCGTACATAGCCAGCTTTCTGGTCAGTTTTTATATATATGTACTTTGATTAGTAGCGCACTATCGAGAGCCCGACCGACCGTATCGTATCGTATCGTACCGTCCGTGTTGCGTGTTGCGTGTTGCGCCGTCATCGTCGCCAGGCCGCGCGCTTTGCTTGGCGTCGAAAAACTAAAAAGCACTGCAGCAGCAGCAATGACATAAAATAAAAGCTTGTTGTGACCGTGGTCGGTGGGCGGGGCCGGGCTCGGCCGGGCCGGGCCAGGAGGCTTGCTCTGTTCGGCCCCGTGACGTCTCGACGCATGCCATGGGTGGCAAGAACTTTTACTCCCGGGGCCCGTGGGTAACATTCTGCTACCCCAAGAGAATGGTGGAGATGGCGTGGATGTGGATGAGCAGCGAGCCGTGCTGGTTTCAAAAGGGTTTCAAAAGGGTTTATTATTGCAGTCGATGCCAACAAAAATCTCTATATAATTTATTTTATTTTTTTTAATAATAATACTGCTACTGCTGCGCCGCACCTACACAAAATCACAACAGCAAACAATCGAACAATCGACAACAACAATCGACAGCCCTTGAGGCATCAAACTGGCATAGAATCACGAGGACACCAGAGAGACGCCGACATATAAAATGAGGCGGCGAAACTAAATGATGCCTCGGCCCCCTCGCCTATGGGCTCGCTTCTAGCCTCTCGGCTCGTTCCATGCCCCGCCCGAAGGCAAACGGTCCGCCAGCCGGAGATAAGGCGGGGTACCCAACGGGTTGTAAGGGTCTCTGGTGTACCAGAAGAGTCGCGACAGCTCCTTCATCTTTCGTGGTTCCCTGCAAGCACTGCCTGCTACTTCAGACTCCCTCTGTTTGCCCTAGAAAGCTCTCTGCTTATTTTCATACTTTCGATAATTTACCATGACCAAAAGATGCCGGCATATCATTTTCATCAGTTCCTTCAGCGTCAATCTCTGAGCAAACACGCGCGCGCCCGGCCCGCTGGCGCCGGGCACCAGTAGCGTCTCCTCCGGGAGACGCACGTGGGGAATGGGGCGAAAGTCTCACCTCGACTTCCCATCGTATGTCGAGCGCCGGTCGAACTTGACCATGGGCAGATTCCGCCTCTAAGCTGCTGCCACCCCTGGTACCACCACCTCGCCTCGCCTCCGTGCAATTTGAGCTCTTTGCTGCGCCCTCCAACGCTCGATCACAAGACTTCCCCGACGCGTCAATCAGCAGAGAGGGCACGGGAGCCTTTGTTCTCGGGGGGGCGGCGGCGCCTCTGCCGTCTCCATTCTGGCTCCTCCCAGGCTCAGGTCTCTCTCGCTGCTGTGCCTGCTCCTGGCTGCTGGTTGTGCTCGCTGCAAAAGGAATAGACCTTCTCCGTGTGTACGCTTTCTCGCCAAGTCCAGTCTGAAAGAGTTTATCTCTTTCGCTGCTCTACCGAAAGAAATACAAAATACAAATACAAAGTCGCGTCAGCCACCGCCGCCGCAGAAAGCACGCCGGCGTCGGTGCGGTCGCGCACCCCGGGCAGACAACAACAAAACGCAGAGCTCAGTTTCCCCCCAATGCTTTCCTCTTGCAGCTGCAGCAGTGCGATACAAGCAGTTCTACGAGCTGGGCTTTTTTCATAGCAGGAGGCAAAAACAAAATAGACCACCAGATATGCGCTGTGTGATGATGAGCGAAGCGATCGATTTTTGACGAGGGCAGAGATGATATGTCACACTTTTATTGGTCACTTTAGCAAAGATCCATATTTTTAGTGAAATTGTGTGCTTTTTGATGATTTTGGTCATTTTGGACTATCGAGCCGGCGTAACGGCAAAATAATTCCGGAAGACTTCACTGTTCATTCATGGCATCAACTCAAACTCATCATCGCGGCATGCATGCATACCGTACATGATCTATGATTTCATCGGTCATGCGTTATAGTACAAAAACGATGTACTTGTAGTATATGCAAGTCAAGTACTATGGTGTTGTACGTCATACACCGTACAGCAGAGCGCAATGATGCCAGAGGATATACAGCAACACAGCGATATTATTCATAGTAGTCGCGTATACTATTATACACTAAGTCGTGGCTCGTGGGTGTACCGGTGGTAGGCGTTACACTCTAAGTAACGCATACCTACCTGTGGTCTGAGTGGTCTGAGCTGTGGTAGACTATACCTGGTATAATACATACAGCAGCAGGGGGTGTCATACTGGTGTAGTACTGCGTGTGTTTGCTCGGATGGCCGTACCGTACGTACGTAAAATCACGCCGGACACAAATCAACTACGATTAATTGCACCACTCATGCTTGTTGGTATCATACTACTTTCTACTGCTGTGCTATTACGTACGCACGTGGTATAGACGAAACTGAGGAAGCCAGGGGGGAGGTGGGCGCTATTCTGTTTCCCGATCAAAATAAATGCTCGTGAGAGTTCGCCGAAATATAACTGCCATCACAGCAGGCGACGCATACATGCACGAGGGGCATGAGGCGCATTCGTGCGTTCAACACGATGATTGGCTGGACGCTGGACGCGCGACGTGGTGTCAGCGTGTCACTGAAGTGTCACCTGGCCCCTAGACATACACGTCCTTGAGTTTGAAATTATCATACTTCACTCTGTTGGATTTCGTTCAAATATCGAAACGTCACTACTTCTGAAGTGAAGTATTAATATGAATTAGTCAATCATAATTCAATCCCGCCACGAGATCTTCAGAATTCTGGGTAAGCAACCAGGTCCAGAGGGTAGTAGTATATGGAGCATACTACTGCTGTACCACAGCGCCTCTTTCTCTCCATCCCTATCGCTCTCTCTCTCTCAGATAGACTGCAAGGCCGGGGCATGTCGTTGTCAGATGCGTACCAGGTACCACAGCAGTAGGTAACGAACAGACCTGTGACTAAATATGTAGCAGCAAGCACATACATGTACATAGAGCATCTATCTTTATACATTTACTTTTCCAACCTGTTAATATACTTGGTAGTAACTCCGCAGGTGGGCCGACTCCGCCCCCTCGCACTTTACAAGTAGGACAGCAGCAGTAATAAGTAGCAGTACCTGGTACAACTTTTCAAGCCCCAAAACACCACAACGTACGCTCTCGAGGCAAGGAGCGGGACGAGGGGTTGACAGCATCCGAGTGGCCGACGCTGCCCGGTGGCGTACTTGTTCAAGGAATACCAGTATACTGGTATTGGGCGGGGAAAGGTTCACCTGCGGATAATAGCAATTTAGAGATGAAGCAGTCACAACAGCGCCCGATAAAAGTCTCCTTTTACACAGACAGATGAATCACCCACCCACAACGTCCGCGCAACGTCGGCTTTTCTGGACCTGGTCACATCGTTCCCTTGCACCAAGATGACACTATCAATATATATATGGCACAGCAGCATAGGCAGTAGAGTATATCATCTGCCAAGGGTGAAACGCGCGAGTATTCCGTCGTTGCCAACGTCTTCGTGCGCGCAAAATACCGCGATCAACGTACGAAGGGACCGCTGAGTCTTTTGGGGAGCGCGAGACCCGCGAATGCGCGAAGGCCAGGCTACGGAGCCAGTCAGGACCAGGAGCCGCCGTGCGGTACGAGCGAGGGCGGTGGACGCCCAACGCGTCATACCAACTCAGGAGTTCCTGTACGCAGGGGCGGCGACATTCGGGGATCAGGAGAGCACTTGGTGCCGACGTGCCCCGCCTGTGGTGCTGTGGACGCCAACACGCGACATGACATGCACGCTTGTTTGTGCCACCGGGCAGGCGCGCAGGTAAACCAACACCAGTCGTTGGTCCACGCTACTTGCCGCTTCCTGAAGCGGATGTCCGTCCGCAACCACGTGGAAAGCGTCGCGCCCTTTCACGCCGACAGGGACTTACGCATGGACATCGTTACCGAGAGGGGAGGCCTCCGAGACGCGTCAGCACCGGACTTCCGGCAGAAGAGCATACTACTTGACGTCACCTGCGCGGGCCCCCAAGCGGGGGTTCACCAGCTTGGCGAAAGTGCTAACCAAGATGGATCACCCGCTTCGACTTCCGAGGCGCGAAAGCGCAACCACTACGCCCGCGTTGGACATGTGTCCTTCGACGCGCGCGGTCATAAACTCGTCACCCTTGCGCGGGGAAAGCTGTGGGCATCTAGGAAGGGAAGCAAACGAGTTTATCGATCAGCTGGCGACGAGTGTGGTCAGAGGAAGGGGTGAGGGGCTAATGGCCAAGAAAGGCATCAGCAAGGAACGCCTTCTACTGATGGTTTCAGTGACTTCTCGGGTTGCGATCTCACGCCGAGTTCACCGGTAGAAGCTCTCGCATTACGGGACCGTCAAGAGATGAGAGGGAGGAGGGAGGGGGGGGGGAGGACTGATGCCGATGGCGTGGGGTTGGCACATAGATGCTGTAGAGTAGGGAGTTGTGAGAGTTGGACAGAAGAAGGCTATATTCTCCCTAGAACGGGGAAGGAAATGAGTATGATAATTTAGGCCTTGGGGATTTTGTAGGTCGGTCGTTGCGAAGCACATTTTTGTGTTACTTTCAATAGGGGCAACACGATTCGGATGGATTCGTCACTTGGTGAGGTTTGCTTGGTAAGTCATAAGTCAATCTGGCACCCGTTCAAATTTTATTGGTGAAACGTCGGTTAGGAGTCAGTAAAATGTAGCAGAGCCGTCCAAAGGGGGACGGCATTATTGATACAATTTTGTCGAGTATTCAGGTTGGACTGGTGGACCGGTAGCACTTTCCTTGTTTAAATCATACACACATACACATATACTGCTGTAGACTGCTGTGGACTGTAGACAGACATCCTCTTCCACGGGATTCTGGAGGTGAATTAGGTACTTTATAGGCGATTAGGCACTTTGGATATCTCCGCTGGGGTCACCATAAAGGAACCCCCGCCAAGCCGGTAGATATGCGTATACAGAGGCGTGCTACGATTGAGGCTGTGGTAGGGGTGCAGCAGTAGCACTTTTTAGGTCGAGAAGTTTCTGACTTGTGACTGACTATTAATAGGCTCCTCAACTGACGAGGAACTACCCAATGAGAGCTTTTCTTATCGGGGAGTTTTTTTCCATAGTTTCCAAAGTTTGGGAATTTTGAAAAATTGTACAAGATACGGATGGCGGTCTGTCACCATTGGTGAAATTCTTCAGAGGCAAGAATTATTAAGAAAATTGAATTTAACATATTTCGAAAAAAATGATCAGGAAAATATGGAAGATTGAGAACTTGCAGAAAAGAATATGGAAATTATGGGGAAAAAAGGTCCCCGATATGAAAGGCCCTAAGGTATGCCTTGTTGTCCTTGTGGACTGCGGTCCCGTTTGGGGGCCCAACTTTTTGACGGTTTGTCCCCATAACATGACTGCAGTTTGCCCTAGAAGGGCTAAAATGAATGGTATTACTTACCGTACACTCAAATATAGGCCATGGCAGTATCGATTGGGTTGCCCCTTCATGTTTTGTGAAGGTCGGTGTTTGTGTGGGGTATTTGAGGTAAATATTTAGCTCCTTCAGTGAGGAGCCCCTGAGAACATTCAGATGCTGCTGCCACCCCTACCTCACGTAGCATGGGCCTCCACCCCAGTGTCTCCACCTCGGGCATTCGTAGGTGTGGGCGATGATATCGTGCTGTGCGCTGTCGCGACGCTCGCGCTGGCGTTGTTTCTCTCGCTGGCTTGGGCGATGTTTACACGCTCGGCGTCGCATTGATCTCTTGTACAGTTAGTTTTCTGCATGCACGCGTCGAGCCTTCGACATCGCAAGAGCCGGAAGTCATCGAGTACTGCATGGGCAGGGTCCCTTGCAGAATGTCTCCGCGAATGCATGCGGACGTTACAGTATGCTCTCGTACGTACTACCTTTGCGCCACATACACCACGGTGTACGGTAAAACCCTCGTACCCTAGCCGTGCTAGCCATACTACCTCCATCAGGGGGGCGTGATAGAAACAGGCACTCAGTGACATTTTCATCGATGGTCAGGAGCATTGCATGGCCGTATCAGCCTTGTTATCTACCGCTGTAATCGACGTTACGAACAGACAGAGCGACGTAACTTGTGTCGTATTGAATGTATATATTCGGCGTTTCATTTCAGATGGGCAGTAGATTTGAGCTTCAGATGTCTCCGCGCGATCCCCAATATTTTCTCTCTCTATTTTCTCGCCGTGTTCGTGGTGTTTATGCTCATGTGGTGGCCCGAGACCGCCTGTTGAAAGCCAGCTACTGGTACAGCTTTGTGCGACCTTGATCAGCCGTACGTCTGCCTGAAGCAGCACCATTCTGGATGAGTCTAACAGCTATCCGCCCCACCTCCACCCGATCGATATTATGCGGTCACATGCAACCACACACTACGTCCGGCATGTGGGGAGGGGGCATGTATCTGCTGCGCCTGTGTCAGCCCCACTCGTTGTTACTTTCCATTCGATCGCAAGCCTATGGTATGGTTTTATCGTGGCAAACAAAAGAACGCCACCTATTTAGCTATACGTACGTCATCAAGAGAAACCAGACTCTGTATCATCGCTTTTGTACCCTACGAGAAGGCACGTAGACGCCTCCCCTGCGACCTACCTTGTATCGGAGAGCAGCTTCACAAGTGGCGTCGACGGCAGGTCTTGCAGAGATTTGGAAAAACCTCCTGTTGATCGCCACTATTAACAACAGTCATCTTGTGGCCCTTCTCGTTCTACAGTGAGCAACAAGCGGGGCAGACGCGCCCGTACCCCGTACCCAATCCAGCACTCCTACGACCTCTCCGACCCCGCGGACCTTGCGGTTTTAATTTCTATTTTTGCTTGCTATCCTTTTCGTCAACCGGAACCAACCGCATTGAATCCGCCGACACCCAACCCGTTCGCTCCTTATATAAATGGCAACGTTCACGCGCCACCACCGCAGCCCTTTGGAAACGAATTAGCTCGGGAGCAATCTACCGAGCGCTACGTCTTCGTCGCCGATTGGCCAACATCATGGCTAAACAACGTGGAGAAGGAGGAGCGGGGGATAGGCGTGGGGAGGTGGGGCGGGGAGCAAACGGGGGGGGGGGGGGGGGGGGGGGGGGGGGGAGGAGGAGGAGCAGGAGGAGGAGCAGGAGGGGGGGGGTGAAAGGAGGAGGGGCAGGAGGAGGAGCAGGAGGGGGGTGAAAGGGGGGGGGAGGAGCAGGAGGAGGACGAGGAGGCGGATGTGGCGCCATCACCGCCGATGCCCGCGAGGGTGAAGACTTTCGACTTTCGAAGCACCCCTTCCCCCCGCCCCGCGCACACCCCTTGGCTCAAAGGTGCATGCCCGCGGCGAAACATTGGACGGAACCACGAGGAATAGACAACATCATGTGGACGAAGATACGTTTCTAGTAGCAATAGATGATCCGGGTGACCGCAAAGGACGGACGAGGTCGTACCATACCGAGCGTACGAAATAACCCTAAAGCTTGGCGAGCTACGAAACTTCCTTCGATCACGACACGCCCCCAGCCACGCCGGACTATAGAGCAAGCAACTCAAATTCGAGCGGTGGAAATTTGCCATGGTTGTCCCTTTGCTCCGACCTCGACACGTCCCCGCTTTTCTCTACCCACCCTTCCTTTTCAGCCAGAAATGGAGCATTTCTTCGCGCCACCCAACTACCCTTCCTGCAACGCCCCTACCAGATACATATTAACCTATGTATCGCCCACTGGCGGATCAGAGCCCCCCCCACGACCGCCTCCCGTATAACCTCCTGCGTATCATGCTACTTCTCATGCCCACTGCCACATCTGCGCCACCGGTGAGCCCCGTAGTGTAGTACCTTGTGGTACTAACCGCGCGCCCCCGTCCCGCCGAAGGCCTCGCGACCGCCGACGAAATTCCCGGGCGTCGACAACTCTCTACTCCGTATATACCCTGAATACCCTCGAAAACGAAAGTTGAGGGCCTCGATCAAACCGCCGCCTCGCCTTCCTCGCGGTGAGCGACGGTGCTGGAGCGAGTGTCGCCGGGCAGATAGACACAGCCCAGACTCGGAGGACAACCGAACACAACGAGAGCCAAACACGCCTCTTCTATCATAAGTAAAATTTGGGTGCCAAGAGTCAGCGCTGACTGATAGATCAGTGGTTTTGGTGTTTATCTGATGGGGTGACTTACTGATGATTCGGAGGTCCTGTACTATAATGAAGTGAAGATCCTCAGAATAATTAGCCGCTATGTGCCTCAGCCGTAGAACGCGTGCGGTTGATTGTCTGTTCTTTGCCGCCACCACCGCCGCGGTAAATCGCGCGGTAAATTTTTTTTTTTTTATTCGCAAATGACGCAATCAAATCCCAAACGGGGTTGCCTTCGCTGCGACCGCCAACCCGCTTCCTTTGGTACGTTTCGCGTTCGGAGAGTTACTGCAGTTCCCCCAACAAGCAAAAAAAAGACCCGTACTAATGACGTTCTCGCCAAGACTCCACGAACCATAGCTAAGAGACGTCGCACGTATTTTTTCCGTTTGGAGGGGGGTAGAACAAAGGCTTCTTCTTGCTTACTATATGCCCTGGTATTTATTCACCACCAACTTTTGTTGAGCCCCGCGGACCGTGTCTCCAGGTGCAGTTATTTGCCTTACGCTTTCGCTGGAACTGAGTGCCGGGGTCTCAAGGCAGGGCTCCCCCCCCCCCCCTCCCCAACTATAAAGTAGGGAACATGCCCAAAAAGAGGTAACTAGCCATAGTTGATAGATAGAGCTGTATGGGAGAAAGTAACAAAAGGGCGCGAGCTGGAATATGGTGGGATGGCGTAGTTGAGAAAGTATGGAAGGATACAGGGGGAAACCAAGACGAGATGATGTCCGCCGGGAAATTTGAGAGGTACAAGGCAGAAGTAGAAGAAAGGCTAGAAAGAAGGGAAAGGCTAGCTCTAAGAAACAAGGTGGATTCGGAAAAACACTTAGAGATTTACGGGGGATTGAGCGCGAAGGGATTTAAATGAAAACGTATTTGCACGGCCCAATGGACTTCGCGAAAATGCTAAAACTGCGATTTCGTGTAGGTGACCTGGACCTGCCAGAAAGAATAAAGAGGTATACCGGTAGCCGGGAGGAGGAGAAAGTAGATGCACAGATGTGCCCGTGTGGCAAAGCAATAGAGAGTACACATAGTAGGAGAATGCGAATTGTACAAGTAGGAACGGGGTGTGTTAGAAAGGAGAAGAGGAGATGAGGGAAACAGGCGAATGTGACACGGAGGAGTTTGATATGCTAGATAGCAGCGAGAAACGATGGCTATCCTAGGAGATAGATGGTGGCCACAGGCGGCCAACCAGGACGAGGATAAGATTAGCAAAAAGTTTGTATTAATAGTATGTAATATATGGAAAGAATGTAATGAGCGCCCAATTATTGGAGGTGTCTCTAATAGGAGTAAGAAAGGTCTCCGTCTCGAAAGCGATGGGTGGTCAATGGTCAAATGACTACGTATATGGCAAGCAACAAATGAGTACCCCCCCCCATTCATAGGACTACGGCCATGCATGATAATGAGTACACACCTCCCCCCCCCCCCCCGCTTCTCGTTACGGTACATTCCCTACGGGACGCGGTCAACATTTACTTACTACATTATTCGACACTGCTGTAAAACTTGCGTCGCTCGCCGACCCACCACACTACTTTGAACAATAGTGCCTGCTTTTTTCACAAGAGGTGGCATAATGCAGCATGGGCAGTTTCTCGGTGTCGCTAACTTGTGCATGCACAAGATTGGCCCGTCTGCCGCCCGTTGGTCGGATAAAATGGCACGTGTATATCTTTCCCGCTCTTTTTTTGTCGTAGTGAGTGTCGTATAATATAGTGAGCCGACATGGCCCAAGGGAAAAAAAAGTTTGTCTCCAGGACGCGGCCCAATAAGCGCCAAAACAATCTGCATCTCTGATAGTAATAATCTGTGATAGTGATAGGCTGTCTCTACAGCGGTACAGGAGTAGTACTAGTAGTCTTACATCATATTTTAGAAGTAGCTACCAGGTACGCGTAAGAAGTACCTGGTAGGAAGTATGATACGTGAAGGGTTCGAGTCTAACCGCTTTTCAACCATCTGGGCGACCGCTTGAACCATGTGGCCTTGTGAACTTTATAACCAACTACAAAATACTACCGCTTTTTGGGCGAAAACTACTTGGAATTAGTACGAGAGTACGTATGGGATTGGCAGTGGCACAAGTTGTTATATGCCAGTTATTGATACAACACTACCAGGTATAATGTTAATATCATTGCTGAAAGGAATAAAAGAGAATATTGTATTTGTTGCTCTTTTACTTTTAACCTGTTGGACGAATGGTTTCCACAGCGACGCGCAGCAGCAGCAGCAGCAGCAGTAGCGGTCCCTCCTATATGGTGCATGCCGGTGTGATATGCGCCAGCCAGCACAACAATGCCGGCACTATATATAGCGGCACTAACCAGTAACTATACTCCGCACACTGCACTGCCACACTGGCTAATCACGTCTGGCCCCAAGCGATCCCACAGGCACTACTACTACATAGCGGGCGACCGGCACAAGTCAACGCCGTACCAGATTTTAAATGCATGCTGCATGCCTGCTGTACCTACCTACAAGTAAGTATGTAGGCGAACATCAAGTCAGCGCATTGTGTGATTGGAACATTGTCAGGCAGATGGCCCATGGAATAATAATATAATATTACCACTGCTGCTGTAAATATCAGATATTTACTGTACAACCTGGCTACTTGCTTGTACAATTTCTGGTGTATTATCAATTAGCGTTAGGTTTTGTGTGTATACAGCAGTAGTGTTGCCGGCAATCCTCCGCGCGGAGAAATAAATAGTCCATCCATCACTTTGTGCCTCGTATTACCCACAACAACAAAGTATTAATAGTAGTATTAGTTTCAGCTCAGCAGGTCGAAAGAGGCATATTCATATACTTCTGTAAAAAAAGCCTTTCGTACCTACTCTGAATGAACTCTAAAGGACAAATAAGATGCGTTGGTTGACGACACTCTTGCCCCTTGGCGGACAGCGTCAAAGACATCCGTCAAAGAAAGGCAGTCGTCAAGTAATCCCTGCACTAAAACTGATATGTACAGTCAACTTAATAAGATGCCTTTCTTGACTGATCAAAAACCAGATTGATCCTTGACTTTTTTTAGTCAAAATCAGATCGCCAACCGGCGACATCTATCTACTACTGTACCAACTCCTGTAGTTTCCTCCGAACAATCCAAGGTCACACACGTGTCTACCCCCCCCCCCCCCCCATACGCATGAGATCGAGTACATCTCTCCTATCTCGAGTGCCCCCCCCCCCCCCCCCCCCCCCCCCATACGACTATTTCTATACGGCCATGCATGACGCGAGTGAGTACACCTGCCCGCCCCGACTTCCGCTGTGTGCAGGACTGGTCGGCACAATACTTTGTGCAGGGCATGTGTCGTCTATTTCAACCTTGCAGGTCGGTCAAGACCAACCCGACCCTAACCCTGACCCTAACCCTGACCCTAACCCTGACCACAACCCTTTTCGAGGTCGGAAGGGGCAGTCACACGGCTCCGCCGCGTGATTTGATGGCCTTTTTTTTCCAAAAAACATGCGGGCGGCCGAAATGCCAGCCTTGACCAATGAGAGAGCGGCGCACTCTGCACAAAGTTTTGTGCCCACTCGTCCTGCTCATGTAGGGCGAGTCGCCCCCCCCCCCCCCGTACATCTGATATTTACAGTGTAGTAATAATAGTAGTATTCCATGTCCCAGCTGACAATGTGCAGCGCTTGTTCCAATCACTAACATTATACCATCCAAATTTTAAAAAAGGGGAACAAATTGACTTGGGCTTTATTGCGCACAACAAGCTCTCTGATAATTAGTTACTGCAACCAACACCTCGATCGACTTGTTTTGTTTCGTATATATGTATGACAATGTTTTTTCTGTCTCAAGTGTTAAGGTCTTAGTCCGTTGGGCTAAAGGTAAAAGGTTAACCAATCGCCTACCCAATCTTGACATGAGGAAATCCACTTTTCTTCAAAAAGCGATTTCATGGTGGACGTGAGATTCGAACTCACAACCAACAATCCATGTCCTGCCGACGACGCCATTTGTTAAGGTCTTAGTCCGTTGGGCTAAAGGTAAAAAAGGTTAATCAATCGCCTATACTACCCAGTCTAAGCCTCATAACACAAGACTCCTCCTCCTCCTCCTCCTCCTCTTACCCTTTCCTCGACGGAAGAAGACCGCAAGCAGCTACTTACAGCTAACTGTTTAACAACGTGCACCAACATCTTTGGGAGCAATTTCTTGGAATTAGATACCTGTAGAAAAGTGGAAACAGTTTTTTTGCGGTAGCAAAAAGCTAAGGATTAAGGAGCCACTGATTTCTTCATGTTTTCTTCTACATACCTGCAGTAGTACAGCAGTAGTAGGCTAGTGTAGGATTCCCGAAGTTCTGGCTAGAGGGAGGGAGGTGACAGCATGCATGTGCAGTTAAAATAATTGCACATGATATTTACCATGCATGATGATGAGCCCTTTTCTGTTATAGTATGACTTGTTTGCTGCGTTTGCCATCCTACAACGTGCAGCAGCGTGATGAGCTTCGACATTGTGACCACTCCTAAACATGCCCTTTTTTATGATACTGTTAAGATCAAGGGTTGCGGGACACTTTGTATCCCTGGACAGGTCTGCCTTTTAAGTCGGTAATCGTTGGTGCTCACGAGTGTTGCTTGCTTTAGCTATAGAAGAAGAGCAGTCTTATTCCTTTCGTGCACGCGGAGACTGAGACCAAGCTCGTGCGCCTCTGGAAAACCCCTGGTTTTCCATCTAAGATACGCCTTCCAAGTACTACAAATACGTTCCCAGTGACTGAACCCAGGTAGTTACCGGGCTTTCAACCTCATACAAAGCAGTATCATAACACTAGTCCACTCTGATGAGCCGTATATGCAGAATTATGGGAAATTCGTGGAAACCCCGATTCCACGAACTAGAACATGAGTCGAAGATGCGGCTCCTCAAAACCCACTCCCGCACCTCTGAACGGCGAGGCAACGAAGCCGGCAAAGTACGTAAAAAAATAAAGGGAAGACCTAACCTTAAGGCGCAGGAGGAAATCGTCGATGAAAGCCATCGCCATGCCGCCCGCACGGGGGGGGAGGCGAGGAAGATGCACGGAAAAGCGAAAAGTGAGTACGGGAACGATAACAATACCGGTAGTATAGTTATGTACTTCGTGTATGTACGCATTGTTATAAGGCTTAGATTGGGTAGGTGATTGGTTAACCTTTTACCTTTAGCCCAACGGATTAAGACATTAACAAATGGCGACGACGGCAGAACATACATGGGTCGTTGGTTGTGAGTTCGAATCTTACGTCCACCATGAAATCGCTTTTTAACGAAACGTGAATTTCCTCCTGTCAAGACTCTGAAAAATACTTGAGGATCCCCAGAAATTGGAACCGCGTGTTGGTGTCACGCGTCGACCCGTATATCCGGTCCGTTCCAGGGGGGGGGGGAAAGAGTGTTATAAGGCTTAGATTGGGTAGGCGATTGGTTAACCTTTTACCTTTGTTTTAGCTCAACGGAGAAAGACCTTAACTACATTCATTGAGTATGTTCGCTCTCCGGCAATATCCAGCTCGAACCTCGGCGACTGATATTTATATTTCCACGAGAGGGGAGAACACTCATCCCACGGTGGTAGGGATTTGCACTTTCTGGCTCAATATTGTTCTGGCCGATCTTGAGCTTCTCAACTGAGTAGCTATTAGTATACCAGTTTGCATGATACTTCTACCGCATACAGCAGTAGTGCAGCGGGCGCCAGGCGTCAAGAAACGTCAATTTGGTGTCCAGGCTAAAAAAAATGTCTCATTTTTTTCCGACCTTGATCTAACTTCATTATTGTACACCAAGTAGGGTTAAGAGTTGGTCCCACTATACTGTTGAGCTGTGTCTTAACGCGACTTTTTTTTTTGTTCGTGCCGCTCTGAGCGTTTTTTTCTCAACGTAAATAATGTTTCTTATCTGCCGGCGCCCACTGTATACCAGGTACCTACCTGGTGCTTGTTTTGCAGCATATATGTGTAGGACTATAGCCTGAGAACTTTCGAACAGGTTGCGTGAACATGTCTGCAAACGCTCTTCGAGGTCACGTTTCGGGTGTGCCATTGACCTCCTCCTCCTCACGCGGCGAGGAGCTCAGAAAATAATAGGCCACCAACCCCACAAGGCGGTTCCCCCCCCCACCCCCCCCCACCTCCCCCCCTTCCCTCTCCTACCGCGGCGTTGCGCATAAGCATCCGAGAAGAACATCCCAAAAGAAGTACGAACACAAGCTGCCGGTACACTTCTGACCCTCTATGCTTTCTGCTACTCACTGCTATTATTCCATTTACTATTTGCCGCCATGGTATCGGGCAGTCAGTGTGTGTGTATGGCGCTTGTTCCAGTCATGACGGCATCCAACGACTTCATACATGGAGTCAATCCGGCAGGAGGAAGAAAAGCAAGGATCCTATGCCAACACCTAACGTGAAAATACGCGTATACCCTTTCTTTTGTCAGTACGTACGTACGCATTCTTTTTACTTAAAACAATGTGAGAGTATAACCTAGTGAGGTAAAGGTGTAAAAGATCGATCGATTACCCAGCCCAGGGAAACCCTTATAACACTCTCACCCCCTCCGAACGACATGATCTGCGGGGCGTCGGTACGGTACACGGTATGCTCGTACGGTCGTACGTTGACCTACGGGCTTCGTTTCTATACTTGGGGAACCAGGGAGATATGCTTTTGGGGACGCACGCGCAAGCGTTTCTATGAAAGAAATGTTCGAAGTGGGATTCGCACCCCTGTCCTCGATGATGATGGCATGAAATGAAACGTGAAGGAAGGTGGTTAAATGCCTACTGAGCTATAGGGGTAAAAGATCGATCGATTACCCAGCCCAGGGTAAGTCCTCATAACAATGGTAAAAAAAAACACGACGAGCTCAAGGCATGCACCCGTGGTGTAAAATATGTTCTATATGCTACTTCAAGAGATTATATCAAGTTCTAATAGTAGTAGCAGTGGTAGTAGTGGTAATGTTTTTTAGTAGTAGTAGTAGTAGTAGAAGTAGTAGTTGTTGTTGTTGTAGTACAAGTAGTAGAAGTAGTAGTTGTTGTTGTTGTTGTTGTTGTTGTGTAGTAGTAGTAGTAGCAGTAGCAGTAGCAGTAGCAGTAGTAGTAGTAGTAGAGGTAGTAGTGGTAGTAGTAGTAGTAGCAGTAGCGGTAGTAATAGTAGCAGTAGTGTGCTTCTTGGACGACCCCGGACCGGTCAAGCTCGCTCTATCTTTTGCTCGGTATACTACAGCTCATGGAGTCGTTCGCGGCTCGTGGTGTCTGCAAGTGCACCAAGGAAGCTCCCTCATGCGTGGTATTGTGCGCAACGTTGACGAGTCCCGCGGAGCTGAATTAGCTGGCTCTGCCGACTTGAAAGCGTTCCAGTAGCCAATTTTAGTTTTTTTCGCGTGCGTGTTTCTGCAGTCGCCGGGGCTGGGGTTGGTATCGTGTCACTGTTTGTGTGGTTTCTTCGTTTTGTTGTGCTGTAGGTGTCCTGTTTGTTTGACTTTTCGCGAACTCTCCAGTTGTTTCCCTGCGTTCACGGCAACTGGCTGCTGAGTTCTTGCGCCGATTGGGCTACTGATTGGATTAACTTCTGCCTCCCTGCCATTCGGTCGTGCGTCTCTTACGTTCCGTATCTACGACTGTTTTCACCCCCTCTTCGAGAGCGGCGGAAACGTTCGTTCGCTTTTTGGTTCCTTCTCGCGACCTATTTCGATTCTTCAGGACCAGCGTAACTAGTCGTACCAGTTTTTTGTTGTTGTTTTTTCTCGTATCCCTTGGCCCCTCTTTGGTTTTCCCGAGGCCATGTTCGTGAGCCTTTTATACACATCGTACAGGTCACTGTAGGTTTAGGTCCGACCACATTTGCCGTTCATGCGTTCCCCCTCCGCCTTCTTAGTATCTCCAAGCAGGCCGAGGTGATATATTTCGTTCTCTAGCAACAGTTTGCATTCCACCCTCTCCGGGCGATATTTCAGAGTGTTATAAGGCTTAGATTGGGTAGTTTAGGCGATTGGTTAACCTTTTACCTATAGCCCGACGAACTAAGACCTTAGCAATAGGCCGTAACGATATCTGTTCATTGTGTGTTTCGTGTTCTAGCGCGCTCAGTGTCGGCGAAATCTCGCACGCGTCATTTCCGCCCTCTTTTATGGGACCGGGTCTTGAAAGTCTTGGGTTCTCTAAATTGGGTGATTTCCTGTTTCCCGACACTGTTCTTACTATTCGAGTGAGCTCCGTAGCGCCAGTTGTACTTGTTCCGTTGCGTTACCTCCTCCGTTCGTTTTTAATTTCTTCGAAGCACCCCGTGCCTTCGCGGTGGTCAGTGTAATAGTTATATACTTATTTTTCTTCTCTGTTTGTGCTTCGCTTTCAGGTACTTTCGAAGGGTACATTGCTCGACTCGCCTCAACTTATGTCGCTCCTGGTTACGCGAGCCACGCTGCTTCCTCAGAGTTTTGTTCTTCGATTTAGCGTCCGGGTAGTTCTAGCCTGTTTCGCCTGCTTTCGCGTATGCGTACTTTCGGACTTATTGTCTGATTCGCAGAGTCCACGTGTAATCGGGTATAGCCTTGCAAGTTAGAGGTGAGGGAGTGGGTTGTGAAGTGCCACATCTTCGATCCATTCTCCGAACTCTCCGGATTGATTTGGTTGGTGCCTGTATTTTCTATGAATCTGCGTATACGGCCCTTCAAAGTAGGCTAGTGTTAGGGTATCCCCTCTCCCCTGTTGCGGCATTATGGTTTGTAACAATTGTCTCCTCATCATACCTCGCAGGCCTGCCTTGCTGATGAGCGCCTCGCCCCTTCGTTCTGAAGACATCTTAGATTGTGGCGAGGCAAGCAGCAACCAATACAAGAGCTTATACCTTCTAACATTGTCAAGCACCTCGTGTGAGTGACCTGCGAGCAGAGCCAAAGGCATCAACCTGCTAGCAGTAGTAGTCGGTCCCTAGCAGTAGCTCCGTACTGCCCTACACTTAACAAGTGGTAGCAATTGTAGAAAGTAGTAGTAGGCGTAGTAGTAGTAGTCGTAGTAGTAGTAGTCGTAGTAGTAGTAGTAGTAGTAGTAGTAGTAGTAGTAGTAGTAGTAGTAGTAGTAGTAGTAGAAGTGGTAATGTTAGTAGTAGTTGTAGTAGTAGTAGTAGTAGTAGTAGTAGTAGTAGTAGTAGTAGTAGTAGTAGTAGTAGTAGTAGTAGTAGTAGTAGTAGTAGTAGTAGTAGTAGTAGTAGTAGTAGTAGTAGTAGTAGTAGTAGTAGTAGTAGTAGTAGTAGTAGTAGTAGTAGTAGTAGTAGTAGTAGTAGTAGTAGTAGTAGTAGTAGTAGTAGTAGTAGTAGTAGTAGTAGTAGTAGTAGTAGTAGTAGTAGTAGTAGTAGTAGTAGTAGTAGTAGTAGTAGTAGTAGTAGTAGTAGTAGTAGTAGTAGTAGTAGTAGTAGTAGTAGTAGTAGTAGTAGTACAAAGCACCACTATAATAATTATTATTAGGCTTGCCATCCGACTGTGTGCATGAGCTTCACCGTTGATCAATCAAAACATTCCTGGAAGAAGAAATCCCCGGATACAAAGGAAACCTATGCTCACGGTCTGTATATCTATCTTCTATGTCAACTGTTCCTATTACGGGGGTACATAGTTAATAGGACCTATGGTGTACATAAAAACCTATATATTTACCTATTTTTACTAACAATATTTGGTCCCGTTAACTATGGACCCCCGTAATAGCACTGACCAAGGGTATTTTGTACTGGTATCAGGTATCCACCTTCAAGCCTTCCCGTACCCCCACCGCCGCGACCTTTCTGGCTTCCTACTCATAATATTCATAATAGAATAATAGTTGCTATTATATCGGGGGGCCATAGTTAATGGGACCAAATATTGTTAGTAAAAATAGGTAAATATATAGGTTTTTATGTATACCATAGATCCTGTTAACTATGGACCCCCGCAATAGTAATATGTACCAGGTATATATTTTCCTCGGACGTAGTTCAGCTCAAATCTCGGTCGCCCAACACCTGTTGTAACCAATATAGGAACAAGTAGGAACGATCAGTATGAAGGAAACCGCACAGCAGTATACCTGTATACCTATCCCATCAAAGAACAACGAAGCTATTAATATGAAGCTATTCTATATTCTACCATTGTTCGAAGGTAACTTACGATCGAGTTTTCTGTGTAGTACGGTACAGGGTAAGCATTTGGCGGGCGGTTCGGTAGGTCTTTTATCAAGTCCGAGTACGATGATGTGGTACGCTGCTAACCGAAGTTCGTTGGAACTGCTATCATTTTACCTGTTCACCATCGAATCACGCATCATATTCATCTATCTGGCATACAATTAGGAAGAGCACTGATTGTAGGAAGAACATAGTTGTGGTATAAATACAGCAGTATTCAGGTATTGTCATTGTACAGTAGTACGTAAGTAGGTGAATCTTACACCAGATGTTACTATTAATACTTGTACCCGGTCACCAGGTAGGTCTTCTTCTTGTACGTAAAATTTGGAGTAGCGGTAGGCGGGGGACTAAGCGAAGGGATAGGAATGAAAACGTATTTGCACGCCCCAATAGACTTTTGCAAAAACGCTGAAATCTGCGATTTCGTGTGCCAAGTAGGTGACATGGACCTACCAGAAAGAAGGAAGAGGTATACCAGTAGCCGGGAGTAGGAGGAAGTAGGTGCACAGATGTGCCCGTGTGGCGAAGCAATAGAGAATAGAACGCATATAGTAGGAGAACGTGAAATGTAGAAGGAGGAGAGCGGGATGTGTTAGAAGAGGAGATGAGGGAAATAGACGAATGTGGCATGGAGGAGTTTGGTACACTAGAGAGCAGCGAAAAAACGAGTGCTATCCTAGGAGATAGATGGTGGCCACAGGCACGAAACAGGAAGGGGATAACATTAGTAGCAAAAACTTTATGCGTAATACATGAAAACAACGTAATGAGCGCCGAAATGTTGGAGGTGTCTCTATTAGGAGTATGAACGGTGCTCCGTCTCGAAAGGGATGATGCTTGATCATAGGTCACATGACGAAGGCAAGCAACAAATGACCCCCCCCCCCATATCCTGTTGAATGTGATAATACCAAAGCTAGAATATGCAGGAGAAGTATGGGAAGGAAACGCGAAACTCATTAAACAGTTGGAAACAGTACAAATGACAGCAGCTGACAAAATCCTAAGATGCTCAAGTACGACCAGTAATACAGCAGTATTAAGAGCAGAACGGGGAATGCACCCACTCAAGACAATTAGAGACATGAGAAAGTTGAACTGGCAATATATGTAAGGAACATGCAAAAAAGGAGGTTGCCAGCAATAGTTGGTAGAGCTGTATGGGACAAAGTAACAAAGTGGCGAGCTGGAACAAGGTGAGATGGCGTAGTCGAGAAAGTATGGAAGGATACAGGGGGAAACCAAGAGGAGATGATGTCCGCCGGGAAGTTTGGGAGGTACAAGGCAGAAGTAGAAGAAAAGGTAGAAGGAAGGGAAAGGCTAGCGCTAAGAAACAAGGTGGAATCGGAAAAAAAACACTCAGAGATATACGGGAGACTGAGGGAAGGAATAGGAATGAAAACGTATTTGCATGGCCCAATGGACTTCGCGAAAACGCTGAGACTGCGATTTCGTGTAGGGGACCTGGACCTGCCAGACAGAAGAAAGAGGAATACCAGTAGCCGGGAGGAGGAGGAAGTAGATACAAAGATATTCCCGTGTGGCAAAGCGATGGAGAGTATAACTCGCACAATAGGAGAATGTGAAATGTACAAGGAGGAACGGGGAGTGTTAGAAGGGGAGATCAGGGAAATAGGCAAATGTGGTACGGAGGAGTTTGGTACACTAGATAGCAGCGAGAAAAAGATCGCTATCCTAGGCGACAAACGGTGGCCACAGGCAGCGCAACAGGGAGGGGATAAGACTACAGTAGCAAATCATTACTATGCAATACATGGAAACACCGTAATGAGCGCCCAAATGTTGGAGGTGTCTCCATTAGCAGTAAGAACAGTGCTCCGTCTCGAAAGGGATGCGTGGTCAATGGGTCAAACGACTAAGGCAAGCAACAAATGAGCACGCCTCCCCCCCCCTCCCCCTCCCTCCCTCTACTCTACCCGCCCGTTTCGCCTCATTTCTCGCAAAGTGCACAAAAAACTGCGGGCGAGCAGTGATGCCCGGGGTTCGTGGGCATAGCAGAGCTCATCACCTCCCTCCCCTTGTTGAGCCTGTACCGGGTATGCATACTGTACAAGCAGTACATATTAGTAGTAGGCATATACTGCAGTCAGGCAGTGAAGTCGATGTTTTTAGGTCGGGAAGGACTTTCTTTACCATGGTCCCACTCTGGCCGTTAATATAGTCATCGTTCGAAATTAATATCATGATATACGCGGGCATTATATTCACGGCTATAAGAGCGGCATTTATGTCATACAGACTGTCTGCTGGTGGTCCCAAAGTCAATATTGACTTCCTCGTTTGATTAACTCTCTCGCCATGAATATAGTCACCGTTTGACTTTCATATCAGACTCTAGACGGTAGTTATACTCCAGGCCAGAGCGGCACACAGTCTGGTGGTGTGTCCAATATTGACGTCTTGACGTACGTATTTCATTCGCCCGGCTTTTCTTGTTCTTACTCTGCATGCATGCGTAATTTAAATAAAGATGTTGCTGTTGACGAGGTGACCAACGTGCGTTTCAGTTTGAGAATGAGTGCAAGCAGCGTGATGACGACGCATGTATGCGGCAGTAGAATAAAAGGTGCCAGTATTTTCGTACTTTAGCTTAAGGTTTACCTGATATATTTAGGCGTTATACCCTCAGGGGGTAGGACGTGGCCTCTGCGTGCGGCAAGTAGGAGGTGGGCCAGGCAGAGGGCAACAACGAACGGGGAAAATGGAAAAAAAAAAAAGAAGGTTTTTTTCAACACCTCGGACCGATAGATAATCTAGACAACCCTAAACCGCCGATATCACACGGTGTGCAGGATCTAAACAGCGCAGGAGGCATAATGTCCTGTAGATCATATGGCAGATTGCACGGCTCCCACGAGGCGCGGCGCCCCGAATGAGCTGATCATACAGATGAGGGCGGATAGCTTCCGTGAAACCTGTATCACTCTGTCCTTTTATATCGAATATTTAGATGTAACCCAACCATATTTTTCGGTACAGAGTGGTACTGTATACAGGACACGGTGCTGTATAGAGTAAACAGTAAGGGCAAGCAAGATGGTATGTCCGACGTGGGTGGAACAGTATGGTGTTATGGTACTGCTTCGGAATCTTCGACCTGTAAAGTGCTCGTCGGGAGAGGAGCGCGCTGGGTGACAATCGCCGCTGCAGCGAGGGCTTCTGCAGAGCCCTGGTCGCCCCCGGAGGGAACGACAAAAACCGAAGTGAAAGCAGGGTTGGCGGGGGGTGAAAAAGCCCCCGAGCCAGGACGGCGGTCGACGGTGGCGACGGGAGCAGATACACGAGCGACGAATCTCCCCGAAGGAGCAGAGAGGTCGTCAATACTCACACGTGGCCCGTGTGTGCGAAAATCGCGAAAATCTGAGAAGGTGAATGGCAGCCCACCCAAGACGGCGCTTTCGGTGCGGGGAACGAGCCCACTCAAACCGACACCAGAGGTCGGCGAAGAGCGAGTGCGAAGCCCGCAGGCTCGGATGAGGAAGATACCACCGTCCTCGACGGGGTTAAGGCAGCTAGACCCACTGCGGTCGTGTTCTGTGGCGGGCTCTGGCAAGCGGGAGAGAAAGTCAGCATTTCCGTTGGCGCTGCCCGTGCGGTACTCGAGGGTGTAGTCGAACGCAGTGAGGAACTCGAGCCACCGCTGGACTCGCGCGTTGTGGTCTCCTACTTTGCCGATGCTCTCAAGCGCTTTGTGGTCCGAAAATATTCGAAGCTTCGTGCCCCACAGGTAACCTCGGAGCCGTTTGATGGCCCAGACAATGCTGCCAGCTTCCAGGTCCAGCGGTGTCCAGTGCCTCTCGGAATCGAGGGTAGCGCGGCTGATATAAGCAACGGGCCGTACCGAGCCGTCCGGTTGTTCTTGTTCGAGCGCGGCACCGAAACCGTCGATGCAGGTGTCGCGGTACACGTGGAAGGGGCGAGAGCCGTCGGCTACGGCGTCCCAGCCAGTGAAGACCAAAATCGGTGGGGCAGCGAGCTCGGCGAGGATCTGGCGGACGATAACTTCCAAGCCGGCGTGAAGACATACTTGACTCCCTTCCGGAGAAGGGCGGTGAGAGGACGTATCCGTTTAGATAGGTCGAGCAGGAATTTGCGATAATATCCTACGCCGCCCATCAGGGCGCGGACCTGCTGAGGTTCTTGGGCACGGGCATTTTCATCAAAGCTGACACCCCGGATGGATCTCATCTCGGAGCAAAGCTCCTGTATTTGGATCTTCCTTCCGATATGCCCGGCGCTGAGGCTCGCCGGCGCGTATTTGTTCAACGCTGCAAGCCCTGTGCCAACCACCACGACCGTGGCGACATGCCGAAGTATTTGCCGGCGGGGTTGACGCAATACGTGCTCAACAATTTCTGCAAGAAATCCCCTCCGTACCGCGTCACCGAGGACTCGAAGTGGAAAAGATTGCTGGACATCAATCAGTTAGAGGTCGAGGTGGCTTCATCACGGTGATGTACGAGACGCACTGGACAGGACTATCCCGGCCATCCTGGAAACGGAAAATGGACCTTCAACTTTCTCGCCACGCAATTTTGCGCTACTGGGCCGGCACCCCGAACGAACACCGCCTAACCAACCGCTGTACCGCCGAACGAGAATTTGCGCGGCACAGCGGGAGCTTTCTCGGAGTAACGGCGAGCGGTTTCTGGCACCCGGCTATGGCTGCGTATCGCACGCCGATTGGCTCCGCCGATACAGCAACACTGTACTTCCCAACGGGGCCCACTTTTGGTACAAGGGCGACGATGGTCTTTGGTGGCACGGGAAAATCAGCGCAACTACACCGACGGGTGGAGTATATTTGGTTCGATTTTTGGACGACCCGGGACCAATCAAGCTTCCTCTTTCTCCGGCGCGCTACACGACTTCGACGAGAGCTGTACGAGGTTCTTGGTGTCTGCAAATTCACTTGGCTAGCGCGTTTGCACGGGGGGTCCAGCGTAACGTAGATGAATCTCGAGGTGCCGCCGTGGATAGCTGATTTTCGCTTCTTGACTGCACTCGATATTTATTTATTTTTGTCGTCTTCCTGGACTTTGGGGGATGATTTTTTGTTTGCCCGATATGTTGGTGTGTTTTCCTTTTTTTTGGGCCGGGTTGGGCATGTGTTTTTGCGTATTTTGTCCTGCCTACCCCCCCCCGCTCAGTGTCGGGACTGGTCTGGGCACTCGGCCGCTCATTTGCGGCCCAGGACGCGCTTTCAGAGTTGTGGACTGGGTTTAGGTGGTTCTTGCCGTCTTCCGTGTTATTTTTCTTTTCGTTCCCGTACTCACTTTTCGCTTTTCCGCGCATCTTCCTCGCCCCCCCCCCCCCCCCCCGTGCGGGCGGCATGGCGATGGCTTTCATCGATGATTTCTTCCTGCCCCTTAAGGCTAGGTCTTCCCTTTAATTTTTTACGTACTTTGCCGGCTTCGTTGCCTCGCCGTTCAGAGGTGTGGGAGTGGGTTTGGAGGAGCCGCATCTTCGACTCATGTTCTAGTTCGTGGAATCGGGGTTTCCACGAATTTCCCATAATTCTGCATATACGGCTCATCAGAGTGGGCTAGTGTTATGATACTGCTTTGTATGAGGTTGAAAGCCCGGTAACTACCTGGGTTCAGTCACTGGGAACGTATTTGTAGTGCTTGGAAGGCGTATATCTTAGATGGAGTTTTCCAGAGACGCACGAGCTTGGTCTCAGTCTCCGCGTGCACGAAAGGAATAAAACTGCTCTTCTTCTATAGCTAAAGCAAGCAACACTCGTGAGCACCAACGATTACCGACTTAAAAGGCAGACCTGTCCAGGGATACAAAGTGTCCCTCGACCTTGATCTTAACAATGGGCAAGCAAGATGGTCTGTCCGACGTGTGTGGAACGTTTCGACCATGAGAAATGGGAAAAGAGTGCGGGAGAGCAAAAAAAAAAAAAGAGGATCTGCTATTGATACGTAGGAACTACGATACGGTAGCTGTGTATGGCTTCGTAGTATATACTATAATACGAGGGAAGTACTATATGTCACCCGAACAATGCTTACTCGTAGCAGGAAGGAGCTTACAACATTGATCACTCACAAACATCTCCAGAACGCAGAATGAAGAAGAAACCCAAGGGAAATAAGGAAGGAAAAAGGCAACTTATTGTAACACTAATAATATTAACGGGGGACCATACTGTAGTAAACAGGACCAAATATTGTTACTAAAAATAGGGAAATATATAGGTTATTGTATGTACCGTAGGTCCTCTTTACTATGTATGGTTCCCCGTGACAGCAGTTAGTTACTAGTAGTAGTATTAATAGTAGCCTGTTGGACTGCGGCAAGCAGTAGCTTTGACGTTAACCAAAACATCCCCAGAAATAAGGAGAAAACCAACGGGGAAGCCAAAAAAAGGAAACTAAAGAAGGAAACCCATATTCACGAAGCTTAACTGCGCAGTTTTGCAGTTCGTTGCACAAGTCTGTTCATATACCGGACTCCGGGGCGTAAGCATGCTGCGCTACATATGAGTATAGCGATGGCAAGCGAGTTGTTTTAATGATGATGCACTTCGGGTACAGCACTACGTCATATTACTATACTACTGCTGCTGCTGCTGCTGTTGTAGGCTTTCCTTCTGTAGGCGGTTTCCTTGAGAAAGTTCTTTTTACTTTCGGAAGTTGTTCGTAGGCGGTTGGTTGACGTTGAATCGCATGGTCGTTGTGGTACTGCTTGACTTTGCATTTGATCTTAACATGCTGCTGCAGTTCGGATAGCAAAATACGATACTATAATAAAATGTACTGCTGGTGGTATATAACAATCATGGAGCGCTCATGAGTGATCAACGTTGAAGCTCATGTTGCGCATCACCACGTTTCTGATGGCAGACGCAATAGAAACAACAATAATAATAGAGTATCGTAGATAAAGCATTAAAGGAAGTAGACATACAGTAGAAGATAGATAGACCTTGTGCGTAGGCTTCCTTTGTGTACATATACGGGGATTTCTTCTTCCAGGCATGTTTTGATCGATCAGCGGTGAAGCTCATCATGCTGCACATCGTCGGATGGTAAACCTAATAATAATACTGAAGACAACATACAACAAAATGATCGTATTAGTGTACATGTGTTGAGGTCTCGGTCTTGTGGGCTGCTCGTAAAGAGTCAACCAATCGCCTATCCATCAATCTAAGCCTTGTAAAAGCGGAGAGGGGATACCATAGCACATGGGTGATAGACTTTGAAGCTCACGCTGGTGCGCACTAACTGTCAGATGGCAAGTTTATCAAAATCACATCTACCCACAACTATTTAGAGAGCGGCGTCGTTACTGTATCAATCACCCCGGTAACCCTGTCCCCTGCACCACTATTCTTGGTGGATCTTGTTCCTTTCCGTGTGCCTTTCTTCTTTCGGAGTGCTCATGAGTCGTCAGCGCTGAAGAAGCTCATTTCATGGTACTTATTGTACACGATGTCGGATGGCGACAACGATAATAATGCAGTAAGCCTTCCAAGTGAAACCGACACCCAAATCACGTATTCCTATTGTAGGATGCTGTCGAAACGCCGACGACATGGATGCATGGTTATAGCTTCTACTTACATTTGTACCCCCCACACGAGTTGCAATGCTTCTCTCGGTCGTTTGCCGTTCCTTCTTATCCGGGTTGTGGGGTGATATTTTTCTTCGCAAAATTAGGTTTTCCTTTTCACCGTGTGTCTGTTCTCCGATTGGCTTGCCACTTTCCATACCATGTACCTGTTGTACCATGTATCATATCATGTACTAAGTACGATATCTTGTAGAATTAGGAGACTTGACACGAACAGCTAGCTTTTCGCGATCGCTTCAGGTCTTGCAACCAGTTTTTTTAGACCGCCTCATGCTATACACCAGGGTAGACTCAAGAGGGGGTGCTTTGGGTAGTCTGGCACAGATCCTACCCAGGCACAAGAATGAGAGGTTTCGACGATATTCATCGCCCCCTCCTCTCCCCCCGCCCGCGCCCACAGTTGGTCGTCGAGTTAGATCATTTGTAATTTGTGCGGGGTAAAGAACCTTTACTCTGCACAAGGGAATTGATCGTATCACGTAGTGTTCAAGGTAAGGCACCCAAGAGGCAGTTACATAGTGCTCCCATTGCTGTCTCTAGAAGTGGCTACACCGGAAGTTAAACTAACTCATTGAAGCTGTCGTCCATGTGCAAGTCCGCCTCACAAGCGGTTCTTAGTAGGATGCAGCTCACCCTTCATGCGACTCGCCGAACACCTCACGGCGCTTCGCGCTTGGTGCAAGCAATGTCTGCCTGGTCGGTGAAAACCCGGCGTGCTCCGTCCCGGCATTGTAGGGATGCGAGGGTCTATGGTCTACGACTACTACGGCCATGCATGATATTGAGTACACCCCCCCCCCCCCCCCTCCCCCCTCCCCCCGGCGGGCGTGGCGGGCAAGGTTTTTTTTTCTACCGTAGTACTGTAACAACAGTAGTCCTTCACGGATGTAGAGGTGTCCCTTGCCTTTTCCCATTTTGGCAGTACTTCAGGAGACTTCGTAGCCTTAGCGGTGTGAAGTGTGGGAGTGGGTTTCGAGGAGCAGCATCTTCGACTCGTGTCCTATACGAGTAGAACGACTGGAACTGGGGTTTCCCCCGTAATGTTGCCTGCATGCTGCGGTAGAGGTGCTGCACCTTTTTGTTTCTGAGAAAAGTCTCGATCCCACGACCTACTATAATAAGCACACATCATTTTTTTTGCAATACGAGAATGAAAAGTCGCCGATTTTGCATTAAGGAGCTCCGTCATTCAGAAAACGTCTCTGCCAAAAGTGCTACCTCTATCCAGCTCGTCATCATCGTCAGTGTGGGTTAGCTCTCAAGAGCAGTTTTATGGTCTGTATTACCCTCGTGGAAGAGGTCTGCCAAAAGCTATGTAGGATTGTATTACCCTCGTGGAAGGTCTGCCAAAAGCTATGCAGGATTGTAAGGAATACATTGCCTCTATGTCGGGAATGGACGGTGTACTGCTGTATACGTACGTAGGCATGCATAGTGTATCAGTTGGAAGGCCTGTTCGAATGTTCAAGCAGGCAACGTACGTACGTAGAGTTTCACGAAGGGGCACAGCCCAACATCTTCCAACCTTTCACCTTTTATCACAGCCGTAATGGCGTAGACTGGCGCGGGGTATAATATTATAGCGCTACTGCTCTCCTAATAAAAGCACACGGGGGCGGGGGGAGGGGGGGTATACTCATTTGTTGCTGGCCTTAGTCCTTTGACCAACCATTGACCACGCGTCCCGTTCGAGACGAGGCACCGTTCTTACTCCTAATAGAGACACCTGCAAACCATTCAGGCGCTCAGTAGTACATGCTTTCCATGTACTACATCGAAATATTGTGCTGATCTCATCCCCTTCCGGTTTTGCCGCCTGTGGCCACCATCTATCTCCTAAGGATAGCGATCGTCGTCCGCTGCGTGTGGCCACAATCTACCTCCTGGGGATAATATAGCGATCATTATCACCCACTACTAACCAGTGCACCAAACTCATTCATGCCACATTCCTCAATTTTTCTCATTTCCTCCTCTAACACATCCCGTTCTTACTCCTTGCACATATTGCACATTCTCGGGGGGGGGGGGGGGGGGGGAGCAGGGTACGAGGGGGCGGGGCCCGGGGCAGAGACGGGTGAGGGGGACACTCGGTTTCATGCATGATGGCTGTAGTCGTGTCATCATTTTCTTTATTTTTCCTTGCTTTCTTTCTGTTCCTTCTTCGTCGTTTTTTTTTTTTTTTTCTTTTCCATCTTCTTTTTTTCGAGTGTACGTATAGTAACCATGGGTGGGGTATGTATGTCCCTGGTGCTATTTGGTTGAAAATGATACGGTATGATCGTGTACCACCACAGCTCGGTAGTACCGTTTTCCTTACGCACTGGTGTGATACTGCTGCCATGCGCACTATTTCACTGTTCATACTTTTTTGTTATCTCCCGTCGAGATGCATTTATTTTAGTTACAGCCTGTTTAAGGCTGACTCTTATGGAACCAGACACCAGAAAACAAAACAAGATTTTCCCTTCATCGTATAGAAACCCCAGGATAGATAGTGCCGCTGGTAGACATTAGCCATTTCCGATCACAACCCAAACATGCATGAAAAACTGTGCTTTCTACACACAGCACCCGCCGCCACCGCCGATGTTTTCTCGCCTCACAGGGCACGAAATGGCGCCAAACCTTCGAGCTCGTATGCCCACTGCTCAGAGAGTGCTCGCTACCACAAGCTTGAGGGTCATTGAAGCGGTGTGGCCGGAGAGTTCTCGCTCGAGACAGCGGAGCCTGACTCATTTCTGGCCGGTTTTTTTCCAGGCGGAAATGGGACCCAGTTTCGTCTAAGAAAAAAACGGGCTAGAAGAATTGTGGGCCAGGCTCTCCTCACGTCTCGAGCGAGAACTCCGGCCACAGCACACAGCATTAACGACCCTCAAACTAGGTAGCGAGCACTCTCAGAGCGGTGGAGCATATAGCCTCGAAGATTTGACGTCATCTCGTGCCCTGTGAGGCGCAGAATCATCGGCGGTGGTAGGTGTTTTGTGTGTTGAAAGCGCAGCTTTCTCCTGCTGCGGCATACCAAATATCTCCCATCGGTTGTGTGGGTTTCAACACCATAACGGGGAAAAAATCCTGTTTTGTTTTCTGGTTTCTGGTCCCATGAGGGCCCCAAAAGGTCAGCCTATATCTATAGTGACCACAGGCAGGAATTCTGGGAAGTGGGCTAATGGCATAACGTCATCATCGTCATCATCATGAGACCCTCACACTCTCACACCCTGATCACACCCCTATACAATGCCGGGACGGGGGGGGTCAACCGGAGCACACACACCTTACATGGTGAGGGAGGGGCACAAGCAGTACGTATACGAGGGAGTTTGGCTTCATTTTAGGCTAATATTATTTCTTGTTTTTTCTTCTTTTTTTTTCCCCATTCCTTTTATCTTCATACGACGGTACATAACCGATTACGTACGAGTATTTGCGTGTGTTTTTACACCGAAACAAGAGACGAAGAAAATGCGAACGAACGGACACAACGAGCGATAAACACCCATGCCAGATAGTGTGTACGTACCAGGTACGTATCATGGATGTATCATGCTGGTATTATAAACTTAAGTGTAGCGAGCATGCCTCGTACGAGTATCAGGCTGTGCATATACTGCAGTATGGGTAAACCTGGTATGACATTGTGTACACAGCAACTGTTTACAGCGACAACAGCAGACGCGATATATGATCGCCACCAGTCATTACTGCTTGCTGTTGTTCTACACACATACGTATTGTATGTGCACTGCTGCAGAATAGGACCGCACGACGAGTAAGTAAGTACTAATGTAGCCTTCTTCGGATGAGGAAAGTGTATGGTCATATTATGATAGCAGCAGCACTGATTGCTTGCTGCGACTGCAAAACTACCTGCGTTTCCCTACGTGTGTGTGTCTCTCGCCCGTGCCACATGTCCATCCATATATAATATGCTACATGACTGCCATTGCCACAACGACGGAACGACGAGCGAGCTATATCGATATACATATACATACCTGGTGCAATAATAGGGGTGCACATGGGGGGTTGCCGGCAACTTACTACTATACTGCTGCTGCTGTTTCTGTCCCCCTTAGTCTTTGGAGTTGAGACCGCACTGTGGCCCACTGCAGCAAAACAGACGGGAAAGTGGTACCGAGGAATCCTCGAAGCAGCTGAACAGTTCATGGGCAGGTGGCACGAGGCTGAGGCAAAGCTGAGTAGACAGCGCCGTGCATCCGCTGCGGGTAGTGTTAGAGGGAATGGGGGGAGGGGCAGGAGGGGTAGAAGGAACACCGTACAAGTGTATGGGGGCAGGGGGGGGAACAGGAGGAGTAGAAGGGAAACCGCGGTAGAAGAGAGTAGCAGAGAGACCGCAGATAGGGTAGCAAGGTACCAGGCCAACTAATAGGTTGGACTTTTCTTTGCTACTCGTACCGCCAACTGCTGCGGCCGTTCGGTATGTATTTTTATTTTTTTCCATGACTTGACTCTTTCCTATATTTTTCCCTTCTTATCCTTATGAAAGAAGTATACTACATACTCGTAGTGGGTGCTGGTGGGTGACGACCGTATTTTGGCCCACTCATTGTTGCTCTTTTTACTTAGTTAAGTGTTCACCGGGATGCATAGTCCCCTTTTTCCGTCTCGTATCTTCCCCCTTGCACGTCCCTTTTGGCTCATGCTCGGGGTAAGTATGTGTCTGAGCTTTGGCTTCCCATTTTATTTATTTATTTGGGATTCTTCTCATTTTCTTGTTCTTTTTCTTTTTCGGTTTGGTTTCTTTGTTGCCTCTCTTTCTTTATGGTGTATTTTGGTTGCTGGCGTATGTATGTTGTGTCGGCCGCACCTAGCGCGAAGGCATGGTATTGCGTAGGCTATTAATGCATTACGGTGTGTTATCTCTGTGTCGTAGTCTGTGACCACAGAGCTCGTATCTTTCTAGGGTGAAGAATCAGCACGGACACTGGGCTTGCTGGATGTCGACGAGTAGAAGAACGGTTTAATGTGAAGAACACACACACACACATTTACGAACGTCTTTCCGGCGGGTGTAAAAAGTACGAAGAGTAAAAAGCTAATTATGCAATAAAAAAAGCTCATAATCAATGGACAGACTCGTTACTAGAGCCACAGCAGCAGCAGCAGTGGATTGCGAGTGAACCATTGATTGATTGTGATTGTGGGTCTGCCGCACCGAAAGAGGTCTGCCCCGCGGCAGGTCTGCCCCGCGGGAGGTCTGCCTCGAGAGAGGTCTGCCTGGAGAGAGGTCTGGTGTGTCATGATCACGCGACGACCACAAGACACGTTTCATTTTCCAAACCGTACCTACCTGCGTACTGCCTACCCCACCGCGATGGTGTGGTGTGTGGTGTGGGTGTGTCGTACCGTAACATTAATTTCACCGAAGATTGCAACATTGATTTCCTGGTACGCATACTTGATGTATTTAGTTCCGCCAACCAGCTCTGTTTCATTGGTTTGTTACATATTTCGTGAACGCGCGAGCTTCGTTGCACAGAGCGTATTCTGCGCGTATTATTACTCGTACGTCGTATGTGTGCTGCGTATTCATATACCTGGTATATATATATTTTTCATCATCACTTTTACTTTCCAGCCCATTCGTAGGAGGTTTTTACCCTCGACGATCTTCTGGACAAGCCGTGGTCACAGGTGTCGCCCCTTCTCCCCCCCGGTACGTGCCTTTAGTTTTTATCGCGCATAGGGTTCAGCATTCCCACTGCTCGTCGATTTTCATCGAATGTACAGCTAACTCACGCTCTCGCGCTTTCCGCTAATCAATTTTATGCAAGAAAAAATCCCTACGAGCATGCACTCGGTGAGACTTGAACCCACGAAATTGATCTTGATAGGCTCGCGGACCACCTACCAAGCCACCGGGGACGCCGGCAGTATATAGGTGAGCATGTGCAATGAAGTATGTACTACCGCTGTAACAAAAAGCGTACGTGGCGAAAAAGAACATACGAAGATACCTGGTAGGAAATATTTTACCGAATGAAATAAAAGCACTGTGAGGCAGGCGTTACCGAGAGTATCAATTACGTGGTATTAATAGTTAATAAATAGGGGAAAGGGGACAAGGGACAGAGGACAACTGAACAACACGCTCGGAGAAAAAAAACTCGCTCTCACCATCAGCTAGCGGTGTGAGATCGAAAATCCCCTCAAAACTCATACCAGACAGAGTATTTGCAAAACCTTACAGGGTAGAATTCTGAAGTATGATGCTTCGATCGCAATAGTTTGTGTTTGTCACATTAGCTGCATGCAGCGTGTATCAGCCGCCAGCCAGCCGCGCTTCGCTTTAATTTGCGCTCGTCGACCTCACAGCTATTAATAGCTTCTACCTACGGATCGTATATATGTACCAACTACAGATCATACATAATCTACTACTATTAATTCTACTCGTATCTTCTACGAGTGAGTATATGATAAAATGAGAAATGACACGATCACAACATAAAACGGCGCAGAGCGAAGCAGCAGTAGTAGTACGAACATATCTCCGATCTCCCCTGCGGCCTATCGGAGATCACCCGCGCTCGAAATCACCCGCATCCATCCGACCCGCATTAACTCGCATGGCGTCGACGGTCGACGGGGACAACACGCGCTCGAAACTACTGAAGAAAAATAAAGTTTCGAGCCGTTACTTTTTCACGAAGAAACACATTTCATTTCTAACGTTCGCCTCCCACCTCCCATCCTCGTCCCTTCTGCGGTATGATATTATTTCAGTGCAGGGTACCTACCTAGTAGTACTGCCCTCAGGGGTACTTTTATGCTCGCTCGCGCTGTGCGGGTGTAGCGCAGCATGTAACTATGTATCGGCATGCCCATGCTGTTTGCTGTATCCCGGTGGCGTTTGCCACATATATATGTTATCGCGTGGTACGTATAATTATAGTACGGCCCTATAATAGGAAACTGTTGCTAAAGTTGTGCCTCATCTGCTACAACTAGTTAATACGGTAGCCACCTGTCCCCCTGGGCTCCCAAAACAATAACAAAGAATGTAATTCGGATCAAATTTTGGGGGGGGTGGCGCGGGGGGGGGGCGCACGCATAGACACGACCCCTTCTCCTCCTACCCTGCGCCCCAAACACGGATGGATATAGGCCCCGGACCATGCCGTTCCATGGTGAGGCAAGAGAATGCTGCGTTGATATATAGTTATCAGAGCCTAGAATAGGATGATGCAGACATGCATGCATGCAGTCCTCTTGTCTTTCCAACAGGGTCCTTCGCTGTGCTCGCTCCCGGTAAAAAAAAATACTGTCAATAACCATTCAGCAAAGCCATAACGAGATTGGGGTGCTGGAAAGCAATGAATGCTGCTGATGATGTTTCCAGCAGTACAGGCAGGCAGGCAGGCGTGATAATCGTATCGTCCGCGCCCTCGCTCTAATCACACACAGCTATACATGTCGAACGGAGGGGAGATATATCTCCCTCGTGTCCCCACGCACTGCCTGCACGCATATATACAGCATCGGATAGATCATGGCAGATCATGACCCTCATTCCATCTCATCCCCCACTTTTGATCCCTCAGCTCAGACAGATCCCTCATCTAGACTATTACGTGATCGAGCCGTATGATCTATGAAAACACCGATTCCCTGAGTCGGATCTATCGGCGCTGGGTGAACAGGTCCCGCCGGGCATCTGATCTGATCTGATCTGACCTGATAACGGCTATGGATACACGGACTGCGGATACAACAGATGATTAGCATTTATTTAGTCAACATCGTGATCGGTCCGGCGTGTCAAAAATGGATACCACTCTGGCCGTCAATTTAAGGACCGCTTGGTCTTCATATTGATTTCTGAACGTTCCTTATGTTTCCGTCCGCAAATAGTGGTCTGGTCTGTACCGCAAGTAGTAGGTAGAATGTCAACGTATGACACTTATTGTCCTTGTTGTACGCGTCCCCACGCACGGGGGCCCAGCGGCATCGGCAACGAAGGCAAAAAAACGTGGGCGTTCCTTCTTCAAAAATCGTGCTGTAGAGGATAAATGGATAAAAAACTCACTCATAATAAAAAGCCAGGCACCTTGCCATGTATCGGCACTACTATGATGTGGGTGTATCGTAGCTGGTAGGTATAAGCAGACGGGCTCGTACGACCGCAGCTTATTGGGAGAGTTTGCCCCGGGCTCGCGTCGCATACTTTGTCGTTAGTTGCGCTGTTGTTGTTGAGCATTCTTAGCATCGACAACCGCCGTTGATTCCTACAAGGTACTGGTATACTACTTCGTGTACTATAGGCTGTATCACCCGAGGGCGAAACACACTTGAGAACGCTTTTCTACAACATATGTATTGTGTGTTAGGGGTTGGTTTACTCTGCTACCCCGCTCTTTCCTATGAACGGCATCCACCTAAACGTCAACAAATTTCTTGGGGATGATGCCGCCATAACCCGTGGTTCGTCAAACGGCTGGTTTTGCACACACACACACATTCAAAGAGCAGCAGCATCTACAACATCAAACTCTGCGCCCACTTTTCCTCACCTTCTACAGGAAAACTCATTGGGTCGTTTGCTTGAAGCCTTATCATTGGGCGAGAGACTGCCCAACGCTCGCAAAGGCTTGTTCCTGATTGAATAACGACTGTAAGTTCATCTGGAGGGCGCGCACTCTCCCCCCCCTCCCTCCTTCCCTCCCTCCCTCCCTTCATCAATCCCACCCTCCCCCCTTCTCATCCTCTCTTCTCTCTCTCCCCCCCCCCCCCCCCCTCTCCCCCCCTCCCCTTCTCTCTCCCTCCCTCCGCCCCTCTCTCCCTTCCGCGCTCTCTCTCTCTCCCCCTCCCCCTCCTCCGTTTTGCCAGGCATAAGTATTTGCAAAACGTGGCACGGATACAAAGGGCGTACTGATATCGATGCAAACTTTAGGTCTTGCTCCCTGCATCGAGATGTTTCCTAGCGTAGGGGCTCACCCCTGTCATTTCGCAATACCTGCCAGACGAGCACAGCGCAAGTGCGCAGGGATTTTGAGATTGTTTTTCATCGGCCGGGGGGAGTGGATGATCTCGACGTGCCGCGAAACTACTCCTCCCTCTTCTGACTGTTGTCTTGGCCGGCCGACCATCCATTCGCGGCGCAGGCCTCTCGTCATCCGCGCAAGAAAACGTACGGTATACTCTTACAGTAGCCGTGTTGACTTTACAGTAACCCTGCTGACTTGACAGTAGCCCTGCTGACTTTATGGTAGCCTTACTGACGAGAAAATATACACTTCAGTAGCAAGTTGGTGGTCTATTTGTGCCTCGTCAAGGCCTTTTTCGATTTGCTATAGATATGATACTTTTAGTGCGGAAAGTATCTTGGCGGATGGTTGTCTGTCCGTCAATGGTCAAGAGAGCAGTCAACTGACATCTTTGCTGATAAGAGCACCCTCTGCTACTGTACACTCGTTGAGGTCTGGCGCGTTCGTAGCCCCCGCCTCGTTGGCCTTGGCTGCCACGCAATCTCTTTGAAATTTTGATCGCGTGCTGGTGCAGAGAAATAATAAATAAGGTAGAGATCGCACCTAGAGAGTAAAGAGAGTGGCCGACCAGGCTCTCCAGAATTGAGATTTCGGACGGTTACGTATACCGGAATACCACAACGCATCCAAACATTAGTGAACTCCACACACACAATTTGTTAGTGGTGGTACAGTAGTTTCAACGAACACGGCAATACCCCAAGCACCGACCGATCAGAATGCATGGTGCTCGCGCAATTACTACTACATGCAATGATCCAACGGACATACGCAGTAAAGTTTAAGAGGCTATATATCCAACCGCTACGACGCACGATAGAAAATACATCCAACGGCTATCGTATACCAGGTATAAGGTTACGTTTAACACACCAGAGACCCAACGGCTATAAAATCACCCACTAAAGTAGAAGATAAGAGATATCCTACAGCTGCGTACATGAGGACATGCATACCTTAGTATATAACGCACCTGTCTCCGTACTCCGTGACGTCGCATTTTGAGCGCGGTTTCTTCCAGCAGCTGCGCTGGGAGCTGAAAGGGTCCACCCCTGGCGGCCTCGCCTTGCCGTAAAAATTGCCCCACCGCTGCGCTTCCGTATCCCATAGCTTTGCGCTGCTTGCGTCGATCAATGGATCGTCTTTATCTTGACGGCCGCTTCCCGTCCCGCCTTGGCCGGGTGACGGTGACCGACCGGCGACTTGTGCGGCCGGACACTACGTAGACGATACACGATAAGAATACCAAATAACGAGTTGGGGGAAGAAGAGATCATTGCGCGCACAGCACGAAAGCATGCGTTGTTCTTCTGCGCGAAAACAACCGCCCCGCAGCTTGGACACGTATTTCCCTGCTATGCATCTCTAAGCTGCTGCGAAAACAGTGTTCAACTCTCATTTCAAGTAGTTTAGTCCTCGAAGCGTGAGTGAGTGTAGTTTTGCCAAGGAAAGGTATGGACGTGTGCGGTATGCACCGCGCCTGCGCGTGCTTGACGTAATTCACGTCGTCCCGCATTTCATTTCCGAAAAAGGCTGTAAGAACATGATCGCCAACTCAACGCGCCTGCTCCCCTGCCGACAGAGAGTCTGCTTCGTACGTCCGGGGGTCGACCTCCGTGGGCTTCCTGGCGATGAATACCAACTTGTTAGGGTTGAGGAAGAATCGATGCGGCACGCCAATCGTCGCGTTCTCCTTCTTGATCACTTCCGCCCACATTGCCTGCCCGTGAAAAGCATGTACAATTGGTTTCAGTGCAGGTGCCTGATATCAATCTGGGCGGAAACATAAAGATCGATTATTCATTAATATGAACATCAAACGGTCCTTATATTTACGCCCACAGCAGTGGTATACTTGCGTACCGGTCTTTGTTTCGAACGAAATCGACTGCTGAGAACGCATATACAGCAGTATAGCGTGGGTATGGTAGGCGCAATTTGACGCCAATCTAGGACGGAAGGAAGTGCCGAACCCTTATTGCGACCAAAACAAAGGCACGTACCGTACGTAGTGGGGAGGGGGGAGGGGGGAGGAGAGCCTGCTGTGTGACCCCGGATCTCAGTTACGGCCGCTACTACTGTACCGTAGGAAGGAGAGAAAAAAAACGGCGAAGGAGATGGACGGCATGAGAACGAAAACAAAAAAGTATGACATAATACTACTGTACATGTGAAGGTGTTACCTACTGAGCTATAGGGGTAAAAGATCGATCGACTACCCAGCCCAGGGGAATCCTAATAACACTCTCCCCCACTATGAACGGCGGGATCTTTGGGGCGTCAGAACCGTATACTTACGTCTGTACGCTGACCTACCATACCCGCTTCGTTTCATTACCTGAGGAACCATGGAGATGTGTTCTTTTTTTTTTTTTAGGCACGCGCAAGCGTTTCTGGAAAAGAAACGTTCGAAGTGAGGTTCGAACTGGTGACCTGGACGACGTCAAATGTGAAGGTGTTACCTGCTGAGCTATAGGGGTAACAGATCGATCGATTATCCAGCCCAGGGTAAGCCTTATAACATACACGTGTACAAAACCTGCTACAGGCCACAGATTGGTGACTTTCGCACAACTGCTAAAAAAAGCTCTCCGTACCCACACAATGGCAGCAAGCAACTCTCGCCCCACGCCCAGCACTACCTTCAAACCGCCGTTTCCAGACTGCTTGGTTTGCGCAACAGTACGAAGGGAACCCGTGTGAAGCCACTCGGCTGAAGTGGTGTGTGAACCATTGTTACATCATTGCAGGAGGTATGTGGGGAACTGTTTTCTTTTCATTCTTCCTCAACGCATCCACAACTACTGCTGTGGTATCGTTATTTTCTGTGCCCTGCTTCTCCAGCCCCCTCCCGTTCGTAGCTCAGATCTAGGGTCACACAGCCGGTACTTCTCCCCATCCCCCACTACCTGTACGGTGTAGTTGCCTTCACTTTTATTCCATTCGCTTTGCGACGTACGGTGCATTTGAGCACGTAGTCGGTCGTGGAGGTGCTTGTATGTCTGACTCTCATTTGACTATTGTTTTGTCATTTTCGAATTTCGGTACCTGGTTGAAGGAGTCCACCTCACCAACACATATTGGAAGTTCATATAGCTTACCTGTCGGGCAACTTCATCCACAGCCTTGGTACCATCTTTAGCGGCCATCAGGAACGAGTTCGGTCACGACCCGAGGGAGCACGGCATGAAAAAGAAAGTGCTGCAACTGCCGATCAGACGACACAGATGCGGCATGACTTGTGCCCGTTCGGGCAGAAACAGTTTTTCCTATGGATGTATGTGCCGGTTCTCGCCCATATCGATCGGGCCGCAGTGCTAGGCCGCAGAGCAGGTACCTAGCGAGGGGCTCTGGGAGCGCACGGTCTGGTCTCCATGGGTGTGGACACCAAGTACCGCTATCGCACACCGGTGAGGAATTTAGTATGCTATCAGAAGTCGCCTCTGAGTACGTGTGGCCTTCAGACTTCGGACCACATCAAGCTCCAAGTCTGGATGTAATCGCGCCGCATATTCGAGCTCACAGGGAGAGGTGACCATCAAGACCTACAGCCTGCAGTCTGCAGCAGTAATGCGATTACAGCATCGGCCACTGCCTGGTTCAGCGATGGCACGATGATATACTTGGGTGTCCGAGATGCAATGCAAGGAATCGCTCGACACGGGCACAACATGATCCTACTCGCACTGCTGCTGCTGCTGCACGTCGACATCACGACTCGTGGGCTGTTGACAACAGCAGTACCAAACTTATCAACGTATCATTGCTTCGGGTCACAACTCTGCTCTGTACACGTACGTACGACACAGCAGTACCCTACGAGTACGATATCAGTCCCAAACAAACATGATGTCATAGTGAGAATAAGGGCCCATAAAATACCCGTCAGTTGTCTTTCGCTCTGTCTCTCTGTCTCTCTCTCCCTCTCTGTCTCTCGTTCCCCCAATCGTCGAAAGGGGCCTGGGGCATACGACGTCCGAACAGCCAGTCGCCAGTGCTTGAAGAAGGCACCAGCGACGTCGTTCGGAGGGTCGTTGAACAAGATCGATCGAGAAAGAACGGGGCCGTTGAAGGTCGTCGGAGAGAAGAAGTTCGTGCCCGGCCCATGCTCCTACGCAGTCGAGGCTGAGGAGCAGGTGAAACACTATTGCTGTTCATACGAGTATAATACCGGCTACATACATTCGATATTATTATTACGGGGGGGCATAGTAAATAGGACCTACGGTACGCACAAAAACCTATACCTGGTATATTTTACTATTGTTACTATTACGGGGGTCCATAGTTAATAGGACCTATGGTATACATAAAAACCTATATATTTACCTATTTTTACTAACAATATTTGGTCCCGTTAACTATGGACCCCCGTAATAACAACATTTGGTCTTATTTACTACGGTCCCTCGTAGTAGTATGATGCCCTTGTGATACCAGTACATACCAGGTATCAGGTAAGATTACTGGTACAAAGATTTCACCACACGGTTGGTGAACGAATCATGCCAGACGTACAGTAGGAGACTCAAGGCACGGAACACAGGGCGATTTCGTGAAGAACGGAGCTTCCTGCCTCATCCCCATCGAGCTTATTCCGGCCACAACATGTGATGGCTGATAGCCATCGAAGATAACATCTGTTGCATCAACGCTGCACAAGACCTCCACAATTTCTGCAAGGCGGGAGGGGATGATCCCGCACCGGGGATATTAGTATAATCCCCAGAGTGAGATCGTCCCCTCCCGCCTTGCAGAAATTGTGGAAGTCTTGCGCCAACGTTGATGCAAAGGGTGTTATCTTCGATGGCTATCAGCATCACATGTTGTGGCCGGCATAAGCTCGCTGAGGGTAGGAAAGGAGGCTCCGTTTTTCACGAAAATAGCCCTAAGTGCTCCGTGCATAGGTGGTCTACTGTATTATTACAGATGCGTAGAACATTGCTATTGGCCCCTGCTCACCGAACACCTTCAACACAACACGCCCCTGTTAAACGCCGCCCCGTTGACAAGCGCAAATAAGGCTATGCGCGAGCAAAGACACTGAATGTAGGCTGACAATGGGTGCGGTTGTGACCAGAGTAGGGGCAAGAGAGGCGCTGCGGGCTGTTCAGGGGTGAGAGCGTGTGGCGTGTCAGGAACTTTTCCCGTTGAAGTTGACATGCCGGTTCCTCCGACGCACAAGACATAGATGACAAAGTAAGTGACTGTAATTTGTTTTCAAGAATACCGACAACGGATAATCTAAAAGAGAGAGGAGAGACGAGGTATTTTTGGACAGGTACTTGTACGGACAAAAAGTACGATTATTTTACGAACTTCTGTGAGATGATTGACCACACTCTGAAACGTTGCTGTGATGTAGGCATAAAAGAGAGTTGTGAGTACGACTGCCATCGAGATACAGAGATGTCGCATACGCCGTGGCGACATTAAAATTGTACGGCTGATGCTGTGCTTGCTTCATACTGAAACATTGCACGGAATAGTAGTGCCGATGGACTACCATTGCTGTGTTCGACCAAAAATTAAAAGGATCTTCACAGAAGGAGATCGAGGAAAGTTGAAGACGATCCCCTATCCCCGTCTCGAGGGGAGGCCTCATCCTAGACAGTCTGATGCTGCAGATAAATCGCTTAGCAAGCATTTACTTCTTTCTTCGAACGAAGAAAGAAACAAAAGGGTGAGTTAAGATCGCTCTTCTTCATCGCCGGAGAATATAACACAGAGTCGTAGGTGACATGCACGATATGTCACCACTCCGGGGCTGCTTTCGCCGACGGAGCGGAAGCACCTCCGTGGAATAGTTTCCATTCTTTCATCTCATACTATCTGAAACGAAGAACTGTCGACAAGATACGAACGTATTATGGGTGGGCATAGGGGAATACATGGTTCTCGGGTTCATCGTAGGTTGTGATTACTAGGTATGGCCCGCCGTTAATTTTAATAGCATCTGAAATGTACTACAGTAATATTGTACACGCGGCGGCAAGAGTATCCGGGGTGTATGCTTCCGTTTACTACGCATCCACAACCTGCTGACACCCTTTTTTGGTGCGCTCTACGTAGCGCCTTTGTACCTTATACCCGTACGTCCCTTTCATCAGACTGTTCAACCTGACGTTGCTTCTCGCCAGCTTATTCTGCTCTCGCATGATTACGATGGTTTTCTGTGTCTCAAAGAGTATGTGACCACAGACTGGTTTGTCTCTCTAAGACGGAGAAATCAAGACGGACACTGCACGTACTGATGTCGTTGAGTGTACAATACCTACTATAGAGTACGCCCCCCACCTCCATAGCCTATGCTACAACACCAGGGAAGTGTGACCAAAATACACAAAAACTAAGGTCTCTTCCCCCCCTATGGCACTCAAACGTTTAAACAGGCGAGGGAGTTGTGCGATCGACCGCAGACATCAATATTCCCAAAAGCCGCACGCGACGACCTCAGCAAGCTCTTCCTGGGAAAGGATGCCGTGGCCTACATCCCCAGCCGCACCCCCGGCCCTGGCACCTACGACCTCCGCCGAAAGCGCCCTACTTTTCTCTCGCCCTCATGCGAGCCGGGCACTAGCATTGGCGGACCACTAGCGAACGTCGATCGCGTGCAGACCGGGCCTCTCGGCGCGGCGTACAAATCGTACACACCAGGGCCAGGAGCATACGACAACGACAGCAGCGGCAGTGGCGACGATCGCGAGAACGAGACGAAGCCATCGCCACCGCGACTACGGCAACGGGATCGATGTAGACGTGATGATTTTTCTGTGTCGATGTCGGGCACGAGGACTGGGAGTTCCATTAATACAACAGGGGGTTCGATGGCATCCGAGTCCGAAACGGACACAACCCGTGGGAAGGTATTATACTTGAGGTATCTGTTATTGTCGCGTAAATTCCGGCATGATATATGACGATCTTGCAGAGACTCTGTACCGTAAATGGTAGAATAAGCGCCACGAAGAGGTATTCAAGGCCAAATGCGCGTGTTGTCGGTGTGCGATGAGATCGGAGGCAGTTTTCCGCATTATTTTCGCTTTTAGTCACTACCAGGTCCGTACACACGCGCGCGATTTGGGCAGCACCGCGAACTCTATCGGCCATTCCGATTAACAACAAACTGACTGATACTTTACATGTCATGTGTTATTATTACTGTTATTATCATAGTTATTACTATTATTACAACTAGTAGCACTATTATTACTACTGTCATTGTTATTTTTATTGTTATTATTGTTATTATTATCCTTATCATTACTATTATTATTGTTCCATCTGCCATCTGACAACGTGCAGTGCTTAATCCAATCATATGACACCATCCATCCACACATAAAAGGGTAACCACTGTAGCATCGAAAACAACTTAAAACATGGAAGGTGCAATCAATCAGACCCGAATACTTGACAACTCCATTGTTCGGTTTAAACAAACATTTCACAGGGGGTGTACGTATGTACTGCCCGAGGTAAAATTAGCCGTTTCTTATTTGCGTGGCGTTGGATACGGACAGCAGAATCAGCAACTTGTTTCTGGTACATCTCACCGAAAAAGCTGTGATCAGTAAATACGAGAGTGACGCAGTGTTTGGCTTGGTACAGATAAGGGCATTTTTATCGGCCGTGCATCGGAGTAGCTACGCCTCAATATACATACAGTAACGTAACGTGGCAAAAGTGGATGTAAAAAACGAGCTGAGGAGAGTGCCTCTTGCTCGTGTTCGCACACACATAAGTCGAAGATTTCGGCGTGTCACGGAGGAATCCCGTCCAGGAGGCATCTCATTGGTTTCGCCCTGTACATGTAGGCGTACAGCAGGCTTTGGCAAACCTTCTTGTGACAACAGATCAATATTGTTGTGGGGTTCAGACATACATACGTGGTCACAACGAGAGATAGCCTAATCTTCGATGACCTTGCACTGTGCACCGCACGCGGTTCGATTACGAAAGGTTTCTATAACCCTGGTGGGCGATGCCGACTCTCATCAATCATCCGAGACAAATCTCCCTCTGGGCCGGCACGAGGTACCGGTAGACGGCGACAGCGGCTATTTCCTGGGCGACGGCAGCAGGAGTAGCTTTGAGAAGAATGCCACGTCGAGGGCGGGGGCCAGGAGTCCCTTTAGTCTATCCCCGTTCCGCTTTGTGGGTCACGAGGTGCGTGAACGGAACTATCATGTGTCCGAACCCGAAAAACAGCAAACGGCGCACCACAGATAGACTGAAATCGTCAAAAACAAAAGTTGTCGATGATTGGTAAAAACAGGATGCGTACTTCGCTATAGTGTCCTCGATTGGGCCTACCACGGTGCTCAACAGGGGATAGATGTCCTATACGAGTAGTGTCTTATTTGACTGCAGCTGCGATGTAGATTCGACGAATATGCCATCGAAGCGCGATTTGAGCATTGACCGAGTAGGTGCCAGCTGTTTGCTCATCTAGGCCGGCTACTGTGTAAAGTACTGATGATGTGGTGTTGCCCAGGAGTATGATAATGGGCAGCTGCCCTTCCAAGTCAGGAGGCCAGTGACCATCCCGGCGATAAAAAGGAAAAATCGTGCGAGCGTGGGGGGGGCAAGATCGCGGTCTCCATCGAGGTGAGCGTGCTGCACAGGTGGCCGTCGTTGGTGTATGTTGACAAGTGAGCGAAGCTGCACCAGCCCCCCCGAGGGAGCCATTTACACACAGAGGTACTGGCACACTTCCTCCACCTTCTCCACCACCTCCTCCTCCTCCTCCTGCACGCGACGATGTTTACTACTCGCCCAGCTTAGAAGAAATCTGAAGGGTTACATGCAGTATTTCGGGGGACCATAGTAAATAGGACCAAATATTTTTAGTAAAAATAGGGAAATATATAGGTTTTTTGTGTGTACCGTAGGTCCTAAATAGGACCAAATATTTTTAGTAAAAATAGGGAAATATATAGGTTTTTTTGTGTGTACCGTAGGTGTTGTTTACTATGGTCCCCCGGAATAGTATATTGTCAACCATATCCCTAACCCTTGTCCCTCACCCCTATCCCTAACCCGAACCCTAACGCTAACCCTAGCGCTATCCCCGACAGCCTGGAAAATTCTCGGGAAATTCTCAGAATGTTCTAGGGTGTAATGAGGAGTTATTGCAGACTAACAAACATTGTGTCGAAGCTGCGCCAAGTCGTGACCACTATTAATACGTACTGCTCCAAGGCCGCTCGTCGTTTGCATGCCACGGGTTTTTGTTGTTGTTGCTGCGCTGTAGTTTGTCGGAAGGCCGAAGAAGGCCGCAGAAAGCGTGAGCTGCACATCGTCGGACGACACAGCATGCCAACGTGCCCACAATAATCACTGCGGAACCCCAGCCATTTTCTTGGCTGCACATTATCAATACCAGTAGTAACAGCAAGCAGCAATGTTTATTGGCGTTTTCTGCCAGTCTGTTGGCACCGCCCCGTGCTGCACCGCCCCGTGCTGCTTTTGGTGGTTGCCACTGACGCGATAAGCCGAACAACACAGCACTAGTACACTAGTACACTAGTAGTAGTGTCACGTTGATTTCTTCGGTAGTAGTGTCGCGTTGCTTTCTTCGAGGTCAACTCGTCTGTTTTTCAAAAACAGAATATTAGCCAACCTGCCCAATCATATCTGACCAACACGCTAAACACGCCATGGATATCTCTTGGTTCGGTTCCTGATCTCCTATAGCCCCCTGCTATATTGAAAAACGGTACCACCGTTTCAGAATACATTTTTTTATATATGTTTCCTCTACGCCTGGTATAATCAGTGAGCCGATACGAACGCAGTGCGCAAGGTATTGGGTGCCCGCAGTTTTCCTATTGGTCAACTTTTTTTTAAAGTATCTGTGAATGGTGGAAAAAACCCTGGTCGCTTGTTACTGAGTATCGGCCTCGCCATATTATCACCAGCAGCTCCCTCCCTTCTGAAACGCTTTGCTGTGTTCATGCAAACAGATCACGATTAAACAGGAATTCTAAAAACTCTAGCAGCAAGGGATCCACGTCACGAGGGACCGGTTTCAACAGTTCCCCATCTCTTCAGGTGAATGGTGGCCGCGCGAGCAACCCACCTGCTGGAAACACAGTGTGCGGTACTTTGTTCGGTTTCAGTCTCGTGCCTCGTGGGCCATGATTCAGTGCGCCAGGCCAAAAAACGTTGCTGCTTGTTGGCTGTTGATGTAGTGTCACATCACGGTTACCAGTACTGGTAGAGAGTGAGTGAGATTTTATGAATGAAGGGCACGAGTTACTAATAAAAAAAAACAAGGTTTGGTAGGGAACGATGTACAATGCAACTTCCTTCCCCATGCCTGGGGGGGGGGGGCTGTTCAAACCCCTTGGCCCAGACTCGACAAAATAGTTAAAACTACACCTATCTTTAAACGCAAACCCTGACTCCAACCTCGGCCTCCTGGGAACTTTTTGCGGAACGAAGATGTAATGATGAGTTAGTGTATAGTGTAGACCATCTATCAACCATTGTGTCGAAGCTAGAGTAAGTCGTATACACTGGCGACTGGTACGTTGTGTCTGGCAACGTGCGACAATGTTTCAAAGTGTGGGCCCCCTGGATGATAGGATAATCCGTATAGGTTTTTGGAGGGGAACGTGAACCGGCGGAAAACGTAGGCGTTGCATGCAGATATATGTGCTCAACGACATCACAAGTGGCCGGGACCCCTCCCCCCCCGCCGCCCTGGACAATGTAGGTACAGCAAAATCCTTGTGGAGACATCGGACAATGTTCGGACAATGTACAGTAGCAAAACCCTACAAGGTGCCGACAGCCTCTCAATTCGCATACGCCAAATGGTGTGCTGCATTGTTCAGTGTCTCCACAAGGGTTTGTTTTTACGCCCACATTGTGCAAAGGGGGGGGAGTGCCGGCCACCTGTGCTTATAGAGCGGACTTGGCGTCGTTGTTGCCTCACGAGAACCCACATCGTGTTCTTGCTGCCGCCGTGTTTCGCGAGATATCTATTTCTCGTTACGAAAGGATCCTGTGAGTGCTCTGAGCACTCTGAGTACCCATGTTGTGCAGTCCCTCTTTCCCATCTTCCTTGACGTCCGCACTACTTTGTTTCTTCGCTGACGGCAGGCATCTTGCCAAACGCAATCGTCAACCGCACGGCCGGCGAGCACCTTCGGACTAGGCACACGGGCGCAAGCGGGTCAGATTCTTGCCCCGGGCTTCAAGGGAAACACAACGAGGAGCGTCGCCGGAAACCCAGGGCCTGGGACCTACCGGAATTTCCCCGGGTCTTTGGGGCACCAGGTAGGCGCGTGGTTTGATTGGACACTCGGATACATTTGCGATATACCAGGTATGCGGTCTCCCCCACGATATGTGTAAATGTGTGTGAGTGTAAGTGGGGCTCATCCCACGGCGGTAGGGATTGCACTTTTTGGCACCATTTTATTCTGACCGGTTTTGAGTTTCTCAACTGAGTAGCTACTAGTATAACGGCCTGCATGATTCTTTGAACTATTAATACTATATGTAAAATAGCATATGTTGTTCAGGACTAGGTACCTCATACAAACAAATCTTGGTCGGGTCGCGGGAACGAATTTCTTCAAAGCAATCGTGCTTTCGAGTGACATACTGCGCCCCTCATACGAGGAGCTCAGAAAAACAATAAGCCACCAACCCCAAAAAGCACCCCCCCCCGTCCCCTACCGTGGCGTTGCTCGTGGAAGGTGCTGAAACAAGACAGCAGTCGTTCCTAGAGTAGAGTAGAATATCCGTGAACCGTATCGCCAGTACGTGCATACCAGTGCCTGCTTCGCGTTACTATTTTGCAGGTCAAATTGTAGATGTCCTGCGTCGCCCTTAATAAACTGGGTTTTTGAGCGCCTCGAAAAGAGACCTCGCCGTGAAAACAAAAAATAAGAAAGCTGAAGCTTCAGAAAAATCCAGCAACACAGCGTTTATTTTTTAGTTTATATGAGAATCGATCGACACCCAAGCTTGTTACCGGTATGCCACAACGCTACTCAGTAGTGTGGGACGGATGCCAGACATGATGGTGATAATAATCGGCAACGAACACGATCCCCTCTGTCTTTTCCTCTACGCGCCCAAAGGTCGATTCGATGTTGACTAATTCTCCAGCAAGTTCGTTCAGCCAGAGCAGTCGTCTTTGCATCGCCGGGACGCGGGGGGGGGTGCCAGGTCCAGGGTCATACGCGAGAGACTCCTCTCTCGGTTGTCAGGTGAGTTCGACTCACAGCAACCGGCGCGTCCAAGAGGTGCACAGCAACACAAGTACAGCCGCACAGGGCACCTATGCACCACTCTGTGCCGAAAATTATTATCCCCGTTTGAATGCTGATCCCAACATCAAATGTCGACTATCTTCCCCGGGCGGAGGGGTACGGCGGTGGTCTCTCTATGGTTCCGGTTGCCCGTTAGAGTGCTTGTGGAATCGCTTGGCACTGACGGGATTCTCCAGGTAGAGTGATATTAATAGGGTGCGGAGTAGTAGTAATAGTGCCGGTTGCCGTTAATAGTGCCGGTATTGTTGGCTGGCGCACATCATACCGGCACTAGAGAGGGACTATCTACTGCTGCGCATAGGCAAAAGAAGAAGCGAGTTGCAGTTTTTCACGGGCTCGTATAATGTAGGGGGGGGCCCCCCACTTGAGCGGGGTACATACTGCTGTAGTGTACAATACCACATGAAACCAGCCGGGTGTCCTATACAAATTCTACGGAAACGTTGGAGACCCGCGTCTAGATGTCGCCGACCGAAAATGTCCGCTTTGGTTTTGGCGTGCCTTCGACCAGCGAGCATGTACGGTTGAAGGGCAGATACGGCATGTACGGTTTACAGCATGTACGGTTGAAGGGCAGTGACGGCCATGCATGATTATTATTGTTAGTATTTTTGCCATCCGACAATGTGTAGCATGAGCTTCAACGTTGATCACTCAAAAACACTCCCAAAGAAGAAATATATTACAGCGAGAGCTACTCTGCTGCACCCTATCTTGTTAATATGTTATCAATAGCAAATAAACGAACGTTACGCAAGAAACCCAGGTTGAATTTAAATTTACAGGGACAAGATAAACCCCATTCAAGAATCCCAGGCTCGGTCAGCATACACATCTCTTCCAGTGTAGTACAGTCCGAGTGTCCACTGTACTGCAGTGTAGTTTAGCAAGGGCCGTTATTATCGAATATTTATTTTCCTGATTTCCCTCTTTTTCTTGAAAAAAACAGGGAAAAGAGGCAAAAGAGGGAATATTATCTGAAGCGGGAAATTCAACAAAGGGCAAAAAAAATCAGGAACGCTACAGTCAGTAAGTAGCGTAATCCTTTTCTAGAAAAAAAAAACTAGAAATCGGGACGTGACAAAAAAAACAACAGATCCGCTTCCGCCCCCCAGCAAAATCAGGAAATTCAGGAGAAAACACTCTTGGATAATAATAACCCTATGTGATATGAGTAGAGTATTCATCCTCTGCTATGAGTTCTGTGTCTCTCTCTCCTTTAGTCTCCCTTTCCGTGGTTGTTCGCAGCGAACACCCCCTCTTCGTAGTGTTTGGGTTTTATCACGAGGTGTGGGGGGATCTATAGCCTCATTTCTTTTGTTTCGAATAGCCGCATCTTCGACCACCTTTTCCTGGCCGTTCGGGATGAACTTTGTCATCACCCTCCGACCATCTTGTGGTCTGCATATACGACTATTCAGGGTGGGTTAATGTGATATGAGTAGAATATTCATGGGCTATAGATACAGATAATACATTGCAGTCTTGTAGTCTCACGAATACGAGAATAATCCAAATAATGGATTAACCCGGCGGATATTCCGTTAGTCGAGAGTATCGTTATTTTAGGAATGTTCCCTAGGGCGGATAGCCCGTTAGACGAGAGTAATGTTCCTTGACGCAGATAGGACTACGAAGTGAGAAGTTCTTATATTAGCAGAAGAACGATCGGTAGCCATAGGAAAGTTCTGTTGGAGTACATCAGATAAGAGGAATTTAGGAGAGCTTGTGGCGTGGGGTGGGACGAGTATATCTGGGCGTCGAGTCCCGCCCCCCTACCTCTCACTTCTCTACCAGAGCACCTCCTCAGCTCTCGCCATCAATAAGAAGATCTAAATCAGAAGAAGCGAAGCACTGCTTTCCAGCTGCCAGAACCACCTGCGTCCCTTACCACTACCCTTACCACTACCCTAGAGCGGTCTCCGCATCACACCTAAAAGGCAAGGTACGTTCATGTTTGGTGCCACGAGTTTCTCAACACAAACGAAACGGGAGATAGATGTTGCTAAGTGCTTTACTTCCTGCTTTCTTTCTCCGTTGTGTAACAAAGCTAATTGCTACCGGTATACTGCAGTAACCCTCCTCACAGGCGATGAGCAAAGCGGCTAGAGCTTGTTGCGGCGCACACTGCGTACGTACCTGTCACGCTAGCGTAGAATATACCTTCACAACGTTCTGTACCCTCTGCCCCTTTCACTCTCCCCTGACCAATAACAACAGGTTTCGTCCACTCGCACCACGGCACCAATGCCAAAATTCGGCACGAGCGTGCGGTGCGCCTTAGAAGACGGTTTAGTTGGGTAAACACCTGGCATGTCTTGGACTCCACCTGGTATCTGTATACTGTAGTTGTCCACCACGTAGTTTAGTGTTTCCTTTACTGCTACTACTGCTGATTCAATGAAGAATATACAATGCCGTACCGTACCAGGTACTGGCATACTAGAGCTCCACGTAGCCCAAAACAATGGCCTGGCGTACGCACATATAGTACACACACCCACGACTGGGTGTCGGCAGACATTTAACGTTTCAGACGGTCGAAGACGACGTGGTTAGAGCAGTCGTCATTTCATGACGATGGCGAATACACCGTGGTAGTCCATGATGCGTCTAGACGTTGTATGCGGCTGCAGGCTCGTTTATCTATACCACCGATATAAGTCTTCGCCGCGATGCGAAAATGCGGCGGGCTGCCTCTCCACCCCCCCCTTGTAGACACTGCACTGTGTTTCTCTATGTATATACCAAGTACCGTGCGATATTTCGGGTGTGGTTTTTGAGACCCGTCGCTTACTTTTTCAATCAGTGCACCATGGAAGCTGTGTGTATGTCCAAGCATGGTCGTCAATTTTGCTGCCTGGCATAGATCTGTGTATACTATTGATAGCGTTGTGTATACCCCTGGTAACATGTACCAGGCGCTCAGTACTTGATTGTGTCGTTATCCTGGGATGGTGAAGTACTTTTTTTTTGCATAAACATAACAGCAGCCAGCAGTGGACCCCAACAAGTTGTATTCCGGGTATGGTTTCGTGTGGATTTGTCTTTGAATGCATGTTACTTTGATGTACCAGGTAGGAAGTAAGTGACTCGTATAATAGTACTATAGCAGAGGCACATGAGCACTGACAACGACAATTTACTTGCTGTCGTCGCAGACGCTGCGGAATAGCACCTGGGGGCGAGTGGGTATTCAGGCAGTAGTTCGGTTTCACAGTAAGCAGGGGTTGCCTGGTGACCATCCAAAAGGACCCGCCTACTATACCATTTTCCCAAGCGAACCTAACGGACTCTGGGTTGCGTCAGCCCTTCTCGGTCCGTCTTTCGTGGCACTCCATAGCTATTCACTACCAGGTACAGCAGTAACTGTTTGTATGACAACACTCTACTGTAAAAGCTGTACCTACTATATGGACTCGATCTCCAGTCGAACTTACAGTAGTAGTAACGGTAATAATGAGGTCGTGCGGCGAAACGCCTCTCGCCCTTCGACTGACACAGAGAGGAAGTCAATTTTGATGCGGGACAGTACGGGTACTCGAAGGATGTATGTCGACTTCCCGTCGGATGGCATCCGAGGCTCGGTGGGGGAATTCCTTCCCATCGCAGTCACCTAACACCCATTCTCCTGCAGTCTGTGGTGCCCTCTTTCTCCCGGACTCTGAAGGCTATCTTGTAGGGCAAAATATTTCAGGTCCTACAATCCGGCCTTTCCCGCCATGCGTGAGTGAAGTGCATGCGCCTGGACCAACGGTAAGCAAACTGCGAGGATCCGGGACCTCTACGAGCACAAGGCTGTATGGGACTAGCTGTATGGGACTAAGTAACTGGATCGACACCCGAAAATCCACGGCCCAAGGTTAAAATTATTGTAGACCCAGCGCGTTTTGCAACTCGATCAAACGTGTAGCCTGGTCGGGCCCGAACTCATCAGTGTCAAAGCCCACCCATGCTCGCAGTGCACCAGGTTCGGATGGAGATGCCATTTCTGTTGCGGTGCAGTACGACTAACGATAGATACCAGCCCATACCAACCGCCTTCGGATATCTGGGTTGAGAGCACGCAGTCCGTGGCTACAATAACAATAGTTACTACTGGGCTGTTGTTGTATCCATGCACGGCGGTACGGTCCTGCCAGCGTCCTACACCAGTTATTACTCACCAGTACGTAACCTAACAATAACCGGTTGGCAGTCCGTCGGGCTGGAAAAAATGAAACGGTCCACATTAAAACCAGTACGATTATCGTTTTCGTTCCCACCGCGGGTCCCCGGTTGTGGACGAACAATATAGAACGCTTCTGATAATAGTCGAAACCCCAGGGCTTCAAATATGTTGGAAAAGTAGCCAGAACACACTCTGCTTGCGTCGAGGGTACACATGAAAGGCCACAGACCCAAGACGCTCGGTTTTCTTTTTCTCGTTCTGTCCGGTTCAAGCAAGACCGTGTCCTCGACAGAGTTGCAACGTTACCTTCCACCTGCGGCCTCCAGTAGGACCAGCGGCCAGAGCAGGAATCGCATGTCCCCCAACCTTACCGAGAGTTGGTCGAACACAGCATCATCGACATCATCATCAGCAGCAGCGGCAACAGCAGCAACAGTACCCCCAAGAGGGATACAAAGCAGCAGCGGCGGAAGTGCCCTTGCATCCATTTTCAGGCTCAGCCAGCGTGAACGCAAGTCGCAAGGAGTGCCGCAGCCACAGCCTCAACTTGAGTCAGGAGCGGGACTTCTCCAGAGGTTACGCGACCGTTGCGGACATGGTAACCCTGGTGGTGCTGTTGCGTCGACCGCCATGTCGACTACAACCACCACCACCGCCACTACGGGAGCGGGAGCGGCAGTGGCGGCCTTTCTGCAGCAAATCACGAGGCTGTTCAGGAGCGACCTCGCGCAGAGCAGCGCGGGAGCGCAGGGGAGGGGGTCCAAGATCGTCGCCATTGTCCTCGGCGTCGCCTGCCTCCTCTCTGTCGCAGCTGCCAACACCGTCGCGGTCCGTTCCTCGGGCAGGATGGGCTGGGGAGCGCAGCAGCAGCAGCAGCAGTGGCACGAGCAACCTTTTTGTCGCTAATAGTAGTAATAGCACCGCCGTGCTAACGGATGCCGGCGAGGCTCATGCCGACGAGGATGAGGCAAGGGGGCACAGCAGCAACGGTCCTTTCGTGTCGTTGAGAAGAAGGATGGGGAGCCTCGCCAGCGGGGAGGATGCGGCGGTGGGGAGGGGCAGGAGGAGAATACCGGTACTCGGTAGGCCTCAGTGGAGAGTGAACGCGGCGCTGGTGAAGGCTCCGAGGTTTCCGTTGGCGTACGTGTCGTGGTGGAAAGCTCTGCACGACCGCCGAGAGGTAGGGACGCTGACCGCATCACTACATGGCGATATGGCTCTGTTCATGTATCGCAACGTTTTACGTTCACCAGATGGTAGTAGTCAGTAGTCTACAGTAGTAGACCTGCCAGGTACTGTACCAGGTACCACACCTGGTGCCTGGTATACAGATACATTTCTGGCGGTTACACAGCAGTAAAATACCTGGTACCTCGTATACCAGGTACTGGTATACGGTATGGTACGATACGTACGTACGTCAGTAGCCAGTAGTCAGATACCCCAACGATATGTTGCTGAACAGCCTGCAGCATCGGATCTTGGATCTTTGCGAGTAGCCGTGAGTACCCTTCTGGTCGAATTGATCGCATTTCACCTGCCTTGGACCAGGTGATGGTTGGGCGAATGCACGATAGACGACAGCAGCGTAATACCGCTGTTGTAGGTCGTAGTCTTAATAGTGACATGTGCCATGAACTCGCCGGCGTGTCGCTGATTCGGGAGTTTCGGGTCACGTTTTCGTTGCCATGTTACCCAGACAACTATTAATAGTGGCGTGCGGTATAAATGGGCCTGATTTAGTTCCCGCCGCTCTCGACTTGGCGCCATCTAACATACATGAAACCGTCAGCTATCAATAGCATACATGTTGACACTGTCTTCCAACATCCATGACTCAGCAGTCAGTAAGTTAGCATACTACTTCAGTAGCGCTGTTCACTCCTTCTATGATCTGACATTGTATCATGCTGCAACTCGCACCGATGCTTATTCTCACGTGGCGCCCGATCTGTTTCGGGCAGCGACTGGCCCTGAACATCGCGGAGGGGGGGGTGGCGGTAGAAAGCCACGAGGTAACGGAGAGGGCGGAGGGGGCGCAGCTATTCCGGGCGGCTCAGTTTTGGGGCAGGTCTGCGACGATCTACTTGAGCTACAAAAAGATGCAGGCCAAGTGAGAGACGCGGCGAGACACGAAACGGCGAAACATTTAACGACGGGTTACGGTACGGCGGTGGTACTAGCCGCAGCCGCTTGTTCGCTGCTTCTGTACACGTATATACTTCTGTATAATATCAAGAGTCGAAAGTTCTACGCTTGATTCCGGATTGAAAGAATTCGCCAGCCGACACGGGCCGGAGGCAACTTCGCGGCGTCGGGAAGAAAAGACCTGGGCTCTATCATGAGCTATGTACCTGGTAAACCGTTACCTGTCTTCATCCCCAGACGCTCATACGAGTAGTATGTTACCTTTGCGATGTACCAGGTACACCATAATGTGCATTTACGCCAGACGTACATAGGATGATACCTTGCGTGCGAAGATTGACGCTTGCTATTGTGCAAGACACTTCTAATCGTGAGCCTCTGGTAGATGCAGAAGCTATACGAGTTTACCCGGTATAAGTGAGTACTCTGAATGACTCGATTGGCCACCGGTGGTACGGCAGTAGTACATAACTTTTCAGAGCTACAACTCGGACCCTAACCGCGTTCTCCCCTTGCCGGATTTCTTCGGACGAAAAAGGTGTGCGTTGGAGCTGCCCCGTGTGGCGGATTTGGAGAAGCGGGAGCAGCAGCAGAAGGAGTGGTGGAACGGCATTCACGAGCTCAACAGGTGCGGTTTGGTTGTCACCCCCCGACCATGATTTTTATTTTTCTTCCTTACGAACTGCTTTGAGGTGTTTCGTTTTTTGTTGTTGTTGATGCTTGGGCCCTCCTGTTCTTTGGCAAGAGCTTCAGTAGTAGTATCAGCAGGAGGCGTGGGCGTCCGTCGTATCTACTGCTGCTGTACGCTGTACTATCAGAATGCAGCGAAGGAGGGTCGTGACTCTTCCCGAGGAAGCTGAAAGAAGTCAATGCGATCGCCCGGGTCAAATTAAGGCGACTTGGAGAGGGATGCATGGTGTTCGGCAGTACCGCACCAGAAGTACCATATGTTGTACTGGTATTTTGTACCAGGTATGGAACGTTGGAAGAAGCAGCTGGGCTTTCTACCGCGAATGGTAGGGTAGGCCTCGCTAAAAATTCGCGCTGATGGATATTTGTAACTGTCACCAAGTACTGTGATGCGCTGGCAGTTAGAAGAAACTGTTGTTCGGAGATATCGTTTTATCGGAGATTTTCGGGCTGACGTAGCATTTTCCAAAGCATCTCCGGCTTCACACAGCTAAAATTGAGGGCATGCCCCATCTCCGGTATTTCTGGCGGCCATGTAAATTAGCACTTTATTTTCACTTTATTGTTCGAGTGTCCGAGCATCTTCAACCGCGTCGACCAACCGAAAGACCGGGACACCCCTCTTGTTGGTTCTTATGCACATGTGGGTAGATCAGCTCTCTCCACATAGCAAGGGAATAAGGAACGTTTCAGTGCTCTTGGCTGCCGTTCTGACGCGGCCATCATGTGCAGCGTAGAACCCCCCCCTGAGATCGCCGCACACCGTTTTGAGCGTGTTCCATCTACTCCAGTATATTCAGCGCAGTAGTGATGCGCAGATTTTCGCGCGTAAAACGATTAAGACACTTCTCCCTCCTCTGAGGTCGAACAGGAACTGCGGGTTGTGCTTGATTCCGCCGCTTCCAAGTCTGAGGCTCGACTCCCCTGCTCTGACCCCGAAACTTTCGGCAGTGACCGCATGCTGAAGCTGTGCCTGGACCTTCGAGGATTCTACCTCAAGTCCGGACAGTTCCTCGGCACCAGACACGACTTCATGCCCAAGGTTTACCTCAAGAAGCTAGGGTAAGCACTTGCCTCGGGCAGCATTCGTTTGCGGGCAGCAGAGCACCAGCGACATTCGCGCAGGCAGCTACGGTAGCTCGGATGCACAGGACGCTCCATGTGTTCCATGTCTTGGAACTGCTGTTCTGTGTCTTGAACTGCCTTGTTTTCCGTGTCATAGTATGTCGTGAATTGGCTTGTTTGTTGTAGGTGCCGTGCATGACAGTTGTGCCGTAGAGCTGTTTCTCGTGGCGTTGGTTTTGCTGATTCTAAGTAGGCATCACCGTTTCGAGCGCGAACGTTGGTGTCTCTCTTTTTCGTCCCGGGCGAAGCTCACCAAGGTACTCGACTTTCGGTGTACATTTTTTACACCAGAAAATCTTTCCGGCGACCTTTTTTTGGGGGCACGCGAGCGCGAAAGCCCGAAGCGCGAACCTTTTCTCATCTTCTTGCTTTCCAAAGGAAAAGTATTGGCCTCTTCATGTCGGGGACATACCTCATACGTCTCCCCCGGCGTCTTTCCTCGACCTCTGTTCAGGCTCTCACTTGGCTCTCGTCTTCCTTCCCTTTCCTTGCTGCCGGGTCGTGACTTTGTCGCTCTTCATGGCGCGCGTGGTGTCTGCTGTGCTTTCATGCAAAATTGTGTGTTGGCGGCGTTTTGTTGGCAGAAAACTCCACGACGACGTGCCTCCAATGGCCGCGACCCGCGTGTCAGAGGTGCTGTCCAGGGAGCTCGACGAGCCCGTAGAAGAGCTCTTCAGCAGCTTCAACCTCACGCATCCGGTTGGCTCAGCTTCGATCAGCCAGGTCCTGGTGCATACGTACGCTGATTCCTTCTTCTTTTTTTTTTTCGTGTTTGAGGTGTACGATGTGCCTCAGTTGTGACGTGTATCGTTCTGTTTTGCACTCCGTATTGTTTTTCTTGTTTTTTTTCTTCCTGAGGTATTCTCCCACTTCGCAAGAGTTTATTTTGGAGCCTGTCCTGTGAACACGGATGATGCTTCTGTCGATGAGTTAACGCGAGAACAACACCAAGTATGTGTCCGTGCCCTCCTTTGATATATATGTATATATAATACTTGCTATGCTAAGACAAGTCGAGCTGTTTCGAACTGTACCCACTGTTTTGGGGACGAAGTTACTCGGTGTTAGTGTGGGAAACTAAATGGCACCTGGTAAGACGGGTTGATGTTGTACCGCCCTCACCGTATGCGGCTGATGTGTCGCTCGATGATTTAACCTTGCGCGGCGGTCAGCCTTTAGGTTGGAAAAAAAACTTGTTGCTGTGTTGTGCAGCGCTTTCGCGGCTGATGAAGCGAAGTTCTGCTGTTCTGTATCATGATGCTGACACAAGCAAGCGCTACTCCTGTACGCTATCGGACGACCCACGCCAAACGCGAAGCGTTCTGGGACAGTGGCTGCCTATCTGCAGCACTTGGCAAGGCGCGCGTGCACCAACCCGTTTTTTTTTGCCACATGTCGGCCGTGTTGAAGTCGGGGGCTGTGCTTTACATATTGCCCCAAGAAGGGGGGGCTGAAGAAATACACAGAAACTGGTGCAAGTTGCATCCGCTCGAACACTACGAGCATACCCCAGCGTCCAACACCACGCAACAGACTGCTGTTAAGCTTCTCGATCGCTCACAGCACAACTATCAGTAGAGCTTGCTATCTTACGCCCGACTCCTGTGACTCTGTGCACGGACGGTATAGTAGGGCAGGCTTCACGTCGGCCTTCGAGGTGAATATGCCGTTTTGCTGGGCCGATTTTGCGTGACCTTACCCTTCCCCCCTACCCCCCCCCCCGCTTCCCCCATCCCTTCCGTTCCGTCTGCTGCGTACGTGGCGCTGGTTCCGGCTGTGTTTAGGTTCACAGAGGCGTTTTGAGGAAGACGGGGGAGAAGGTGGCGGTGAAGGTGGGAGTTGGATACACCTTATCCAAGTTTTGCTTGACCTTTAGACCCTAACCCTGCCCCGGACGGCCTGGGGTCTTTTTCGGAATGAAGATGTATTGAGGATTCTGTTTGGACTATTAGCCAGTTTTGTTCGAAGCTGAGCCAAGTCGGTAGCCCGTATACTGCTTGCTGATACATAGTCTACACTATTTCCCAGGACTCCCCCCCCCAAACGTCGGTACAGTTCTACTGGGGGTTATCACAGCTCGTCAAGGCGGGACTATCTCCCTTTCCCTCGTAGCTTGAGCCATGCGTGCACCGGTGCGGTGGCCGCACCCGGTAGCCTCGGTAACCTTGGTGACCTAGTGTTGGCGAACAGCGGAGTTATTGTTTTGCGGACTGGAAGACAACGGTTGTGTTCGTTACATAACGACCCGGTGTGCTGCTGGTTCGGACACGCGGGTTTCTTCACTGTTATGCCGTTCCAGGTGCAATATCCTGGTGCCGAGCGGGTGATGATGTCGGACCTGCGGAACCTCAAAGTACTGGCCTGGTTTTTGCAGAAGTTCGAGCTTGACTTTGACATCTTGTCGAGCCTGAGAGAGCTGTCCAAGCAGATCAAGGGGGAGTTCGACTTCAGGTGGGCGTTTCTGGTGTAGGCAGTGATTCGTGGCGTTTGCTTGCTGTGTCATTATACACATGATTCGGCAGTATTTTTTTTAATGGCAGCGTACTTTCATCAGCAGCACAGCATACCAGAGCTCAGTCTAGTGCTGCTGGTGGTGTGCGCTTAGCGGAGCTTATGAGACACACAGAACTGGAGCGAACGTAGTGGATTCTATCGCAAGAATCGCTGACAATTTCCCCCCATTTGCTCTGGACGGCATAGTCCTTGGCCGTTGGGTGTGTGGCGTGGATGAAAACGTTGATGTTATGAATTCCGATGCTGGCGTTTCCGTATAGAAAGGCGCTTTCTGTGGAGGAAAAACGCCTCGTTTTCTAGAAAATTGCACCTCGATTGTGCCGCGGCAGTCCAGGAAAAGGGGTCGAGACGAACAGAAGTGCCAACGTAGTCGATTGCGTTAAATACTCCAGTCGGTGACGTTCTTGTGTGAGGGATCCAAAACGTTCAAGGTTTAAGGTGCGCAACGCGATGGTTACTTTGCCCCCCGAGAATGTTTGCGACGAGGAACAAAGGAAGGGACGAGCGAGGTGGGACGTCAGAAATCAGGAGTATCCCGTGCTCAGGCGATCGGGTTTGATACGTTTCCACGCCGACGGCTGAAGACCGATTGGAAACTGCTGTTTTTCGGACGGGATCGGGGGGGGTACCCCAGGCCTTCCTCCGAAAAAGCTGATGAGTTGAATTCCTGGCCCGAGCGGTCGCTCGCGGGTATCGTCCATGAGTGTGTCGAGAGTTGCCGCACCCCTGAACTGAAGGATGTACGATGCCATCCCGACTCCAATGTCCCCCGCTCTGCTGCTGTAGTTCATTGTACTGCTATTGTGTTTGTGACCAACGAATTGTTCGGTCCAGTTTTGGGTTGCTCGTTTCGACGCCGCTTGGCTGACGCTGCGGTGGATGCACACGCGGAATTTCTTGCGCTGCACCGTCACCATCACTGTCGCCGTCACGATTAACGTCACCGTCACCGTCACCAATATCTTCGTCGTCACCGCTAACATTAATGCCACCGTCACTGGTGCCACCATTGACATCACCATAACCACTATCGTCGTCGTCAGCGCCAACAATAACGTCGTCGTCACCGCCAACATTAACGTCACCGTCACTGGTGCCACCAGTGACATCACCGTCACCGACACCATTAACGTCACCGTCACCGTCACCTTTTAACGTCACCGTCACCAATACCCCCACCGCTACCGTGACCGTGCAGATCGGAAGCGAGAACGATGGATCGCATGCGCGAGTCGCTCGGACACCACTCGCAGCGGCTAAACCTGCCCTCGAGTCGCTTCTCGACCAAGAGGTTGCTGATCATGTCTTATGTCGAGGTGAGACAGACGCCCGGCGGGTGGTCTGTGTACACCTTCTTTGTGAGCGCAAATAGTTGCTGTAAGAGCTACGATGCTGTGCCGCATAAGCCCAATCCCGTCGCACCAGCAAGAGTGAGATCCGTGAATAAGGGAGTGAAGTGAGCGAGTGCCTTCAAGAAAATGTTGAGCGTTTCCAGAGAGGGTGGCGTGTTCAATACTCTCTCGGGTACAGGGCTTGTCGGTTGGATGCGACTACAAAATAATGACGCACGTGCGTGATCTTCGTAAAAATCGACGATTTCTCTGATTTCACAGCCGAGGTGTGCTTTTATCTTGCTTTTTTTTTTTTTTTGTAAAAACGCTTGAAAGGAAGCAGATTATTTGGTGAGTTGGTAGCCACCCGCGATCTGCACCCGAGATTTCTCCCGAAGACGAAGGAAGCATGCTGTTGTCGTGACGACACGCCGCGCTTCGGGTATACAACCTACAAGTGGTCCCTGGTTCACGTGCAGCCCTACCAGCTTGCTCGACGTCGAATGACGATGTGTTTTTATCATTGCTGTACCATGTGAATGAATGCAATGGGTTTGTTGGTGTGGCTCGTTTTCAGGTGTGGATATCGCGTACTACTGCTGCTGTTGTGTGTTTGATCGTAACCGCCTTGTTTGGTTTGTCTCGCACTCCTCTTTTGGCAGGGGGAGTCTCTGGCTCAGCTGAAGCGGGGCGGCAAAGAGCGATTCGTGGCGACAAGAAAACGAATAGGGAAGAGCCTGCTGCACGAGCTCGCGGACGCTTGGGGTTACATGATATTCCGGGAGGTGATATGTTCGTTGCGAGCGGGCTGCACTGCCTTTAGATTCGTGCGTGGTTTGCTCCAGCGTTGTTGTGCGGCAGCTGAACACAGCATGATTGCACACGGCAGATTCTGCATATTGCAGAATGCCCACAGTAGACTGCCCACCGCAGACTGACTGCACACACCAGATTTCGCACAGCAAATTGCAGCGCCTCGTTTTCAGATCGGGGGTGTTTCTACTTGTAGTTCGGCATGATCGCTGTAATGCATCGAGTGCCCCCCTCCCCTGTCTGCCTTCCTGTCATGCAACATTCGTCTCCGCATGAACTCCGCGTCCATTGCCGAAACAGGGGCTGTTCAACGCCGATCCCCACCCGGGGAACATCCTCATCGTGCCAGAGGAGAGGGTGGGACCTATGAGGCGCTGCCTCAGCTTAGTAGGGCTGAGGACTCCCAAGGCGAGCACGCGCCGTCCTCATCTATCATATTGAAGGAGGCATAAGTTTTTAAATGCAGTCTAGGGAATATATATATAGTATGTACCATGGTATGTAACAACGTCAGCCGCCGACAGGAAGTAACGTAAGCTACTAAATTTTATGATCAATTTATTTTTCCCAAGTCGTCAAGTTTTCAAATTTCAAATTTTCAAATTTTCAAATTTTCCTTGATATGTTTTTTTTTTTTTCCTCTTCACCAGCAGCTCTTGGCGGCAGATTTGGAATTTCGGAATTTTGTAAACTATTAAAAGCAGTAGATGGGGTATGATTTTTCTGATTTGCCACCAGGTGCTGCACATTGTTGATGCTGTCTTTCGGTTGTGTGACTGATGCCGCTGCTACTGCCACGGTTTTCTTTCCCGTGCATCTCGTTTTTTTCACGATAAACATTCTGCATCTCGTTTTTTTTGTCGGCAAAGTTCTGCATCTCGTTTGTTTTCTGGACGATGTTCTGAATCTCATTTTCTGACGGCAGTGTTCTGCCTCTCGTTTCGTGACGACAATACTTCTGCATCTTGTTTTTTCGTCGACGAATGTTCTGCATCTCGTTTTTCTATTGTCGACAACATTCTGCATCTCGTTCTTCTGTTGTTGACAATGTTCTGCCAATTCGTTTTGTTTCGTCGACAATGGTCACAGAACAGTGTTCGGTTTCGCGCTTCGGGTGTTCCACCCAACCGCAACCGCAGCCGCCGGCGTGCGTCCGTCGTGGGTCTCGTCTTCTTTCGTTCCATCCCGCTCATCGGTAGCTTTCCCCGTCGCGCCAATGTGACAATGCTAGCATTATGAGGCAGGCAGGCCCCTTCAATTCATGGCAACGCTCTTGAGGCAACCATTTCAACCCTTCTACAGTAGACCTGCAAGCGTTTATCCCACTCTATTTCCAAGTAGCTTTCTCCCCCAAAAAACACGGGTACAGTGCTAAAGCAGTTGGGTAGGCCCCTTAGAGCTAGCTGCACCCACCCACGCTTTTCGGGGACAAACTACGTGGAGTCAGTGTGGGATCAGTTTGCCTGTATCCACTCTGGACGTAAATATAAGGACCGGTTGGTCTTCCTAAAAATGTGTAGGCGATTCTTATATTTCCGCCCAGAGTAGTAGGTAGTAAAACGGTTTCTATACCTCATTTCGTGTGCCTCTGTTTTGTTATTGTCGTTGTTGTGTTGGCCAGCTGCGGATAGGGTTGTTGGACTGGGGGCAGACGAAAGAACTCGGCCGTCAAGATCGAGAAAAAGTGGCCAACCTTATCATTGCAGTCAGCTCTCAGCTCAGTCCGGACATCGTACAATGGTGAGTGAGTGGCTCCTTCCGTTTCATTTATGTGCGCGTCGTCTGTTCCCTGTTCGTGCTCCGCCAGCTTGTGCTAAAAACGCGCACGCTGCTGCGTATTTTCTGGTGGAAGTATGCGAGTATTTGGGCCATTTTTTTGTATTCAGATGCTTTGTTTGGTTCGATTTTGGCCGCTCTGACGTTTGATATGTTGTTTTTTTTTTTTTTTTCAAATACAAATTACAGGAAACTTTTTTTATTAATAAAAACCCTGTCCGCTGTGAATTCGCTAATAGCTTTTTTGTGCGATGACCATGTCTTTTGTTTGACGCACTCCGGCTTTCGATTGTTTTGGTTGGTCGGTGGGCTGCTTTGAGGGGGGGGGCGTACTGATTTGTTGCTTGCCCTACTCATTTGACCATTGACCATGCATCCCTTTCGAGACGGATTGCTTTGGGGGGGAGCATGTTTCCCGGAATGAGTCCTGACGGTGTCTCGACACCTGCGCTCCAACTTTGTATTGCCCGTTCCTTTTAGGACTTGATTATGGTGTGGGGAAAAGTGACGATAGTAAATGACGATTACATCATCGGCCACTTCTTGATTCGGAGATGATGATATATTTGGTGCTCGACGCATGGTCTGTGTGCTGCGTGTGCTTCACGTAGAACCGTTGTTTATACCCGTCGACATCATGTAACGGTACAGGGGCTCACCTCAATATTTTTCAGAGAGCCCGTCCTCTCACTTGGGAGAAAATCTATATAGTTGACTCAAAAACTGATTTTCGAGATGAAAAATGAAAGCTCAACCCGATGAACCATCCCGTACCCTAGGTAGGTACTTGGTATGTGTGTCACAAATAATATGGCAAAAAACACTATTCCCCCTTCTTCATTGCTGCACTGCACAGAAACACACATACAACTCTAATTCCGAGTGCTTTTCCCCCAACTGTCCCCATTTGTCCCCTGCGCAGTCCTCAAGGGATTACTAACGGTATTACATCCACATTGGAGACTTACAGTAGTTCCCCGTCGGTCAGATTATATTTTGGCACACTGTGAATGTGCTACAGCAGTAGACACCATCATCATAAAAGCACGCGTCGCCCCGAACTACAGGTATATGCAGCGATGCGATGCGTGGGGGAGCGTCAAAACACTGGCGCAGCGTGTTCCTACTCGTACCGCCGCGCGCTGACACCAGCCGTACTCTTATGAATCGACGGTTCAAAACATCAGACTCGTCGTATTTGTGGTCGCTAATCGTCTCCTAAACAAATATAATACCTGGGATATTCATTCACACTATTACGGGGGTCCATAGTTAGTAGGACCTATAGTATACATAAAAACCTATATATTCACCTATTTTTACTAACAATATTTGGTCCTATTTACTATGATCCCCCGTAATGAGTAATTATTTAAGTAGTTGCTGGGTGTTAATGTGTTAGTGTGTTATAAATAGTGTGTTATTTCTTGGGGTCCCGAAGGGGTTAGTACAAGTTTTTTCGCGGCACCCCACAATTTGCGATTTTTTAGCCTCCGCTTCCCCTCCTCTCTCCCTTCCCCTTGTTCAGCTTCCAGCGCCTGGGTGTCAAGCTGAGCAACCCCGACGACGCCGACAGCATTGAGAAGCTCGCGCTGGTCATGTTCGACACAAGAACGATCAAGGGGCTGGACTTCAACCCGTTCTCGAGCAACAACGTTCTCAAGCTTAACGCGGTGCAGGAGTACCCGCAAGATTTGTACTTCATCCTCAGGATCGTGCTGATGTTCCGAGGGATGGCACAAGTGAGTTTTTTCGTTTCTTGGTCTTCATTATTCTACCGTGTCTGTTTCTTTTGTTTTCGTTGTTTTGCTTGTTTTTTTTTTGTTGCGTCACTGCTTCCTGTGTCGGCCGTTTTTTGCATATATACTTGGCATATGTTTTGGTTTGCGCTGTGATATGTAGGCGTTGATCATTCGGGCAGAGAGGGGTTCATATTTGTGAGATGTCCGATGTCCATTCGCGTGACTACTTTCACACATGGGCGACGTTTTTTTCCGTGCGGACCAGTCGTTAAGTTTGTGCGCTCTCGGTGAAATACCCCGATTCTGAATCCCCCCCGGTAGCCATGCCTTGTACATTGCGTGTGCCAATTAGATAGCGCTCATCTGCGGCCAGTATCACTCTTTAGGGTCATGGTGATTCTCCTAAAGTTCAAGTTCAAGGTCAGGGTGCTTATTCATCAGGTCCCCGTCCCACCCCCCAAAAGCAAAGTTTCGCCTGGCTTTCAATGCCCTGTCCTGCTGCGTGACGAGACCCTGTTTGTCCTGCAGAATCTGCAACCTCCCCCCCCTTGTCACCCCGTGCTGCGCCGCCTGCCCGCCCCTGTCCGGCCTCCCTCGTCCGCGCTCACCAGAGCCTCGGGGTGGAGTTTTCTCTTGCTGACTGTTGGGCTCCCCACGCGAGCCGATTGCTGGCATCGCCCCATCCGGAATGAGGGGCAACGCTTAGGGGGAATACCGAACTGGCACCGAAGGCTGGAGAGGGGGGGGGGAGGGGTCGAATGTCACAGTGTTCAACGAATTTGATTCGAGAGACGACGTCCTCTTCTTACCCGTCAGGAAAAAAATTACCGAATGTCTTTTCTTGCCCGTCAGAAGATTTACCGATTGTCAAACGTTCCACGAATTTGGTTCGAGGGACGACGCCCTCTACCCGCATGAAAATTTAACGACGTCCTTGTTACCTTAGCAGTAGGTTACAGTGGACCGTCGACTGCGGAGGGGGGGAAAGTTTTCCTTGGCTTTTCTTTGTTGACCTTGTGTGGTGGGAGGTCTTGCACCTCTGCCCAAAAGGCTTGGTCGATGCTCTTCGAAGCTTTGTGTTACCTCTTTTTGGGAACTTTGTCGGATTTTTTCCGCGAGTACCACGCTTAGACTATACAGGATTCATGGCATTCCCTTGTCGTTGACATGGGGGTTGTTTCGTTGAATTCACCGTTGCACCACTGTAAAAAGCAGTCTAGTCTAATTCCAAGTAGTTTTGTTCGTAAAACATGGGTACAGCAGTTGCAAAGGGGGTTTATGATCGTTGCCGATCGTTATCTTTTTCACGATTTATGGGTTTGTCAAGCCTACGGTCAGCACGAGATAAAACACACGAATGATTACGTACTGCAGTCACATGTCATGGAACGTGTTCGCCTTACACCGGAAAGTTATTAAAAGGTTCACCGTTTGCGCCACTAACTAGGACGAGTACGAGTAGTGCTCCCAGCGGTCGTTGTCGTGTCCGCACCGTGTGTGTTGTCGCCAGATAATGAGGACTGCAAGAGGAGCCTTCTGCCACACGCCCTTGGGTCGTGCACTCGCGTCTACTTTAGATGCCCCCCCGGCTGGTTTTCGTTTTTGTCGACTTTCAAATGTTCTCGTAGAGAGGGATGTTATACCGAAACAATTAACGGCGCATGCGAGATGGATCTTTGACGTATGCAACGATAAACAAGACCGATTTGAAAGTCGGAGAACCAATTGCTGTAAGAACACATCAGGTGGATGTAACGTTCTCCCGACTTACATAGCTCCTTTGGTGAACCTATGTCAGGAGCGGTGTTATGAACCATCAAAAGTGAAAGCGCGCAGTATGTCTGTGAATAGCATCACGCGGCCCAGGTATCGAAGATGTCCTTGCATTGTACTGCAGTATAACACTTGAGGTAACACACCCCCCTGGGATGGGTTTCACAGCCGGTTTGCCGGTTTTCTCCCAAAACCAGGGGGGCTCACACAACGGAAATCACGGCTTTGGAAAGATATCGTCGAGATTTTCCAAAGACGTGTCGCTCGGCGTCTTCAGTAGGCCCTCCCGTATGTCGAGAAAAACTGTTTTCAAATCCGTCCAAGGGGCTGCGCAATCTTAGTCACCCGCGCGATACGGCGGTGTGTTGTCTTACTATCACCCTATTACGGGGGTCCATATTTAACAGGACCTATGGTACACATAAAAACCTATATATTTGCCTATTTTTACTAACAAATTTTGGTCCCGTTAACTATGGACCCCCGTAATAGTGTGCTACGGTAGTGACATCTTATCACATGTGTGATATGGCAGTGTTACCTTATCACCCGTGTGATACGGTGTGTTGTCTTTGTCACACGTGTATGGTGTGTTATATTATCACCCCTGTGATACGGTGAGTTATCTTACTACACGTATGATACGGTGTGTTATCTTATCACACGTGCGACACGGTGTGTTATTTTATTATCCCACGTGTGATACGGTAGGGGGTGTGTTATCTTATCACGCGTGTGATACGGTGTGTAGCTCATGTAGCTCGGGTACTCCCCCTCTTCCTCAGCCTTCCGGGGCAGCTTCGTAGGACCGACGCTGTAATCTTACATTTTTTTTTCTACTTTTCTTTCCCCTTCAAACCCCGAAGGGGGTTTTCACCAAACGAAACTGATGCAGATGTGGCATGTGGCAAACCCGGAAGTAACCATTGCCCCTATATTTCCACCGGTCGCCTGGACCAATACAATGGCTCCACTGCTTTTGCCACACGACCCCTTCCTCGTGGGAGGTGTGGATATATAGCGTGAGAAAAGTCCTCAACATCAACATTGCGCAAAGCAAGGTCGTATTTTAGATAGGGGCCGATCTCGAGATTGATCGTCGGTGTTACTGTAGTAGGGCCACGCAACGCACAAACCGGCATCAGTCGGGAGTTCCGAGTCAAAAGCACGGTCCGGAGTACCAGGTCAAAGCATAGTCGGGAGTTCCAAGTTGAAGGCACGGTAGCGAGTACCGAGTTTGCGGCCCAGTCCGGAGTTTCGAGTTGAAAGCAGCGGGCCTTGTCGGAACGCTTGAGCGCACGGTGCTGCCAAAACGACATGCTACGAGCGCGAATCGCCTTTGCCAGGTTGTCTCTTGAGTGTGCGAAATGACGCGTCGACCTAACTTTTTTTAACTCAGCATGTTGTACGTAGTCGCTCGTCGTGGCGCAGCAAGCTTGACCACAATTTGTCAAGCCGACGTCACAATATAAGCCACCACGCGGCACATGGTGTAGAAACATTGGCTACACGCTTACAAGTCGGGCTGCTGAGCTGTTCGAAATGTCTTTCTCTCTGTCGTTAAACGGCCAAACGAAGCCGCCGGGATAGGATACAAAACGTCCCGCACGTTGACAAGCCCCACAGCTAATCGCAAGCTTCTCCCACGCCAAAATCCCCCCCCGCCCCTCTCTCCTCCTTCCTTCAAGCATCAAGCACCCGCCCCGCCCCCTCCCTGACTACGGCGCCTCCGTAGCCTGTGCCCCCGCACGCGCCGCTGCGATAGCCGCCTTCTCCTCCGCGATCTTGTAGTGCATCTCGTTCACGTCGCCCGCGTGTACCTTAACCCACCCGGTCGGCTTGACGATGTACACGTTGTTGATCGACCCGGAGTACGCGTCGCGGTGGGTGGCGTGGTAGATCGCCCTCTTGCCCAGCTCTATTGCCTCGTCGTCGGTCATGTCGTACTTGTAGTACCTGCCGGATTTCAAACGATTCGAGTCGATGCGATGCGATTCGGCGCGAATGACAAGACGTGCGGTCACGTTCGTTATAATAGGTCACATCGTATCATATCATAGTGGGAAAGGATAGCGGGGATCCGTGATTTACCTACAACCTGCCACAGCTTCGACTAAAATGGCTGAAAAATCAGGGCTATTCACGGGTCAGGTCGAACCTCGTGGGTCGGATTCCACGACGGCATGCAAGCATGCGTGCGGGTGGATGATGGCGAGTGCTCAGATAAGTTCGACGTGGACCAGGGTCTTCGGTAAAGGTGTGTGCTCGCGCCATTGTTGTTCAACGTGTTTTTCACAGCGGTGCTGCGTGTGGCGGAGAAACGCTTCGCCGCTGATCAAGCCATCACGGACAGCATGGTGCAACTCCAACGAAAGGAGAAGGGGAAAGAGAAGAGGGGGAAGACACGGGCCGGACAAGCCGACGGACAGGGGAAGGATAAAGAGGTCTAAACATTGTGGGCAATGCCGTATACTGACGATGCGGGCACTGTATCGCTGTCACCTACGGCCTGGAGAGGATGATGACGGTGATCGTGGCTGCAAGTGCCGCGTTCGGCCTGACGGTCTCGGAGGCCAATACGGAGACAATGTGTCTGCAAACGAAAGATAGGGGGAACGTGCCGTTCACCGTCACCGCAGCCGGCCAAGTGTACAAACAAACTCTCGAGTTTGTGTATTCGGGCGGGACTATCAGCGCAGATTGGACGAGCAGAAGTGTCGAGGTAACGCGTCGACTCCAGAGGGCATGGGCGTGCTTCGGACGGTATCAGATTCACGTCCATGACCACCCGGGTGTGCGCTTACGGCTGAAGGTGCGGATGCTGAGAGCCGAGGTGATCGAAACGTTGCTCTACGGATGCGTTACTTGGAGTCCGAGCAAGACTGATTGCGGCAGGCTACGGGAGCGCCACTACAACATGCTCCTCCGATGCCTCGGCTGGCGAGAACGGAAGCGCGAAGACCACATTCATCTTATCCTATGCCAGCGCGCTTCTCAGCACAAACTCCGAGAGCGCTGAGACGATGGTACGCAGGCTATTGTTTGCGGGCTTTGTGACACGTATGGGAGAGGAGCGTCTGCTAAAGAGTGTGATGTTTGGGGAGATGGTCGGGGGTAAGGGCTACCCTGGAGGACAGGAGTGGGACTGGATGAGGTACCTTGAGGAGGACCTCAAGGAGTTTGGCATGAAGCTCGAAGGGTGGCGCGAGGTAGCACAGAAAGCCGGCAGATGGTCCCGATGGGTCGAGGAAGGGGCGGAGGTCTTCATGCGGAAACGGCATAAGGATGAGAGCAGGCATCGGCACAGAACGGCACAGGATGGCTGCAACCGCGACTACAACCGTTAACGCCAATGAACGTGCGCAGAATGGCAGGGAAGAGGGGGGGGGGGGAGGCGGTCTGCCCAACAGACTGACGCCTGGGTATGGCCATCATCGTCATGGTGCGCTCCTTTCTTTGGGACCCCAGCAACTAGCACGGCGCCATCCGGGCAACTTTGCGTGTCTGTACGCACCACTGCCTGCCTTTCGTAGTATATTTCCCCCCCCCCCGTTTTCGTCCTTTTTTTGCACCTTTTTCCCTTTTTTTTCCCCCTGTTTCGTTTTTTCCCGTTTGCCCTATTTTGTGTCTCTGCCTGTATCTCCTTTTTTCTTTTTGCTATCTGTTTTTTCTTTGTGCTTAGCTTCGTCGTCTTCCTTTTCGTTTTTTTTTTATACTACAGTTTATTTTTTGCTACCCTGGTGTTCTTAGTAGCGGAGTAAGCATTTTTTATTTTTGGTTCTTATCTCTGTTTTACACCCCTCGCGTAGCTTGCGAGACTGCAATCTGCGCAAATCTGCGCATTCGCTTGTGTGTTTCTCTTCTTGCTTTCTTGCTTGAATTGACCTTTTTTTTTTTCTCTCTTCCCTTTTTGATTGTTGTTTTTTTTTCGATTTTTCGACGTCCAGTTCTTTTTTTCATCTCGTCTATTTCTTCTGGGTAGTATGCGGTCTTCTCGGTTTCTGTGGCGACTTGTACAGCGTATATACCACATGTACCTGATACGTAGGTGCGCGGACCTCGCTTTTTATCTTTGTTTGAGGTGTAGATGTGCTTCAGTTATCATGTGTACTATTCTTTCGCGGGTTTCTATTTTTCCCGAGGTATTCTCTCATTCCAGAGCTATTGGAGCCTGTCCTGTCCTGCGACCACGGACTGCATTGTATTGTTATTGTGGCGATGAGTTAATGTGAGAACAACAACAACAGCAACAACAACGGTTGGGTCGGGTCGGGTCGGGTCAGGTCGGTTCAGGGCAACTTGGCACGATCCGTGAAACTTTGAAGACCTCCTGACCCGTGAAGAGCCCTGGAAAATATCTACTGTAGAGTTGACCCTCAACTCTAACCCTACTCCGTATAACCCTTACGGCGCGCTCACGACTAGGCCCAGATTCGACGAAACTATGACGATTGCTACAAAGATACCGCCCTGGCCTCTCTGGCCCTCGTTCGAACGACGTAGGGAGCCCCTCTCTCGGAAAAAAAGCCGCCTTCCTTCATCACGGTTTCATCATGGCAAGCAGCAAAGCGGATTATGCGTGTGGCCAGATATCCCACCATTTACTACCGTAATTCGAAGCGTTCTGTCTTGAAAAACGTGTGTTAAAGGGGTTACCAGTAATAACCACTTTTTACTGCCGCACTGAACAGAAACCTCAATATCATTCTAATTCCAAGTGTTTTGTCCCCACGACGGGAGTGCAGTTCTAAACGGATTAAGACCAAGCCAAAATCAAAAACGCAAAACCCTGTCGTACATAGCACGGCCCTCTCTATAAAACCCAACCAAAGCTGTTGAGTTGACGGCGTTCTTGAAGCGTGACGGACCGCCGTCAAGGAACTCTCTACACTATCGAACAAGGGGATTTGAGATAGAGGGGATCTCCCGAGCAAAATCCGGTGTTCGTTCGTAGAGAGACAATGAGGCGTGTTTTTAGTTCATACTCTTGTGTGCTTCGTTGATATTCGAACCTTCATGGTAGACATTGTTTGGTTGATCGCGTAGATGGATCTAACTAGCCAGTGGATGCAGCACGTGACGGTGCTGGCAGACTGGTAGAGTACACGAACAGACCTTGCCTCTTGCTACGGTAGTGGCTGCCCAGCAGCTCCTGGGCTAGACAAACCAAAACTATTACATCAAGTCTCAAAGAGGCTTAGCTGGCGCCAATCTTAGACCACCAACCGGCATCTCTGCCCCCAAGAAAAACTCACGTGTCGAGAACACCGTAGGCGTACGTGGACCCTGACCCAACCGAGAACAAGTTTCCGTGAAGCCGAGTGCCGTCGTCGTCCACATAGTACAGCTGCGGCCCCGTTTTGTCCCAGCCAGCCACCATCGTTCCCATGCTCAGACCGTACCCCCGGTACTGTGACATCGTGTTCGACAGGAGCTTGGACGCCGCCGCTACAGAGATCCGCTCTTTGTTGCGCAGCTCGTACATTCGGCACTAAAAGCCGGAGGGAGGGAGGGCGGGCGGGCGGGCAGGCGAGCGAGCGAGCGAGGCGTTGTAGGGGGCGGGGGGAAGACGGAGAATTGACGGGGCGATAAACACGCTACATATAACCTCGCGCATGTACAGTTGCATCATCACCGTCGGTGACACGCTTGCAGAAAAAAAAATGACCTTTTTAGAACTGCACACAAGTTTTTCGTACACAAAATACATGGTACTAGTGTAGTGTTGGAATGTGTTTGGCAGTAGTGAAAGGGCTGAAAAAAAAAAAGAGTACATATTCGCGCACGTACGTGTGTGCTACTGTAATAAGATCTGTAGAGGAGGCAAAAATGGGCACAACCGGTCGAATTTCAAAGAGTTTTTTCAAGATTTTCATCGTCACACAAACACCCTGTCTTCGCACGAGCACGTACTATGCTGCTGCTGCTTCTACTACTACCACTACCACTACCACTACCACGACCACGACCACGACCACCACTACAACTACCACTACTACTACTACTACTGCTGCTACTACTACTACTACTACTACTACTACTATTATTACTACTACTACCACCACTACCACTGCTACAACTACTGCTACTGCTACTGCTACTACTACTACTACTACTACTACTACTACTACTGCTACTGCTACTGCTACTGCTACTGCTACTGCTACTGCTACTGCTGCTGCTGCTGCTGCTGCTGCTGCTGCTGCTGCTGCTGCTACAACTACCACTACCACTACCACTACCACTACCACTACCACTACCACTACCACTACCACTACCACTACTACTACTACTACTACTACTACTACTACTACTACTACTACTGCTACTACTACTACTACTGCTACTACTACTACTACTACTCCTACTACTATTACGGGGGACCATAGTAAACAGGACCAAATGTTGTTAGCAAAAATAGGTAAATATATAGGCTTTTATGTATACCATAGGTCTTACTAACTATGGACCTCCGTAATACTACTACTACTACTACTACTACCACCACCACTACGTACATTGACCGTCGAGGAGAAATAAGCAAGTGCGTTCAGCTTACTGATAGAATACCTCGGGTGACGAAAGAGTCGATCAAGTCCCTCACACCCCTCTGCCTCCGACAGCCCTATTGATACACCATAAACCCTTCTTGAGGGTTTCCTCCGTGCCCTGCTTGTAAATATACACAAAAAGCCACGAACAGCAACCCGCCCTCGCTGCAAGTAAACAAACACGGTGCGACAAAAACAAACCGCGTAGCCTGTCTCCCCTGCGCGCAGAACACACAGCGCTAAACCGCAGCCCACTCCTCGTCCCACCTGGATGCCAAGGTTGCGCTCCCAGAAGGAGCAGTCAGCCGCACCTCCCGCCATAGTGCCTAGCAGGTACGGGTTGATCTCGATCACTTTCTTCACCGTCCCCGACGCTGCCATGTACAAGCAAATACAAGTGTCATGTCCAAGTCACGCGCGGCACAGCAGCAGTTCCGCAGTCCAATCAGTCGTTTTCACCGTTCCATCACGCGGCAAGCCGCACACGCTAGACAGTGAAAAAAAATGTCCTATTCCGAGCGTCGGTTCTCGGTGCACCGTTCGGGCTATACATAATAGAGCCAGCCAACCGTATACGCTTGCTTCGCTCGCGCAGATCGTACTGCAAGGTCTTACTCCTTGTAACATATTGAAAACAGTCCCAACTCTAAATTCACGTAGTACTAAAAAAAGCGGGGGTTCGAAAAAAAAAGAGATAAAGTGAGGCCATTTCAAGATATACTTCCACTACTGAAGGTACTGCTCTTACTTCAACCAAGCGACGCTAACCTTGTGCGGAAAAATCACCCAACAGGGGTATCCATCCAAACACTGGGGGCCGCTGCGCCGCCCATCGAAACTCAGCCCAAGGCTATATATACTACCAACTCCAATCAACGGAGGCTACATGAGCAACACCGACACGGAGGCTGCATAAGCAGCACAAACATGGAGGCTACATACTAAGCAACGAACAAGGAGGTTACATAAGAAGAACAGAGACGAACGGGCTGCGCACCAAGCACAACAAAAAAAGCCCGCGGGGGAACAAGAGCCTGCACTCACCGATGTACGGTCCCATCGTAGACCGCGAGTCGACGGACACGATGATACCCCCCTGGAACTGCAATAATCAGAGCGCAAGCAAGACCAGCAGAGGACGCAATCGAGCCACACAAGTGTTTGGTCGCGTTGCGCCGCCACGGTCGCAGGCGCACGCACGCGTCCGGAAAACAGAAACTTATCAGAGCGTGCCAGATGCGATCACAGCGCAAGGGCTGAGGGCTGTATATACCTTCGCCCAGCCTCCCCAGCCTCGATAGAAGGGTTGAAATATCATTGACTTGAAACGTTATTGATAACACTATGAAACCCCGACTGGGTGGGAAATTTTCTCGGAGTAAAATATGTCATTAGGAGTTAGTGTGGGCCACCAACCATTTTGTTGAACCTGTGGCAAGCCGTAACCACTACCGCAAGGTCGGGGGGAGAGGGACGGGTGGCCAGTCCTATGGAGCGAGCTAACGAGTTGGCACTTCCATCGACGGCGCGGTTACAGTCGCCCGTGACGGAAAGGAATTTATCACGGAATAAACTAATCTGAAAGGACAACGTCGGGAGGATGAGGGGGAGCTAGTCTACTGTATTTGTCCACCAACAAGTCGGGGATATAATACCACTAACAAGTTGGGGGCATCGTCTCGCAGCTCTCGCCATATCACCCATTTTGAAGAGAGTCGTGAGCGACACGAAGTCAAGCCCCAGAATGGCAGCTCCGTCTCCCATTTGGTCCTTCTTAACCTCGCAGACGTTCCGTAGCAAATCTGTGCCGGGAAGTTACGTGTATCCACAATACCCTTCCGTGCATCGTAAGTAAGTGCTCGGAAGCAACATCTGCGACAGGGAAGACCTGGTTGTTTTCCTGCTACACAGGGGGTCGCAAGCGAGGCCAAGATGACCACGAAAGCCCCGACGCAGGGGGGGGGGGGGGCATGCACCACGTCTAAAAATGGTGGCTAACCTTGAAAGCAAGGGTGGTGGTACCCTTGGCGAACTTGATGTCTTGTGCGTGATCGGTTCCATAGCCGCAGCCCAGGTTGGCACTGCAGAACGCCGCAGGCTGCGCACATGGAAAAAGAAAACGTCACATCGGGCTAGGTTAATGAAAGGAAAGGCCAGTTCTAGGAGAGGGGGGCAAGGGAGGAGGCCACAAGTGAGCAAGGGAAACGATCCAAGGTGGTCCAACCGCCTGTTTTTCTGGTTCGTTATTGGGGTCTACAGTGTCAGTAGAAACGCTTCATCAGACTCGCGGAAGAGAGCAACGCTCGTAAGTCAACGCTGGCACAAAGAAACATACACACGTTTTTGACGCCAACATGGGAAAGCACCACATAACCACAACTTCAGCCTGAGCGCAGACTGGTGGGACTGGGCTGATGCATACATAACACAAACGTGACCTCACTCGCTAAAGCTACGAACAGCGTCTGCACGATTTTCACGCCCTGCTGCTCAACAAGTCCATTTTTTTGTGTTCAGGTAGTGGGTAGAAAGTTGGGAGCTCCAGAGAGATGATTGCGCTTTTTACAGATATACAATTAATACTGTACCAAGTACTATACTACTGTAATATTGTTTCGTAGCCCTTCTGGGACCCAGGCATGTACCTGGTACGAGTACAGCAACCTAAAAAGCGGCAAGTAGGGCAATATCATGGATCTTCTAGGAAGAGCGTATCATCAAGCTGTGCGTGTGTCGTACGTCTCCTCTCCACCCGTTGCAGTTCGAGTATATTCCCTGTACCAGGTACCTCGAAGGCCTCGAAGGCCTCAGAGGCTGTTGACTGCTGACTGCTGAGGCTGCTTCGTGTCGCCGACGTAGTATTGATAGTGGAAATCACTCACTTATTTTCGAGACTTTTTCTGTATGCACCTAGTGAGGAGAGGCGATCGCATCTGTTGTGTGAGTTGAAATCTTGAGAAGCTGTGCATTCGACCCGGTAATCCCCACTACGTACTCTGCCCGGTCTTTTCCTGCTATTACTGTTATTACTGGTAATACTGCTATTAATATCAACCCTCCCGGCACTTCAGAGGGGATAAATTGGCGGCGAGAGTGACTATGATTGATTGTAGCGAAGGCCACTACAGCAGTGTGATTAGGGGATGATAACAGTTGGTGTCCAAGCTACAGTGCAAGGAGTCGTACGGCACGGCACGGCCGCAAGCAACATGATCCTATCCCTCCCACCGCTGGGCGCTGACGCTGCTGCTGCTCGCAGACCTTTGACAACAAACACCAACGTTGTCATTTTGTATCTCGCAGTCTCAAAGGGGTAATTAATACCTGGTATATAGCAAGGGTGTGTTCGGTACGGTACGGGTACCCTCGGTACCGGTATGGACATGGTACCGAACGTACCGAAATTCTCGGTAAGGGTATGGACATGGTACCGAACGTACCGAAATTCTCGGTACCGGTATGGGCATCGTACCGAACATACCGAGCTTCTCGGTATCGGTACGGTGTATCATACCGATACCGCCGGTAAGGGTACGGACATCGTGCCGAACGTACCGAAGTTTTCGGTAGGGTATAGAACTCCAGACCGAACGTACCGAAATTCTCGGTACGATTTAGAACTCCATACCGAACGTACCGAAATTCTCGGTACGGTATAGACCTCCATACCGGTACCGTACCGCAGATACCAGCGGTATTTGTCAAACCGAGCGTCGCTCCACAGCAGTACCATGGTATTGCCCATCAAGAATGTGTGTGTCTGCGACAGTTTTTTTTTTTTTTGTTTTGTCATCACATTCATTTCCAGAGTTCGATGGGCGCCTTACCACACCGGGTATTATTTGTCTTGCCTGAACGTCCACGACCTCTGCCTCGACAACGTCTGCCTCCGGAGGAGCTGGCGCCGGCGCTGGCGATGATGAGCTTTGGTCGCCAGCGGCGGGGTCATCATTGTCGTTGTTGCTGGGGGGGGGGGGTGTTGTGGTGCTCATGAGGGCCGCTGTACCGATGAGGCAGGGTACGCTGCTGTGCTGCTGTGCTGCTGCGTGCTATGTGTGTGGCGGTACTGTACCGGCACCGGGTTGTCCCGAGCCTAACTTCCCGATTAGCCCGGGATCGGTACTCTCGGTAGGGTATAAGCTCGGTATCGGTACGTTGTGTCATACCGATACCGCCGGTACGATATGGACATGGTACCGAACGTACCGAAATTCTCGGTAAGGGTATGGACATGGTACCGAACGTACCGAAATTCTCGGTACCGGTATGGGCATCGTACCGAACATACCGAGCTTCTCGGTATCGGTACGGTGTATCATACCGATACCGCCGGTAAGGGTACGGACATCGTGCCGAACGTACCGAAATGTTCGGTAGGGTATAGAACTCCAGACCGAACGTACCGAAATTGTCGGTACGGTATAGAACTCCAGACCGAACGTACCGAATCCTCTCGGTACAGGTATACCGGCGGTATTTTACCGCCGGTAGGCCTCGGTAGTACCGTACCGAACACACCCTTGCAATACGTAACAGGTAGCAAGTGCCTTACACACTTCCAGAGCTACTACGTATGTATGATACGGCTATGTACGAGCTATCTGGTGCCCTGGTGCCTAGCATCCTACCATACGAGCGTTTACCAGTTACCTGGTGGCTACTACATTGCAATACCAGTAGGCCTTCCTGTGGTACGAGTACGAGGAGAGAGACGTCTTTCGTCTGGCGTTGTTGAAAAAGGCCTGTTCCTGGCACCAGCAGTACGAGTACCGCTCGTACATATGATTGAAATTCTGATTTCTCCTACGGAGCCTAACCTCCGCAGCACCGATGCTCGCTCCAATAACAACGTCAAGTATTGCTGTAGCTCTGTAGCATAATCGTATAGCAGCACTACTACTGACTGTACTTTACCGGTAGATATCTCCCCAAATCAAAGAACCTGCTGCGGCCGACTATCGTATACCCACCGTTACCTGGTACAGAGAGTAAATACCACAGGTAACCAGATATCAGTTCTGCTGCCTGCTGCACATCTACTTGGTCCTTATAAATACCGATACGTCGAAGGAACAACCGCAAGCAAATTGCACTGCATTGCGAATCAGAGGAGCCGGCGTCCATTATGCATCAATCGTATCGCCGACAGCACTCACGTTTGACACGTTAGGCAATCCAAACGCCAGCGGGACGTGCTGCCCCGTCTGCCCTTCCGCTGCTGGCCCTCGTGCTGAGGCCTTTCGTGATCCAATGTCCAGGATGTCCTTCCCAACAGCAAAAGTAGATTGCGCCATGAGTCTAACCTGATTTCAACTTTTCAGCGATACAAGGCAAAGCCTCTGCTCCGAGTACGCTAAGGTGAGACTTGCGTCAGCGATCGCAGTATATGGCAGCACCCTAGCGAAGGTCTAGGAACAAGCGGAGTTGAGGGGATTTCTTCGGAAACGAGGAAGGTTTCAGTATTTTAAGGTTGCAATGTTGTGTAGGGGGGTTGCTACAAAACCACCCCGCCCGCAAATGCGGAGTTCATATCTAGTTGAATTATTCCGCGGGAACAGGGGAAGTGCTTCTACGTACGTACGTAGAGTACGTAGATGATCCAAAACCTGAAACGTTTTGCTCACTCTGCTTTTTATCTCATCCCTGCGTGCTGCTCCCAATGCGCCGGCCCCCGGCCCTTGCCGGCCCTTGAGCCGACCCGCTGCGCCGGAGATGAGGACAGAAACCAATAATACTCAGAATCGGCGGTGGGCCGACTTGGTTCCCACCCGTCTCGCACGCCCTCACGCCGCTCACGGAGGTTTCTGTGGCGGGAATAGCTCCTTCCCTCGGTCGACAAATAAATGCACGATACATACATACGTAGAGTCGGCCGAGTGACTCTGTTCAACCTTGCCAGGCCCGTGCCATTCGTGCGGTCCCGTCGCTGGGTAAGTTGTCTTCGGCTTTGATCATGGAGGCTGTGCTCCTTCGGCTTTCGGGGGGGCTGCTTCCAGTTTGACAGCGTCATTGTAGCCCAGGTTGAATCCATTCTACGGTACGCATGATATATCACCGCGATGCTCGGAATCGTACAGAGACTGCCAACCCTTGCGAGCACCTCTTGAGAATTCTGGTGTACCGTTATGTACGAGATCAGCAACAGATCAGCAACAACGTGCTGGAGAGAAGCGCGAACATGCTGTCGATGCTGTGAGCTGTACGCTGTGAGCTTGATGAAGGTCCACGGCCTTTTCTGGCAGGAGAGCGTTCGTGCGAGGTGCACGATCTGAGAATGCCTCTGCGGGTGCTTGCCCGAGCACAGCAGCAAGCAGCAGAGTTGTTTTGTTTTGTTTTGTTTTTGGGACCGACCATGTATGGGTTGCGAACAACGGACACCCACCGCGTTACCGACCAGACGTCGCTTGCAAGTATCCTCGCGATACAACCCTTCCCCGGCCTCTCTCTTGCTCGCGGGAGCGATCGTTCCGGTTGACCCTCGCCAAATACGTGGTTGTAGTTGCGCTTCTCGTTCACATGTTTTGTCTCTCCCTCGGCGGCAAATGCCGCGTGTGGCATGGTGTGGTTTCCCTGACGCAAAAAAAACACGTGCAAAAACAAGGCGCGGATCGTTCTTCTTGTGAAACGACACGCATCATGCATGCGCGTGTCCGGTGTTCTCCGTGCGAGTACGTACATATGATCCGCACGCACTCGTGCCCGTAGACTTGCAGTCTCGTGCAGTCGTGCGTTCGTGCTCTTATGTACGTACCTGATACACATGTACTGCTTATACTTCATCCTACGCTTAATTAATGTTCATTTGTATCAACCTACGTATATACAGTCATTAATAATAACACCGTGCAATATGCAACTCTCCTTCCACGAAACAATATAATAATACTTGCATACTGTTACTCAAGCCTCGCGTCACCCCGTGCGTCCGAAGGGGAACCTTGCACCAAGCACACTTGACTCCAGGCCACAACAATAACCTTGCGCGCATTCAACTCCCATACGTCTGGCCCTCTCTAGCCCCCTGCCCCCCCCCCCCCCCCCTCAATCTGCTACAAGCCAGGTACGAGCATACAAGCAGTCGCCGACACCCCGATATGGCCGCGCCGCTTCGAGCGTGAACCCTTTGCGTGGTCGTCACCCGCCCGAAGCGGGGTGCACCCAGACAAGGGATGAAAGGCAACACCACCCCGTGCCGGAAGGGAAACAACGTGAGTATCTCGCTGTTGCCGCGGTACGCTATAGAATGATTCGTCTGCCGCCCGTTTGAGCCCACTACTGTCGGTGTTAACCGCGGCATACCTCTCCAGTGACTAACTACATGGAGTGCACAGTCAACGCTGTGGCCGTTTTAAGCCAAGGGTGGTGTGTAATGCTTTCAGACGCACTTCGACCAGCGCGCTCTCGTTGTCCGTTCTGTCCTGTGACCGCCCGCCCGGCATATTGCAGGCAAGGGGGGCCAAGCGACACGACGAAGGCAAAAGCGGGGGCCACCGAGGTGGCACCGTAGCACGGGCAAGGCACACACACATCAGCCGTGCAATCGTTCTTGTACCACGTTTTTCTTAGTTCCATTCGTGTCTTTGTTGATCTTTGGTTCCAAGGTATGTATAGTGTGACAGGCTTGTTTGTGGCAGATCGGGATAGGGAAGTAGTGTATCGGTGTTGTTGCTCGCGATGGGCGTTTGTATGTTCCGCCGAAAGTGGCGCCACGAAGTCTCGCCCCCCGTACAGCCCTGATGATGGGTTGGTCGTGATGGCTTCTGCCGCTTGGAATTGCATATGAGAATCACCTCTGGTGGGAGGCAGGCCTTCGTCAAACAGACTGTAAGTACGAACACACGCTTTTTTCACCCTAGCCCACGGCTTTTCGGGTGGAAATTGGCGTCGTGCGTTCGAATCTCTATCGCGCGGTACGGATGTTCTCGCGGGTGCTTTCCTCGTGCCTGACCAATGACAGCGGCGTTGATGCGGCAGGAAGAGAGGGCGCCCCCCTCGCCCTCTTCTCCGAGCCTGGTCCTGGGTATTCAAGCCTCTCGCGTTACAACGCATTGAAGCAAGAAATTGCGCTGGACAAAGACGCGGTCCATCTGCTTTGGAGCACAGCACGTAGATTTGCACCGTTCACTGGCGTTTCCGAAGGCGTTTTGTGTGGATGTTGCCTTTAAAGTACACTATCTACTTCATTAAGGTTCATTCTTATCGGGAGAGCTTTTGTCCCAGAATTTCCAAAGTTTGGAAATAATTGGAGATACGTATATCAATATACGGAGGCGTTCTGTCACTATTCGTGAAAATCTCCACAAGAAAAAAAAAAAGTTTGTTAAATTTCACATATTTGGAAAAAAACAGGAAAATCTGGAAGATTAAAAAATTGCGCGAAAAAAACTTGGAAACTATGGAAAAAGAACTCTCCGATGAGCAAAAAAACATGGAAATTATGGAAAAAAGCTCTCCGATAAGAATGACCCTAAGTCGGTTTTCCGTGGGTGTCTTTTTTATATCTTTCAGCACTGCCACACGGGTATCTGTGTGGTGCGTCGGCGACCTTTTCTAGGAGTGTTGCCTCCAAGCTGGGGTCGTAGAATTGGAACTCGAGCTGTCGATGAGAGATATGGACAGAATCAACAATTATGAACGTGAAACAAAATTTTGGGAGTATCTCCTGGCGATTGCAAGTATGTATGGTAGGTTAGCGTTTGCAGGTTGCAGTTTTCCTGCCGTCGACGACACAGTTCTCGGGGTGTAAAGAGTGGCATGGCTTAGGTTCAGAATATGACCACTTGGTTCACCGCGATATACAGTAGTGATGGTAATTCTTCTGTCGGGTTTCGATGCCAACAAGTGTAATCTTCTGTTTTCGCGGCTTGGTGTTGATGTCAGGACTACAGTACGTTGATTCGCATTTACAGCCTTGATTGAATATTCCCAGCACTTGAGCGCAGTACGCCTTGCCTACGTCCCCATACTACACATAGAATACCTGGCGGATACCGTGTTGTACTTGTCGACCCCTAATAATACTAATCACTTTTCTTTCTGGTCCGCGTCCTGCAATCGGTACATACCTGTGTAAATCAGATAGCCGCCATTGTTGGCACGGTCATCCTTATCGCCGCAACGTGCATTACCGTGCGCCTGGTTGAACTTATCTTTTTACTCTTGATAGTTTTCTTCCTCTGTCGCTATATCGACCCTTCTCTCGTTTTCCTCTTCTTGCTGCCTCTTCACAACGTCGACCCCATGTGTTCTATCCCATTCGCGGCTTGTCGATTGGCCTGCTCCTCCTTGCTCTCCTCCTGTTTTGCCTCGACCTTCAACATGTCCCGTTTATGCTCCAAAGCATCCTTGCTATAGGCAGCTCCGCACCCCGTCCCTTCAGCTTAGAACCCATGCCCTATTTTATCACCTTACCGTCCAAACCGCTCTACTTTAGGTTGGGGACGTTGTTGTGACAGCCCCAGCCCGCCTCCGATTGCTGGCCATGCTCGCTCGAAAATATTATCACCGCTGTGTGTTGCTAGCATCATGATATACCCTTGACGACGATATTGAAAGAAGAACAGCCGCATCACGTTAGGAGAGATCGGTGGCAGTGATTGGAGCGATGACACTTATATTCACATTGCGTATACTTTCCGGGAAGGACGTTCTGTACGACGACAGTCCCTTGCGTCCACTCTAACCATTGCTAGATCAACGGTAGCAGCGGAGCAGTGAAGACAGCGCAAAAAAGGGCTTGCCAAAGGATTACCTACCATCCGATTTAACATGCAATTTCGCTGCTCGCACAAGCCACCCACGGTTGATTGGACGTTTGCTTCAGTGCTTTTGCAGATATTCTTCATGCCACACTGCCACACTGACAGTCACACGACGACTAGGGTTGGATTTGCAGCGTGCATGAGCATGAGCTTCGCCTCCCTTAAAGTATGGGAGCTACAGACAGCGCGCATGATCAACACAAACGACGTCGAGTGGGGCGGTGGAATGGCCAGCGTTCTCTGCGAGTGAGTACATGTGAGCCGCGTATGCCCAGGGCCCGCCCCAAACACACGCCCCCCTTCTGTCTGTACACAGTGTGATGCCTCATCTAAAACACGAGCACGCTGCTCACCTGCAACACGTGCTCAACAACTTCACCGAGAACTCCCCTACCATAAAGTGCCGCTCAGGACCACGTTTCGGCACCCCTTCAACGATTCCACGTGGAGAAAATCACTGGTTACCGACCGAAACGTTCCGCGGTCAAGGAAGAGTAATCGCGGCGATGTACCAGTCATATTTGACGTGGCTGTCTCGTCAATATTTGGAGCATGATGTATAACGCCAGCTCTCTAATCAGCAGTTCTTGGTTTTAAAGACCAGCATTCCGAACCAGCAGCGACAAACTAGTCGCCTGTACCACGGTACGCACCGACAAACTAATTGCCTGTACCACAAAAACGCCATTTATGGCCTTCTTGAGGCACCCGGCTACGGATGCGTCTCGCGCGCATGGGCTGGCTTTGTCGCTACATCCCTACGGGACCTCCCAACGTGCCTTACGTTTGGTACTAGAGTAAGACGGTTCGTTCATGATAGCCAGACAAAAGCAGCACGCGTACGCCAGCCGATGGGGTGTATAACACTGCGCCTTCTGGATGACGCAGGCCCAACCAAGCTCCCTCTCCCTCCGGCACACTACTTACTTGCCCGATTTTGACGGGGGCTGTTTAGGATTCTTGGTGTCTGCAAATTCAATTACTGTTTGTAGGTATTTGCTTTGTACGGGGGATCCAACCTAATGTGAACGAATCCCGAGGTAGAGCTGGCTGGATACGATTCTCGCCACGGCTGCCTCTCCACTACCGTTTTCCTCCATTTTTTTCTGGGTTTCAGGTCGGGTTTTCTTCGCACGACTTTTGCATTTTACGTGTCGGTTCCGACGTCATTTCTAAAACCGGGCCTACGACACACATGTTCCCTCCGATTCGCTCGCCAATTCCATGGGTAATGTTTTTGCCGTGTGCTGGTAGTTGTTGTCGCTGCCGCTTCAGGTTATGTAGCCAGCTTTTTGGCCGCCTCGTGTACCAAGCGTTTCCACCGTCTGCAGATAAAATAGTCACGCGCGTTCCTTTTTTCCGTAGTCCTGCCGACCCCCCCGACCTTCTCCCCATTCATCACCGGGGGTTATTTTGGCATTCTGGCAGCTACTAGCTCGAGATTCGACGGCATCTTCCGCTTTCGACGTTTATGTCCGTTACGGGTAGAGATTTTTCTTCCATTTTCTTTTTTCAACTTCTTCATGAGGCTTCGTAGCTTCTCATCTTTTGTACAGGTGCGGGAGTGGGTTTTCAGGAGCCGCCCCTTCGATTCATGTTCGACTTTGTGAAACCGCTTTTTCCCCAAACCTTCCATATTTCTGACGATACGGCTTTTCAGGTGTGGGCTAGTGTAATGGTATTGCCCTGGATGATCTGCACAAATTCAGGATTACGAACAAGAAAAAGGATGGCCTACTACGTGGAAGACCTAACATATTCGCGGAAGGAAACACGGGTTCACTCCCCCCCCCCCTTCAAAATTGAAGTGCCACGAATATACCAGGCATGTGTGGTTTCACTCAGACTGCACAAAGTAACGGCGATCCGCGGAAAACCCGATCCATCAACGACAGTCGAGTACTCTCTACCAACCTCGTGCGGCCGGCGGCCGGGCGATCGTACGACGTAGCAACCGTATAGCGAACAAGCGATCGACCGGCGGGGTTCTCGTAGCCAAATAGCTAAACCCCGTTTTAAATAAGACAACCCTCACCCCGTCTTCTCAGGCAGATCCTACGTAAACAAATCGTGCACTAGAAATTAATTAGAAAAGTCTTGGAAAAGGGCTTAGCCTTCCTTGCGCAGAAAGCACACAGAATCAACCAGTTTGGCCGAACTCAAAGCTAACGTGTTTCCAGTATAATGGCGTTAAACACAAAAGTACCAGGCATTACGTACGGCTACCGCCTACGACTACTACCATTTAGAGTACTTTCCGTCTACAGAGCTGCTCGTAAGAAGGCAACGCACTGCTCCCGAGTCCCCTCTGGATGCCCCAGCTGCCAGGAGGCCTGCACGATCAGCGGTCGTCCAAACGCAGCCACGGGGAGGGTTAGGGGAAGGGCCGTGTGGGTGTCCGTTAGTCAGCAAGCACACGTCGCTCTACAACAAGTTGTTGGAGGATGTCTTGTGACTTGTCACCACGGGCCACAGTACTTAGATTGTGGCCATGTGCAAATACGGGGGACCATAGTAAATAGGACCTACGGTACACACGAAAACCTCTATATTTACCTATTTTTAGTAACAATATTTGGTCATATTTACTATGGACCCCCATAACAAATGTGAGAACAACAGCAACACCCAGACATCATCACTTAATCAATGTGCCTCAGTGTGTCTCAGACCCTGTGTGTCTGGGGAGCGAGGATGAGCACATGTGTACGCAGGTTGTCTGCGCTTGGCTGTGGTTCCAGCACTTTAGGTGCACATCTACACTTGTATGCGTTAAAGCGACGATTTCGAGCGTAACCCGGTACCTTGAACCACGCACCCTGGACCAAGAATGGAGCAAGGTACTTGACACTGCCTTGTTGATTCGCCCATTTGGTGTGTTAAATCACCCCCCTTACCCAGCGACGCCGGGTTGCTTCTCGTAGGTATATGTGTGGCAGACGCTGTAACAGTCCCTTTTTCCGTCCCTGTTCTAGTTTCAAGCTCCCAAAGGGTTGCCACTAATATTGATCCATCAATTGCAGGGCCGTTTACATGTCAATCCGAGGTCGGGCAGCAACCATCATACAAATCCCAGTGGCCCTTCGGCGACTTACAACTTTCCTTATTTTGGCGCCTGCCTCGCATGCACAGCGCGGGAAAAGGGGTGAATGAAGCACCTTCTCTCCGTCCCTCGATCTACAGCACTGCCTCCAAATGACCGCACGTACAACATGCGCATCACTATTGATATAACTACTATAGTATAGGTATGAACCCCTCTTGGGACATTCCGAGGCACAAAATGATGAGGGAAAAAAGACGAATGCAGAGTAGCAAGGCCAAAACCCAGGCTACAACGTAACACTGAGGTAGGGGGTAGGGGATGTGTCCGGAGGGCAACGGAAGGGTATTAGGGTGCGACACGTACGCAGAAAAATGTTAACTTTATGGCTGGCGCAAGCTCTTCCTACATAAAGCACTGATACAAAACGAACTTGTCGCCGTATTCTGTGTACCACGTGGTAGGGCGCTACCTGTGTCTCAAAGCCTGGGTCCCAAAGGGGTAAAATATCAAAACCGCAGAGTGAAACCTTTTCGACAAGTTCCGTGTACATACGTAACCCTTGCACTGCTGCAAAAAACATGATTGTTAGGGACAGGTACTTCGCTACAGAGGTAGCCAGTAGCCTACCGAGTCGCTGGTTGGTAAGAGAGTCGCCTTGGTCAGTGCTCAGGAGAATGTAGTGCTGCTGAAGCATGAACATGAAACACGTAATTGTACGGTATATCCATACATAAATACGTAACACAGAAAAAGCGGTGAACTACGAATAGGAGTATTCCAAGCAAAATATGCGGGACCTCTAGAAGCTGTTCGAGAACATGTTGTTGAGAGCATGTAGAGTGCATCCTTCCAGAGAACGGCATGTAGTACGCTGAACGTCTGGAAGCGTAGCGTTCTTGAAAACAGTACGTATTACGTTGAACGTCTGGAAGCATAACGTTTTCGGCGTTGCTACTACGGGGGACCACAGTAAACAGGACCAAATATTGTTAGTAAAAATACCTAAATATATGGGTTTTTATGTATGCCATAGGTCCTGTTAACTATAGACCCCCGTAACAGGTAGCATAGGTCTGCATTGCTGACCTTCCTCCCCATGAGTCGTCACTCTCCGTTCTTCCTTCTCTTAATCGGCCTGAGAGGTCATTCCAACACCAACATCTTTCCTCCGAGGAAGCTCGCAACTGGACTTGCCTAGCAGCGATCCAAGCGCTCACCTTTCGACTATCATCACAGTCGGTCACATTAATCCTAAACAATGGTCCCGCACTACCCTAATCACAAGCAAGTCTACCCAAAAACGTGCGTGCAGTCTTGGATAAACAAAACAGAGATGCCTCCTATTGCTTCGAGGGAAAGATTCCCCCCGTCCCAGAGAATTCGTACGAGAACATAGCAATACGCAAGCGGTGGCTATATACGAAGGTCGGTTTGTACAGGTATGGTCTGCTGCGGCAATACCCTACTGGAATTCCGAAAATAGCTCCCCTCTAGTACAACTTATTGGCGGCGAAAACTAGAACTCGAAAGCCCCACAAAGTGTTTCGCGACAGAGAAAAGAGAATACGCCGTCCCTCTACAGTGCCGTACGGGGGGTACTTTTTGGGGCCCAAAATGTTATGTGCGGCGGGGATCGTCAACTGAGGAACTGCCCACTATATTCGCGACCCCCTTCGTATTCGAAGGCTCGAAAACAAATAACGAAACACCTCAGCTGTGAGATCGAAAAATTCATCGAAACTCATCTTTGCAAGCTGCGTGTGATACTGCTGTATTATTATACTAGTGATTCTTCGATCGCTCATGCCACGGGGTGCTTAGTATACCACGTACATGCATCTTTGTAAGATGTCTAGCCAACTGTTAATCGATTGTTCGTCGGGCTGCGCATATATTGTTTTTTGGTCGAGAGGTATAGAGCTCATGTGAGTGATCTTCCCTATATCGAGGCATGGCTCACAAAGGGCAACGACGAAGCTTGTATGCTTCATCGAAAACGAGTTGGCATTAAACACACCATCATCGTCAACACCTCCACTGATTCCTTCTCGTGTCATAATAGGGGGAGGTCGCCACTGACCGCTCACCTGCTTGGCCATGAGCTTGCCGACTTCGGGTCCCTTTGGCACTTGCAGTTCGACCATTAGCTCGTTCCCCTACAGATAGACAGGCATACAGGCATACAGGCATACAGGCAGACATAAAGACAGAAAGACAGAAAAACAGACAGAGGCATACAGGCAGACAGGCAGACAGACAGAAAGATAGAAATGCAGACATACAGACAGAGAGACAGAATGACAGACAGACAGAGAGGCAGGCAGACAGGCAGGCAGGCAGACAGACAGACAGACGAACAGACAGAGAGATAGGTAGGTGCAAGGGTTACCTACAGAGCTACCGGGTGAAATATCAAGCGATTACTCGAAGTAGAGTAAGTCGTATGACATTCTTCCCCCTCGGGGCGGCGGGATCTTTCGGGCGCATCGAGTAACGAATCTCTGTACACGTTCGTGTATGTGCTTACCCATTTCTTCGATCCAATTCCTGGGGGGCCCACAGGGAGACAACATTCTAGGGACGCATGCACGCATATGCAAGCAATTTTTTTTTCACAAAAAAGTTCAAAGTTAGACTCCAACCCGTGACCGCGGTGACGTAGAATGTGAAGGGTTGTCACATTGCGCCCCCCCCCCCCCCCCCCCCCCCCAACGAAGCGCGTCGCCAAGGCAAGGAAGACGAGCGCCCCTGTCAAAGGCCAGCTTACTCACTCGAACCAAAGGCGCCATGTTCCACGCCCTCCCTAGGCCCATCGCCGCCACAGCTTTCTCGAACCCGATATACTTTTCAATGATAGCTGATTCGTTCCCACCCTGCTCCGCGCTGCCCTTGCCCTCGTCCCCTCGCGTTCTCTTCCCCGTTGAGGGAGTGCTAGAGCTAGCTGCGGGAACGCTACCCGTCGTCTGCCGTGGAGGTGCACCAATACTTCCATCGACGCCGGTCTGCGAAGACCCTTCATCTTGAGCTTCGCACATCTCCACCGCGCAGCACAGGGTCACGCAGGTGGGCCACAGCTCTCTCGCCTGCAACAACAACAACAGCAACAACAGCGACAAGCTGGACGGGTAATTTTGGCCTTGGGCCATGAGCCACACACACATTACCTCGCATGGGTGCTGACGCGAGGAGTGCTGCCGCAGCTGCAGGCTCCAGAAAAAGGAGCGCGCTTTACCTGCTGTCCTTTGACGTCCTCGCTTGCTTAGGGGCTAACGAAAACTTAATGCTGCGCACAGTTGCCTGGTCGTGGATCACTGCCCTTTTCGTCGGCCGTTGGGGTGGAATGCCGATTGAGCACCAGTATCATAAGCCCATCGGATCATTCCAAAACTGATCACAATAGTTCAATTAGTCCGTGAATCCACGGGGAGCGCTACGGGTCTCTGTTTCACCACGATCCCACGGACCCACGACATAACCGAACACGGCAGCGCATCGCCGGCTGGACCGATGCGGTAGCGAACGGCCTGCGACCGTGTTATCAAAGTCACAGGTTCGAATTTCTCCTACTGGTGCAGTGGTGTGGTGAGGGCGACTGGCGTACTCTAGCTGTAATGTATAAGCACACATGGCAGGACTCAGAAACGAAGCATGTTGTTCAGAGTAGTATTACACGAGTAGAAGAGTGGTGGAGTGCGGCCGCCAAAAGGGGACGTGTACCGAAGTACCCCCTGGGCGGGCATGCCTACTGTCTCTTACGTGTTCCCCGGACCGTTACACTGATATTCTCAACCCTCTCGTATACCAAGTATAATCAGCATCAGAGGATCCCTTAGCCTTCCATCCAAGGAAAGATAGCCTTCAGAAGACAGTAACATTGACCCCGCAACGGAATCCCGCCCGAGGAGAGGAAAGAGGAAAGTTACTCCTATAAGGGGACCCGGATGCTGCACCTATTCAGAAGCGGACCCCGATGGCACTCCAGCGCATATTATCCCTGAATGGTTCCTGGTACGTTTATTTGTTGTTGCTGCCTCTGAATGCTATTTTTACGCGTAACTCAGGCTGTAGGTGGCCTAAGGGAGAGAGAGGGATATAGCTATAAATTGGTGGAAAGTGCTAAGCGCTCGAGCAACGCAAGAGACAAAACATATCGTCTGCTCTCCTCACCTGCCTCACGGCGAGCCCGACGGCTAGCCTCGAGAACCCAGCCCCGCCTTCCGTGTCTGCCGAGCCGCCGTCTCCGGTTTCCAGCGCGCCGACGACGGTGCCGGCGGTGATGGCCGCGTAAGCGTCCGCGAGCGAGCGGAAGGTCGGCGCGAGCTCCAGGATCTCAGCCACATTCTTGGCTTCCTTTGCCTTAAGCTTTCCAACATCACAATCGCGCCGGGCGAGGAAAAAGAACAACAAAAACAGCCATCTAAGCGGAACGGGTATAGAGCGACCACAAAGACAAAACGCTGCACAACCTCGGACCGATCATACGGATGATACATATCATGATCTATCTATCTATCTACCTACCTATTGTACATCATCTAGTTCCTCACCTGCCGTTGGGAGAGGTCGTGCAGGATCTGCACATTACACTAGTACATATCCAACCCGGGAAACATGTGGTAGACCATGCAGGTTATACGGGTTCCATCCGGCAACATGATCTAGATCACACGCCGTCAGGGATATACCTGCCTTCAAAGATCTAGATCAAGTGGGAATTATCTGTAGATGATCTGTCAGAAAGAGTGACAGGTTGACGTTATGCAAGCACGCGAATGGGCGAAGACGCGCACAGTCTCGCAGCCTACAGCATCTTAGTCCGCCGGCTATGCTTTCAAAAGGCAAGGGCTAGCGCTGCCGCCTCTACCGGCGCGGCGATGATCGAGTTAAGCTGAAACGGCTACGAGTACGAGTACGATACTTCATCTGGCGAAAGTGTCGGACAGTCTTTTACTGCTGCGGACGCGTCTATCCCAAAAACACAATGTACCGTGCGCCTAGGCTCGTCACCTACCATTCCCGCAGACATTTCCGGACGCGGCCGGCGCCAACCACCGTACATTGACGGGGAGGCAAGCCACACTACACCCTGTGGCTTCCGCCTAGTGCGTCGGGTCAAGCACTGCAATCAAAATCTTTCTACCAGGTACACTGCAAAAAACCGGGGCGCGTGACCGAGTGTACGAGTAGCAGTGGACACAAGAAAGAAGAACACAGCAGACCAACGCCGACACCGACTATGACATCCGCATGGTCCGACTCTGGCGGCGTTGCGGCGGTGGAATTCGTCGGCCTCATCTGCGTACTCATCGGCGCCTTGCGTTATGCCTTTCGCGACTGAGGGCCTAACACGCGCACCGCCCATACTGCCACGTCCGAAATGAGAGCGACAACTACGTCGGCCGCTTGGCACGGGTCAATTATTATACCATGAGGGTTGCAGTGAAAAGAGGTGCGTGAAAAAACAATCCAACGCGCACAACACAAGCCGGAAACTTAGCACCTGCTCGTGCCCCCTGTTCCTGTCTCTGCAAGAAAGGCCGTACTGTTCCGCCTGCGGAGAGGCCGGCCTTTGGAGTTTTTAAATAACCCCACCCACCTTCACGACGTGCAGTGCAGGGTGTCATCGGCATTTGTTGCATCCAACATCCAACTCCAACGGTAACCGTACACCCATACCCACAACGCATCAAGAAGAAAAAAAACGGACACGTTTCGCCACCAGACATCACAGCAGCTCTTTTCTGTCGCTGAACTACGTAATTGCGCTATTTCTAAGCTGACATACGCAGGCATCGCTTTGCTTCGGCAACTCATGAACGAAATATGCACAATTACGAAAAAATGTGGGTACGTAACCGGGTTTGGTTTGGAAATGCTGTCTGCACACCTTCAGGGACTCCTGTACGACGGATTGCGCCGCCGCGGCCAGCTTCCCCTTCTTGACCTTGTGCTTCACTTCCGCAAGCGGCAGCAGCGCCGCGCACAGAAACAACTCTCGCACTAGCGTCGTCGGGTCATCAACATTCCCTCCGCCACCACATGACACACCCTCAGCCTTTTGCAGCTCAGCCTTGTCCCCGGATGTCACCTTCGCTGCTCCCTTTCCTTCCATCATTCCCGCCGACTTGCTCTCAGCTTCTCCGACCGCCGTTGCGCCAATCGTTGCCGCGGCTTCACCACCTCCCACCACCCCCACTCCCACCACCGCTCGAGTCGCCCCTTCTCCCCCCACAACCGTTGTACCGTCGCTTGGTGCCGCCTCCCCTGACGCTATCACCGCTTCCGCAGGCGGCAAGGACGACGGTTGTCTTCGCGCCTCACCTCCGTCTACTTTGACTCCCTCCCGTGTGCTGCCTCCCTTGACGCCCTTGACGCCTGCTGCGCGAAAACCCAACACCCGAGATGCGGCTCGGGCCACAGCCGCACCACGAGCCCAGTCGTAGCCCCCCTCAGGAGCCGCCGGAATAGGCTTTTGTGGGGGGTCATAGACAGCCGCGCAGAGACCGAGCTCTTGCAGTAAAGACAGCGCGAGCGCCGGCTGGGCTCTCTGGGAAACGCGGGAAGGAACGGGAACGGGAGGAGGGGGGGAGGGCGGGGGGGGGTACTCATTATCGTGCATGGCCCTCGCATCCCTACAATGCCGGGACGGAGCACGTCGGGTTTTCACCGACCAGGCAGACATGGCTTGCACCAAGCGCGAAGCGCCGTGATGTGTTGGGCGAGTCGCATGAAGGGTGAGCTGCATCCTACTAAGAACCGCTTTAGAGGCGGATTGATGGGGGGGGGGGGGGGGAAAGCCGTTAGGCCTCGCCTACACACAGGAAAAGTACAGAACCGGCCCTTCAATACCTAGCCGGGATACAGGCGAAGGCAAAGGGGTACATAAAACAACACCACAATCCTAAAATTGTCGGGCGTAAAAAAAATAGACCAGTCGGATTGGATTTCTTCGAGAATAAAAAATTTGCCCATTTTTTCAAGCATTGTTAGAAATTTGGTCATAGCATCCCTCCTCCTCTATCTGATTTTCATTGTAACAAACGTGTTTTTTTCTCTTTCGCGTACCCCCCCTTGGCCGAGGCTATATTTTTTAATCGAGTATTTGAGAAAAATTTTGTGTACCACACTAAATTTGGTATAATCGCTCCACATTAACTTATTTCGGCGGGAAATGTCAGGCTGAGCTTGTTGCGGAGTTCTTTCTTCATCAGAGGGTTGTTAGGGTACACAGCAGCAGTGTAGCAGCGAGAAACCCCTGCTCGCTTGTAGGAGGAGAGCAGAGGCGCCCAAGAGGGCGGACGACGCAGGGCATTGGCGCGTGCGTCACAAGGAGGGAGTGTCGCCTGATCATTTCTTGTTTTTGTTTCTCGTGTCGGGAGGTTGTGACGGGGTGGAACAATATACGAACCGACCCGTTTCGAAAACAATCGGGCTGGCCGCGGGCAACGAGCGGAACGGCGCAACCTCGCGCGCGTGAGATAAACAGAACATGCGTACAGCTTTCCGGATATCACTGCCGTAGTCGACGGTGACCGGGTCATCACGTCATCATTCAACAATGAATCACACAACACAGCAGCGTGAGCAATGACATTTTCGTTTTCATCTCCTCGTGTCCGCCCAGCGTTTCGCGTGGTGATGTCGGTGCTTCCACCGTGCACTTTTCGCATTGGCGTCTGGAGATACAACAAATAGCACCACATCTACTATTCGCGAAGCGCCCTTCTCATGCTGTCTTCTTGCCCAAGCACCGAAGTGTTGCCTTCGACAATTCTCGGCGTAAATCCATGCCGCCCTTGAAGAAAAGTTGTGAGAGCCACAAACGGTGAACGGGGTATTGCCCAACGCGACTTATAGACGTAAAGGGAAAGCTATCATTAACATTAACAATAGAGACATCGTGCAACCGGCACTTTCACGACAGTCTTCTGTCTTTCCTACTAACGCTAGCGCGTATCATATCTTGCTGCGCAGTCCAATACCAACATACCAGTACCTCAGAATATACAATAAATACATCCGGTTTTCGACGAAAAATTCACAAAGGAGTAAAAGACGACGAACAAAATAAGCGGCAAACAAACCGGAGCGGTCACCTTCCCAGTCAGCATCCCTGACAGTTCCACGCCTACCCGCTCCCGGCTGACTTTGCCACAGAGGGCAGCCTGGATCTTGCCGTCCCGCGCCGCGGCGCGTAGATCCTGCTCCATTAGATGCACCGGTACCGGGTACCAGGTGAAAGGACAAATAACATAAACGCATGACACGGAGGTAGGGACGAAGGGCGGGGGAAGCAAGAGCCACGGAAGATGGTATAGGCTGTTAAGGGAGTGGTAAGTAGTTGCGGGTAGACGCCCACCTGAAGGACACCAACGTCCGCACCCACCTTAGCAAGCGAACAAAACGCTCTTGCGGGCACGCACGGCAAAAGCAGAGTCGATCGTTTGGTGTCTGATACACAGCCCAAACAAGGAAATCATCAAAATTCTGTACGATTAACACGGGGGGAGTCAGTTGCCAAGTCACCTCGTGGAGCGCGAATCCAAAGCGCGCAGCGAACCGCACCGCTCTCATCAATCTGAGGGGGTCGTCTTGGAAGGTCTCCATGGGCGGCAATGGTGTGCGGATGATTCCCTCGCGAAGGTCGTCTATGCCCCTGCAGCGCAGTATCGGCCAAAAAACGGGAAATTGTAAACCGATGGTAGGGAGGGAGGTCAAGGCCTAACGGGCGGGCGGGCGGGCCAGCGGGCGGGATGGATAAGCCCCAATCAATACGGCGCAGGAATGGCTTGCGTCTTAGCCCTGGATTTAGAGAAGAAAAGGTGGCTACAGCGATGGCAGGGAGTAAGGCCAAGGGCAAACGGTCCTGCGGGCCGACTCGGACAACGGCGCGGGGGGGGGGGGGGCTCGGACACCTCGAGCGACAAAAGGTCGAAGCCACAGCTGACGTAGCACTGTACCAGTAGCAACACTTCTAAAAGAAAGCGACACCAACACCACTCCAGTCCCCACCGCTCCATATCTCATGCTCCGACCGCCAGAAAATGCTTACTCTCCTGCAAGGGTGTGGTTTAGTGCTGTACCAGGTAGGATACTGCTGTATAGCCGTATACACTCCGTGGGGTACCCGGCTATCTACCCGAGTATGGCCCAAACATCAACATCTAGGTGTAACACCCGCGGGTACTCCCATTGAGCTACTCAGTCAGCGCACTCTCCTATCAGCATCATATTCAAAACAAAAACAGAGAGTACAGTGTTTAGAAACATCTACAACGTAACTCTTCGCCCCATCCTTTTATAGTACAATACCTTCCGGTCATGTCCTCAACCTTCCCGTCATTGACGTTGAAGAACAGGGCGTTCAGGGTGAAGTCGCGGCGAAGCGCGTCCTCCTCCGCTGTTCCGAACGAAGCTTCCGGGATGCGGCTGTCAGAACTGTCCACAATATAAACGAATGATTGTTTTTACTCAACCCAGCGGCTCGGGCTCTTCCTAATAACGCCTACCCTAACCTTACTTTAGCAGCTCAGCACGTGTTACCTGTTACCTGCTATGCTGGTATGCTGGTGTGCTGGTATCCTGGTGTGTTAGTGCTGGCGGAACGTTGGAGCCGACTTCGGCCGTATTATCATAGGCGATGTGGTTGATAAACCACGCAACCATTTCATGTGCACATACGATATCTCTGAACAGATACCTGGTACTGGTATCATTTATCACACTTTTTTTTTTATTTATTTTTTGTAAAAATTAATCACCACTTTTATAATTTCCAGCGTAACTCGTGGGAGGTTTTACCCTCAGCCATCTTTTGGACAAGCCGTGGTTACAGGTGTCGTCCCTTCTACCCGCCGGTACGCGCCTTTATTTTTTTATCGCGCACGGGGTTCAGCATTCCCACTGCTCGTCGATTTTCATCGAATGTAGCTCACCCACGTTCTCGCGCTTTCCGCTTATATCAATTTTTTATGCAAGAAAAAGTCCCCGCGAGCATGCACTCGGTGAGACTCGAACCCACGAAAATGATCTTGATAGGCACGCGGAACATCTACCAAGCTTAAAGCCACCGGGGACGCCGGCGCTATAGTATTGTAACGAAGCAACTCCACTTACACATTCGACGTTTAATATTATCAGTTAGTTAGTAGATTGCGACGTACCTATCACGTACCAAGGTACATCACAGCAGACACAGGGCTCCACGAGGCCCTCGCCGAGCCGACTGCCGGCACTACTGCTGAATACGACCACCTCAATATCGACGTTCCCATTCATTGCCAACAGCCACGGGGTCTAAACTGAGCTCAAAATGATACGGCAGCTGTAGATACCGAGCAAGTATGTTATGAGCTACATACTACTATGTATCATAGCAAACAAAAAAGTGTGCGAGAGACGTCCCCAGTCCCCACGAATTATTTGCATGCCTGGTATATACAAGGTACTGATACGTAACAGCTCAGTGCGCGTGGCGTACGAACCGGTGCCTTACCGCAACCTCCTCCCTCCTCGCCTGTACGTCTCGGTCCGCAAGTTTACTAGATCGATCCAGACATCCATTATCTTCATTCGTGCAGTCTGCAGGTGTTTCGACTGCTCCGGATTCGCCTGTCATAAAAATAGATGCGTGTGGTCGGGGGTCGGGGGGGGGGGGGGTCAGGCAAGTGTTGGTTGAGGCAATGTTCCGTTGAGAACCGCACCCACGTTTAGGGGACAAACTATTGTACCTCAATTTACGTCTTGGGGGGCTACTTTGCGGGACAAGGGTTTTCATGAACCCACGGTGCATGTGTCTTCGAGCTGCGTGGTGCACGTGTACTGCACGACGACGTACTCCGACTGCCGTATGTACGGTGTTGACCGAACAAGGGCTGGGCGTGTCCTATATGACATAACTGCAGCAACCTTGTGAGGACGAAACACTTGGAATTATACTATCGTAGTATGAGACTATCAGTAGGATATTCCAGCAGTGAAAGGGTACATGTGCCCTGATCATCAATCCATCGTTCACGCCCCACCCATCATGCATGTTCGTGCGACCATCACCATACCACAAACACGTATAAACACATTATATACCATACAGCAGCAGTACGTACCAGGTACTATGCCAAAATTGCTCATTGATAACCACATACTGCTGTACCAGAGACTATTACTAGTGGACTGGTATACCGTACGCCATCATACGCAAACGACAGCTTTACTTGGCTCTTGGAGACCGAAAACCCTTTATTAATACGTACTCGTACGAAAAGGTTGTTGTATAAAATGTCATGCATTGCTTTACAGAAACAACACATACGGCAGAGGCGCAGAGAAGAGGAGGTCCTACTACAATCTGGGAGGTAGGGCCTCCAGGTTGGTAGTCTGTTCAGGTATTTTGGTTCCTGTTGGGATCAAGGTACGGGCGAAGACCCAACCCAACCCCTGACTCTAACCCTAACCCCAACCGTAACCCTGACCCCAAACCGCAGCCAAAACGGGCCAAAACTGGCCATAAACGCGGCTGCGCCGCGTTTGCATCGAACCAGGAAATTTCTCCATTGCGGACGACGATTCCGAAGTGCAGACCGCGCTGCGCACTGTTCAGGTAAAAAAAAACACCTCTAAAGATCCTACCTCCCAGATTGCAAAACCTACTCGGAGGAGAAGAGCATGGAGACGTTATTAACACGTACCTGGTAGATACCAGGTATATTTCAAACGAGAACAACGTACACTACTGCTGTGCATCAGAACAGCCATGCGTACGTACGTATTACGGTGTTCATACTTTTCATCCTTCACTTTTTCGAGCGCAAGGTCGACACCCCCTATTATCAATAGTACTCGTAGCCTCTTGCCTCGATGACGGCAACTTTGCCTTGGTCCCGCCCGGTGGACTTGAGATAAGAGTTTACCACCTCCGCGAAGTCGACACCCGTGCAGTCGTCGAGGGCCACGTCGATGTCCTCATTCTGCAAAAAAAAACGCAGAACACCACAGCAAAAAATCAGCAGCCGGCCAGTCAGTCGTCAACACGGTTGACGTACGCGCAGCAGTGGCGGGTTCAGCGAACACTGGCGAGCAAGTCTCATTCTGCTGATGATATATGCGATGTAGGCAGGAGTGCTCACAACAGCAGTGAGGATTCAAATGTACTTATACCAGCTTGGCTTAGGTATTCTTTCTGTTCATATACAGCCGTACGTAACATGTACATATCTACGACAAGACGCACGATCGCGAGGTTGAACTCCATTGATTCATGGGCGAATTGGTTCCTTGGCGATGGTGATACCTGGTATGTGATACTCTTTGCATACATACGGCGATGTTTTTGTTCCTTTCGGAAATGATAAGCAACACTTGCAAACAGGGTCCTTTTGCTTGCCTACAGAGTCGTAATAACAGTAGGAAGTGCCTCGTGCCATAATCGTGAAACAGTACGATAGTACTGCTGTCGTCCCGAACTACAGCAGCAGCACTGCTGTCGTAAACGCAAGAGTTCGACAGATTAATCAAGGGACAGGTATTTCCCGGTAGCGATAATTACCCGAAATTAATAGAGCTCGAGGATTTTCTTTTGGGAGGAAATTCGGCGTGTCCCCTACCCCCCCCCCCCCACCAAAACCGCGCCCCCCAAATAGTATGGAACCCCTGACTTGTTAAAGGTTTACGGGGTATTGATAATCACGACTACGTAGGCGAGATTTACATCACCACTACGGGGACGTTTACGATCCATCCCCGGATTTCAGGCCTTGCGTTTCGGGTTAGAGATAGGGTTAGGGTTAGTGTTAGTTGTCGGTCTTCAGGGCTGTGAGAAATACAGCGACGAGACTCAACGTGACACCTGGTATTTACCTAGAGTTTAGGGCTTATTCAGAAAGAAAGACGCTGCTGCAGGGCTCAGCTATTGTTGTTGCAGGCTGGTTGGAGTTGGTGGATATGCTCGAGAGGACGGCTGCAACGGGAAAAAGCGAAACGCAGGCCTAAAACCCGGAGATGGCTCATAAACGCTCCCCTGGTCGTGCTTCAAATCTCCCCTACGTTATGGTGACTATTATATCAGTTCCCAATATTTACGCTGTTGAAGTTGTGTATGTCAGCATTTACCGTGTTTACGAACCTCCAAACATACGTTTTTTCAAGTCAACGAGGGCATGTGGGAAACACATGAAAAATTGGGATACTCAGGTTGTAGGCAACTGCTATGATACTATGTAGAGCGAAACCGCAGAAGAGGAAGGCCCGAAGGCCTGAACGACTCGTAAACCCAGGCTTCATACAGTACATGGGCTACTGGAGATTTTCGTCCCCGCCTCGAAAGGACTCTTTTTCTGTCCTTGGACGATAGGAAATAGCGGATTTTTTCGGAAACGCTGAAAAAAATCTGTTTCCCGGATTTTTTCCGGCTCCAGCTGGGGAAATACCAAGGGTTATCACGGGAGACAATGGGACGGGAATGGGAAAGGGCCGGAAATCCCACCATGAATTCGGAGCTCCCCATTCCCATCCTGCCCATCCCACGATGAATTTAACAACCACTTGCTCCCCAAATGGCCGATCTAGCATTCCCCCATCCCACTTGCTTCCCATTCCTGTCGTGTGCACGACTTCTCCCATTCCCATTCCTGTTGAGGGCACGGCTTCTCCCATCCCCATTCCCACCTTATTCCCACGAACCTCCCAGTGGCACGCCTACACACACATGTACCATACCATAACTGGCATCATTCTGAATATTGGATTGGATGACGGGAAGAAGAAAACACACAGTTCTCTCGTGGTTCTTTTAGAGAGAGAGAGCGCGCCCGCTACCCAAACACCCACACAAGCACAAGGTGGGCGATAGCGGACCCCACTGGTGGCTCTGCTGCTGAGCCTCTCCCACAGCCAAGCAGATCACTGGTGATCAACGGTGTTGCCGTGGAAGGAGTGATCGGTGCTGGCGCTGGGAGAAACGGGCAGACGTCAGGGATTTGGAAGCATGTGGTGGAGTTCACGCGCCAGCGGTGAAGGGGGAGAACGGCGTGTACCTCCCGTGTTCCGTTGAGCAGTCCCATATATTCCCCAATATTGTTTCCCGTTGTGCCCCCATAGTTTTCCCCACATTTCTCCACTGTTTCCCACCTCCTCTATACGACACGCTAGTCCCGTCCCATCCCGTTGGCGTCACGTCCGACTCCCATACCGCCACATCAATGAAACATACCCCAGCTTCCCGTCCCATTCCCATCCCAAGTAAGAAGCAAGTGGGCCTTTTCCCGTTCCCATCACAATGGAGGGGAAAAAATACCCCGCCTGCGGCGAGCGAAACCCGACCGTCCCGTCCCACACTTCGTCTCCCGTGATAACCCTTGGGAAATACGCATCCCTGGATTTATCTGTGCCGGAAACTTTTGTCTTGTTTGCCTGTCTGTCTGGCCGTTCTCGTTAGTGCAGAGCAGCGCACACTCATTTCAGGCATGACTCTATTAATAGCCATTTTCGTTTTCACTTTTTTTGGTGTCAACCCGATCCCGAACGATTGACTCCTACACATGCGGCCACGAGCTTCGAGAACCGGAACCCAGATCATCTGTTTGCACCAGTTCCCAATTCCAACCTCGTGGGGTGCCGTGTGTGTTGAGCGCTACGCTTTGGCTGAATGCTTCTTTGCCGAGTTCAATACGAGTACGTACGAGTATGGGTTCAGCAATACCAGGTACAGCAGAGGCGCGCAATAAGTACACGTGTGGCATGATGGCGGAATTGGAAACTATTCGTCGAACACACACATAACAAGTAGCCGGTCGGCGGGCGAACGCATCCCGGCGTGTTCCTTCACCACAAGGCGTAAGCGGCGTGTCGGCGAGCGAGTGCCTCCCCTCTCGGCATTTCGGCACTCCACACATTGGCGGGGCAAACGAGAAACAGGAAATAGCGTGTGGAGATGCGGGGGAAAGTCGTGGACACGGATGGGGGCTGGGGGCAGTGGGAAGGGGGGTACACTCATTGCCATGCATGGCCGCAGTCATGAGACCTAGGGAGAGCCTCGTATCCCTGCAATGCCGGGAAGGAGTACGTCGGGTTTTCACCGACCAGGTAGACATTCCTTGCACCACCAAGCGTGAAGGGCCGGGCCGTGATGTGTATAATATCATACCTGGTACCATTTAGAGTACTTGTACGACAACTTGCACTCAAGTGTTTGGGGATAAACAAACTACTTGGAATGAAAGTGGAGTACTACTGCTGTACTCGTATGTGTACATACAGCAGACTTCCCAACCGAGCACGCTCAGTGAGACATCTGTAAGTAGTTCTATACTGGTACCTGGTACAGCAGTAGTACTGCCCTACAAAAAGGAGGCGGGGACGAGCCTCACGTCGGCTGGCAAAGAAAGCAGCACGCGAGGTTCGTAAGAGACAGAAGGAGGCACTGGTCGCGGTAGCGACCTACAATGTGCGCACCCTGGCTGTAAAGGGGAAGAACGGGTACGGACATGACGAGAGTGTACTGGCGAAGGGACGGCAACTCGGCTGTGACTTCATTGGCCTGCAGGAAACCCGGAGGACCGGTAGCACGACGTTTCGTGCGGCAGGGTATCGCGTTTTCTGTTCAGGTCAGGAAACAACAGCTGCTAGGCAAGGGCTGTACGGAGTAGGTCTAGCTGTAAAGGAATCGTTGTGCAGTAAGGCTGTGTACACTCATCAGTTCATTGACGAGCGGCTTATGTCTATGCGCTTTGAGCTGGCTAGCAAATACGAGGCAGTTAATTTCGTCGTCGCGTATGCTCCAACTGATTGTACCAAAGACGTTGGACTGAAACGTAGCTTCTGGCAGAAGCTGGAGGACTTGGTGGAAAAGATCCCGACGAAAGAGTGTCTGTTTGTACTGATGGATGCCAACGCGCGAACTGGACAGAGGATGGAAGGGTGTGGTGATGATGAAAATAGAGTGCTTGGAGCATATGGGCGTGATGTTCGTAATGGTAATGGCAGACGACTCCTGTCGTTCGCCACCAATTGCAAGTTAGCTCTCACCAACACGTTTTTCAGCATGCGCAAGGGTGGGATTTCGCATACACACAACGGCACCAGCCCGAGTGACCGTAAGCGGATCGACTACATCCTAACCCGTCAAGCCCATCGACCTAGAGTATAAGATGTTAAAGTCGTCCCACAGCCTCCTGCCTCAGCTAAGGCTGACTCAGACCACAACATCTTGTATGTCAAAGTCCGACTCAATGGTCACTTTGCGTCCAACAGACAAATACGTAGACCGACAAAACGCCGAGAGTTCGACAGGCAGCTTTTTATGTCCGATGGAAAGTGTCGTGAACGAGTAGTCGCGAGGGTCATCTCCACTCTCAACCAGCCTAACCATCCCCGTAATACGTCTGGCATGGTTGAGTTTTTCACTGCGGCTATTATTGATGCGGTCGAAAAAGAGGTACCACCCCCTCCACGTCGCCACCGCAGACATGGATGGTGTGAGTCTGCCGAAACCGTGACCGCATTCATATTAGCATGGACAGCGAGGGAGGATGCACGGCAATTCTTGCGTGCCCACCCCCAGGATAGAACCGCGTGGAAGACACTGAGATCTGCGTGTGCGAACCTGCAGAAGGTGATTGCCGCAGGACTGCATGCGTACTTCGAAGCGTACCTCGCTGAAACCGAACGACTACTAGCGAACAACGACCAGAGAGGCTTTTACAAGCACCTTAAGAGTACGGTAGGATTGGAAGGGACTAAAGCGAGAAGCGAACAGTTCATTAGGGACGAGGATGGCACGATGTTGCGGGATAAGGTGCGAATTCGTGAACGGTGGGGGAGGTTTTACCACAAACTTTTGAACACGAAATCGCTTAAACTCGATTCCACGATCATCGACCTCTTGCCACCACGACCGCTTAAACTGTCGCTCGGAGATGAACCATCCATGGACGAGATGACGGAAGCACTTAAGGGGATGTCAAACTGGAAAGCTGTCGGGCCAGATGGTCTCCCGGCCGAACTCCTGAAAATCGACCACCCCGCATTCGCCCAGTGCTTTCACAACATCCTTGTCAATGTTTGGGTAACAGGAGAAGTCCCCCAGCAATGGAAAGACGCGATCATCAAGGTCCTTCACAAAAAGAAGGACCGAACTGATTGCAACAACTACAGAGGGATTTCGCTGGTTGCCCACGCAGGCAAAGTCTTGTTGAAAATCGTCGCGTCGCGCCTCAGCAACTACTGCGAGACCGAGGAATTACTCCCGGAGGAACAGTGCGGCTTCCGCCCCGCACGATCAACGATTGATATGTTGTTCGTCGTGCGCCGGTTGCAAGAGCTTGGAAGACAGAGGAAAATCCCCCTGTACTTGTGCTTCATCGATCTGCAGAAAGCGTACGACTCTGTCGACCGAGAGCTGTTATGGGAAGTACTCACACGTTTTGGCGTACCAACCAAGATGCTGAGAATTATCCGTAATTTCCACGATGGCATGCGGGCTCGCGTGCGTACGGATGACGGCGAGCACTCGGAATGGTTTGATGTCACGCAGGGGCTGCGGCAAGGCTGTGTGCTGTCACCGTTACTGTTCAACGTATTTTTCGCTGCTGCGTTGCACGTCGTACTAGTACGCTTTAGCCATGACGAAGCAATCGTAAGGGATTTGGTCCAACTTAGTGATGCTGGAGTAGCCGGGACGGAGGAGCAGGAGCCGTTGACGTACGTGCGAAGGGCTGTATGGGGCATGTTGTACGCCGATGACGCAGGGATTGTCTCGAAGTCGGCTGAAGGGCTCGCGAAAATGATGACAGTCATCGTGACTGTCTTCGAAGCAGCAGGCCTTACGGTGTCGGAAAAGAAGACAGAGACTATGCTTCCACAAACGCCAGACCAGAAAACCCTCGCACCACCGCTCGTTATCGAAGCAGCAGGCCAGAGGTATAAGCAGACGGCCCAGTTCTTGTACCTAGGCGGCGTTATCCACGAAAATGCTGACCTCTCGCTCGAAATCGACCGACGGATCCGTCTCATGCGAGCATGCCTCAAACGGTTCGGCCCGGAGCTGTATGATAGGACGACCGCCCCCCTTAGCCTGAAAGTCCGAATGCTGAAGGCCGAGGTAATTGAGACCCTGCTCTACGGGTGTGTGACGTGGACCCTCAGAGCGGAACACTTTGCCAAGCTTCGAACGGTTCACCACCAAGTCCTGTTGCGAGTCATTGGCTTCCAACGCCGACTTCGTACTGACCATGCCACCCTCTCGTACGCGAAGGCCCTCAAGATGACACGTTGCGAGAGCATCGAAACGACCATCCGCAAACGGCGTCTCTTCTTCGCGGGGGGGGTGGCACGGCAAAGCAAGGATCGATTACCTAGCCGGGTGATGTTCGGGACGATTGCTGGTGGGGAGAACCCGAGACCTGGCGGACAGGTTAAGACTTGGCATAGATGCGTAGTCGAAGACCTTAGGGAGTTCCGCGCCACCGAAGGGTCAACGGAACTTGCTCCCTTGGTGTTTGGAGTTGAGACCGCACTGTGGCCCACTGCTGCAAAAAAGGCGGGGAAGTGGTACCGGGGGATCCTGGAAGCAGCCGAACGGTTCATGGTGAGGTGGCACGAGGCTGAGGCTGAGCTGAGCAGGCAGCGCCGCGCATCCGCCGTGGGTGGTGTCCAAGGGAATGGGGGGAGGAGGGGCAACAAGAGGAGTAGCAGAAAACCCGATCAAGGGAATGCGGAGAGGGGGGGGAAGAGGAGTAGCAGGGAAACTGCAGTGGACGAAAGTAGGAAGGAGATGGCAGATAGGGTAGCCAGGTACCGGGCAGACTAAGAAGTAGAAGATGCCTATACTACTCGTACCACCAACTGGTGCAGCTGGTTCGAACGTGGTCTTCCTGTTGTTTTTGTTTATTTTTATTTCATTTTATTGTCTTCTTTGCGGTGACCCTATGTGATTTTTTTCATTTCTCTTCCTTTCTCCCATTGATAAGCCTTATTGAAGGAGTCGTGTGGCGTGGGTGGATGACGAGCCTGCTCTGCTTGTTCCGTACTGTCTGACGCCGAGGGGCCGGGCATAGTTGACGAACGCTGGACGATGGTGGCAGACAGGGTAGCAAGGTACCAGGCGGGCCAGCAGGGATACCCTGGCTGTGCTACTCGTACCATAAACTGCTGCCGCTACCTGGAGCATGCCTTGTGCTTTGTTTGGTTTGACTGTTATTTTTACCTTGGTTCTTAGTCTTACTCTGTTGACGACTAGTGGTGTTTTCTTCTTTTTCTTTTTCTTTTTCCAGCTCGTTCTTTTCAAGTGTCTGCCACGTCCCCTACGTGGGGGTTGTTGTTGTTGTTGTTGTTGTTTTCTTCACATTAAACCGTTCTTTCTACGCGTCGACATCCAGCACAACCAGTGTCCGTGCCGATTCTTCAAACCTAGAGAGATACAAGTTCTGTGGTCACAAAGCTACGCCACAGAGATACTACGTTGCCACGTATGTAATGCAATGCCATGTCATCATACTGCGTACGACAGGCACGACATACACATTCCATGACCTAGAGAAACAAAAACGAAACAAAGAGAAAAAACAAAAACAAAAACAAAGACAATTCGAAAGAGAAAAGAAACAAAAAAAGAAACTAGATATACCTGGTATATGTATATACTTCAGTATAGCAGCAAACCATCGCACCCCCACGTAGGGGACGTGGCAGACACTTGAAAAGAACGAGCTGAAAAAAAAAAAAGAAAAAGAAGAAAACACCACTAGTCGTCAACAGAGTAAGACTAAGAACCAAGGGAAAAATAACAGGCAAACCAAACAAAGCACAAGGCATGCTCCAGGTAGCGGCAGCAGTTTATGGTACGAGTAGCACAGCCAGGGTCTCCCTGCTGGCCCGCCTGGTACCTTGCTACCCTGTCTGCCACCATCGTCCAGCGTTCGTCAACTATGCCGGGCCCCTCGGCGTCAGACAGTACGAAACAAGCAGAGCAGGCTCGTCATCCACCCACGCCACACGACTCCTTCAATAAGGCTTATCAATCGGAGAAAGGAAGAGAAATGAAAATCACATAGGGTCACCGCAAAGAAGACAATATAAAATGAAATAAAATTAAACAAAAACAACAGGAAGACAAAGGAAGACCACGTTCGAACCAGCTGCACCAGTTGGTGGTACGAGTAGTATAGGCATCTTCTACTTCTTAGTCTGCCCGGTACCTGGCTACCCTATCTGCCATCTCCTTCCTACTTTCGTCCACTGCAGTTTCCCTGCTACTCCTCTTCCCCCCCCTCTCCGCATTCCCTTGGTCGGGTTTTCTGCTACTCCTCTTGTTGCCCCTCCTCCCCCCATTCCCTTGGACACCACCCACGGCGGATGCGCGGCGCTGCCTGCTCAGCTCAGCCTCAGCCTCGTGCCACCTCACCATGAACCGTTCGGCTGCTTCCAGGATCCCCCGGTACCACTTCCCCGCCTTTTTTGCAGCAGTGGGCCACAGTGCGGTCTCAACTCCAAACACCAAGGGAGCAAGTTCCGTTGACCCTTCGGTGGCGCGGAACTCCCTAAGGTCTTCGACTACGCATCTATGCCAAGTCTTAACCTGTCCGCCAGGTCTCGGGTTCTCCCCACCAGCAATCGTCCCGAACATCACCCGGCTGGGGTACGATGGTTTGTTGCTATACTGAAGTATATACATATACCAGGTATATTTTAGTTTCTTTTTTTTGTTTCTTTTCTCTTTCGAATTGTCTTTGTTTTTGTTTTTTCTCTTTGTTTCGTTTTTGTTTCTCTAAGTCATGGAACGTGTATGTCGTGCCTGTCGTACGCAGTATGATGACATGGCATTGCATTACATACGTGGCAACGTAGTATCTCTGTGGCGTAGCTTTGTGACCACAGAACTTGTATCTCTCTAGGTTTGAAGAATCGGCACGGACACTGGTTGTGCTGGATGTCGACGCGTAGAAAGAACGGTTTAATGTGAAGAAAACAACAACAACAACACAGTCAGCTAGTAGATCAACCTCACCTCGAGTCCAAGCAGCTTGTCCCGAACCCAGCCGCCCGCAACCCGCACTACCGTCTTTGCTTTTGACAGATTCACAGCCTCGATCATTATACCCAGGATATCCGCTTCCGTGCGGTTAAGACTGGAAGCGACGTCAAGCCGAAGGTCGCCCCCTGCCCCGCTCTGTCCTTGACATCCACCCTGTTGTAGTGGACTATCGATAGGTGCATGTTCTTTGTTAGGTGATGCTGCCATGCCTTGCTCGTCCAATGCTCGCTGTCGCTTAGTAGGATGATACATGCGCCGCTGCACGGGATGTGTATTCTGTAAGCCCACTCGCCCGACAGTTCGCACGGGCGTCCTGTGAGATATGGTCACTGCTGGTTAGTTGATACCTCATTTGCTATCCTGCTTCGAGTGGGAGACGTTAGGTTTGAACGAAAAAGGTGTTGCATTTATTGGAAGGCGTATCATGTTGTTGCCGGAGCGCAGATGTGGCGACACAAAAGCCAAGCTTGTGCGGCGCGGGTAGGTGCTTCCTCGTGTCACCGCTGCGCAGGGCAGGATTAATTTGCTTATCTCGGTGACTGGCCAAAGGTTTGCTTGCGAGAGAAGGCGAGCGATATGGAGGACCCGACTGACGACGGATCCACCAAAGCTCCTTCGCCAAAGAACGAAGATGATGATGATGTCTTGATGGATAGCGATGACAACGACGACTCGGGCGGCAGGTGATGTTGATATTCATAGTAGCCGACGGGGTACCGCCGACAGTTGTGGAATATGTGCGATGCCCTGGCAAGGCTCGCGGTGAATCCTGAGCATGACACTCATAGCCCCTGTGATTGATTGGTATTTGATTCTCCCCTTGGTATGTATTGTGTCGAAAGGTGTTCATGGAGAGCATCGCTATCGGACAAGAGAGCAGACACATGTCGTTCTCTCTTGGCCCGAGCATCCGCGTGTTGTGCGAAGCGCGCGTTTTTTGTTGTGGTGAACTTTAGGTGTACCACAAAGTTTGGACGGTCTCGGTCGTGATGGGGGCCAAGGCTGTGCCCATGTACGGTTTATTTCATCTTCGGAGGGGTCTTTGCAGCGAATTACGTCCGTGACTCCACGGTATGATACATCAATTAATTTACTTTTCGAAGGTAATAAATGACACATCCTCCTCTATCACAATTGAATTGTGCGTACAGCAGTTGACCAGGTCCCTTACCTACCCTGTCTTTGATGGTGACTCGTGCATCTTCCATAGACAGACCTCTTCCTGCTTCAGCTTTCAAACCAAATTATGTTTTTTCTCCAAACTCCATAACGCCTCAAGCAGTCACTCGCCCAAGAGGCTCAAGAAGTCCGCTGAAGGCGACTACTCAAGCTACTCTGCCGGCGGCGAACCCGACAAAAGTGCCGCCACCACCACCAACAACACCAACACCAACACCAACACCGATGCCACCAACATCAACGCGGACGCCGACGCCGACGGCAACGTGAACACCAACGTCAACAACACCGACACCGACACCAATGCCAACCCCCAAACCAGCAACAACGACGAGAAGGACGACGACATTGTCAGCGGAGATGCGACCGAGAGTGTCACTGCTGTTACCGTTGGCCCTGACGTCAGGACGACCAAGTCGTCATCGGGACGAAAGAACGCCAGCGCGGAGGCGATCAGCAAGCCCAACGAACGAGCCGGCGGCAGCGGTAATCAGATCAACCCCGGTGAAAGCAGCGGATCCCGCCACCGTCCACCGTCCTCATCCTCCGCCACCTCTGCCAACACCAACAGCGCGAACAACAACAGCACCAACACCAACAGCAGCAACAACAACAACAGCAGCAGGAGGAAGAAAGGACAACCGCGGGAGCCGTCCCTCTCCCGATCTCGTTCGAGGTCTCGGTCCAGGTCTCGATCCAACCCGCGCTCGGAGCGCACACCCGCGCCGCCCTCCCCCACCCTGTTCGAGCGGCTCAAAGCCACCTGGGGGACTGAGGGCTGGCAAGACTTCGACCTTTTGGAGGGTAACGTAGCGGGGCCTGGGACTAAGGGGTACGGCGGTGGCGCCGGCACTTCTCAAGGAGTTGCGGCCGGAAAAAGTGAGTTCCCGGTGGGGTTCGGTCGGGTCAGGTCGATCTGTCGATGCAGTTACGTTCGTTTGTTTCCGATGCACAAATCCGGTCGCCTCGGTGGCTCAGGCCCGTTCTTATCGGAGAGCCTTTTGTCCAGAATTTCCAAAGTTCGGAAATAATTGGAGACATGTATCAAGACGGGCATTCTGTCACAAGTCGAAATTGGTCGAACGTCGAAAGACACAAAAATGAGACAAAAACAACCCCCAACTAAAACTTCGAACTGCGCTTGCGGAACACCTACAGCTACAGCTCCCCACAAGCAACCACAGCCCATATAATTGAGTTCCGCTTCTAATGGGCTGTGTGAGGGCGTCGGGTGAGCCAGAGAGCAGTCCTACGTAGGCAGCCAGAATCGGCTCACGGGGTGTTTTCGCACAGTCGGTGTTGCGAGCCAACAGCACCAAAAGCTCGCAACATCGGTAAATATTTCATTTCACGCGCCAGGGACCAGTTACCGCTGTAGTACCATGGCTACATCACCAATGGATTTCGCCCCAAAAGTTCGCTTGTCTCCTCACGAATCTTGTGAAGTGCTACAGTGTACGCTGACGTACCCGCAACAAGTGCGGAAAAAGAACCCACGATCCCGTGAGAGGTACTGCAGTTAATTGTTGCTATGAAAAGGGCCAGCAAGTGCTAAACATCCCTGGATTCTTGTGTATTTCCAGCAGTTTTCTCACTCCGAAAGAAACTACTGTAGAGCTTGGTTGCGAACCCCTTACTCTATCTCCAAGTCGGTTGTATATATTGGCGGAGCGCCTACTCGGGTCTACTGGACAACTGATTCATATGAGAGTTCCGCCGTGGCCTCATTATCTACCCGTCCACCTGAATATATTTCGTCAGCCTCGAAGCACGCCATGTTACCGATACGAATGACAGGAAGGAACTACTCGTACTCTCATCGGGAAATGTTTGTTGTAGATGTAGTAGACTAGTTTCACAGGTCTATACTATCGCAGACCCTTCTCCCGCTTGGCACCCTCATCCGACTCCGACCTGATGCCACCCGCACCTGAGCCCTCCAAATTGACCCAAGGTACTCGTACATTCGCCGCTGGCAGGACCCACCTGGCACCCTCACATCCCTCGCCGACCTGACCCACCAAACTCGAGGGTTTGCCCCAAACGGCCAAAGCAAAAACGGGAACAACTCTAAAATATCAGTATGTAGTATCTCATCTTCGATTTTCTTCTACAGGCTTGTGTCTACAAGTATAATTTGTTGCGCCTGTTAATCCTTATGTGTGGTACCGGTATGGTGTATAATCTGGAATATTGAACTTACGTACTTGTGCTCCCCGTGTTTTTTGTTGGGCCTGGCTTTGCACCACTGGAAGACGACCTTGACGTGGAGATGGAAGAGCACGAGTGCAACTGCATGCCCGTAGGCAACTCGAACGCCCCAACGTGCTACGACAACTCTTGCCACAACTACGCGACAATGCAGGAGTGCAGGATGGGCGGGTGCCACCGCGGCTGCAGAAACCAACGCATCCAGGTCCGCTATTAATAGTGTTGCCGTTCTTGCTAGTCTTGCCAAGGGTAAGGATTCGTATTTCTTCTTCGAGCGCAGTGGTAGTGTTGCGCGAGCGGAGGCCTTCTTGCTGCGGCGGAACTGCTGTACACTACCTGGTACAAACTACCAATATTAATATTTTACTCCTATCTATAGTAGTCGTTTTTTTTTTTTGGTAGTACTGCTCTTTCGTCTTTCGGAAATCATGCGCGAATTCGTCTTGAGCGATGCGGTTGCTCTGAGTGGGAGTAGAACGAACCTGTGGAGCTCGCCATTGTGACAGCTATAAAGAAACCGGAAAGAGGCCAGAGGTCGCCTACCAACGAGCGTGGAGAGCTGCTGCTTGTGGTGGAATAGGGTCGATCCTAACGAGGAGTGTTTTTCTTTTTTTTTTTCAGTATTTTCCCGAAAATTCGGTATTCAATACCAAAAAATACCGAAAATACTGAAAGATACTACAAAAAAATGGCAAACAGTCCTCGTTAAGATCGATCCTTAGAAGACGGAGGCATGCATGGCAGCGCTGTACAGAGCTCTTTTAAATAGTACCAGGTACCAGTATGATGGATAGCATACAGCTGCTATTAGTATCCGTATTGCGCCGTGTATGTATGCTGTTGTACAGCCGTGGATGCTGTGATATGGGCGTGCTACGAGTACACCGCTGTTTTGCTTCACCAGTATCTGCGCGACGCCTGCGACCTAACTACCCTAGCCCCTATCTTGCCCGGTTTTTGTGCTATCTCTGCCCGGAAAGAAGAATGTCCTTCCAACGCTTGCTGTCGCGAATACTTTCACTGCATGTCATTTCGCAGGTATCACAGGGCAGGGCCTCGTACCGTGCCTCCGCGTTGTCCCGTCAATAAATCAACCAATCGATCAATAAAGAACGTCTCGTCACCCGTTGTTGCAACTAATTATTTTTGTATCATCTGTCACCTGTCGCTCCGACCGCTGACCGGGTGCTTTTTTTCTCTCTCGCTCTCTGTTGCTGTTCCACCTGTTCCTTCCCCTCCTCCTCCTCCTCCTCCTCCTGTGTTGTTGTTGTTGTTGTGGTCGTGATTGTGATTGTGATTGTGATTGTGATTGTGATTGTGGATAGAGGCGAGAGAACGCCAAGGTGGAGGTGTTCAGTGCCGAGGGGAAAGGGATGGGTCTCAAGCTTCTCGAGCCGGTCTCGAAAGGCCAGTTCATCGCCGAGTATGTCGGGGAGGTGCGTAAGAGGCTGCTGCAATGTGTATCATCCGTGTCATAGATGCCACCAGCGCTCCCGTTAGCCTTGCTTTGCCTACTGCACGCCCTTAACCCCTCTTGAACTGTCCTGTACCCACCTAAGAGGGGACAAAGACTGCTTCTAATGCTTCTAATGAGTGCAGCTCCTTTTTTGCGGTAGTACATCGTAAAGTCTCTGAGCGCCCCATCGCAGGCAGGGCTACTTTGCCAGCCCCTGCAGCTGCAGCGCGGGGGCCGCCGCTTTCGTAAGTGTTTGCGTTGCCCGTCGATAACGGCATGTCGTGTTTGCTACATGTTGACAGTGCCTGGTACCGGTGTAATATACTGTGATTTGAGAGAAGTACGTCATTTTGGTGTACTCAAGAGGTGCCGGAGAAGACGGTACTGGGCTTTATTTATTTGGAATCGCCTGAAAGCTGACGAACATCGTGCGTTCGTGATCGCGCCCATTTTCGCAGATCATCACCAGGAAGGAGCTGAACAAACGCATGATCTCAAGCGCCGGCACTCGCAAGCTGTACATGATGCAGCTTGGGGACAACACGTGAGAGTTGTGCGGTTGGTCTTCCTCGAGGCAATCTCCGTGTGTCGGGTGCTGTCTCGTGCCCCCCCGAGGGGGACGCAGTTATTGCTTGTATTTTTCAGCGCCTTTTGAGTCGTTTGAGCGTGTTGTGCATTACCGCACGCGAGTAACGGTAGCTCGACATACCTAGACACACCCAGGAGCGATGCCGTCGTAACCGTCTGGGTTAGATTTTTGCAATATTTCGGTTCGTGTGACGAGACGCCTTCCATCCTTCAACGTTTGGTCCCCGGTACGCTATTTCCGCGCCCGGTACAGGTACCTGGACGCCAAGAGGAAAGGCGGCATCGCTCGCTTCGTCAACCATTCCTGCGAACCCACCTGTCGTCTCGAGCAATGGACCGCCGTTGGCCAACCGCGCTGTGCGGTGTTCTCGCTTCGAGGCATGGAGATCGGAGAGGTGCGTCCTTGTGAGCAGGCCGCGGCTCGTAACGGGTAGGGATGAGGTTACTGGCGCGGGCACCCTTCCGGTGTCGCTTGGCGGCTTGTTCATCCCCACCCCGGTTGCGGGTGTGCTGTGTTGCAAAGTGCGCGCCTGAAGCATCCATTACCATAGTCATGTACTGTGTCTTGTCGTGTACTGTTTGTTTTTGTTCCGCGTACCGTGTGTCGTATGTCGTGTGCTTTGGTATCGTGTATCTTGTGTTGACCATCACGCACGAAAAAAATCTATTTGCTCCGCAGTGGCGCACACGCCACGACGGGGTTTCCGTCGCTGGAGGTCCTCACTTCTTCCGCGGCGAGACGGTGATATGCAAGCAACCGTTTTCTTTCCCGGAACCGGCGCGCATGACATGCTTGAGAATAAACGTGCCTGCCCGTTTTTAGTCAAAACTGCTTGCTACTTCTCACGCTTTAGTACGGCGTTACTCACGCGCAGTTTTTTTTTTTTTTTTCCTTTCGTTTCTGCGTCGTCGGTGAACGCATTCTTGGCCCCGGCTACAGCGGCCGCGTATGAAAAGCATAAAAAAAGCACGGCATTAGTTAAGGTCGCGACGAAACGGCTCTCTCAATGCTCCGCCCTTCGCCCGCTTCCCCCTTCCGTTCCAGGAGCTGTCGTTCGACTACCAGTGGGAGGCGCATGAACTGCGAGAGGCCACGAAATGTCTCTGCGGCACGCCATCGTGCAGGTAACTACCGTACGTGCAGCGATGGCGTTCGTGCGTGCGCTGTACCCGGTGTTGTTTGCAGGGGTGGAAGTAACCCGCACAGAGTACGTTACCGGTAATAACCCGAAATCGGGGTTTTGATGCTGCCCATCCGTCATAACCGTGAACCAGGGGACTACTATGTATCATCCCCGGGTTTTCCATACCCCTCTACTTCAAGTATAGCGTACTGTTTGCTCTTGCTTGACGTTGTATCGCCATGTTACCTACCAGTACGCAACTTTATAATGAACCCTTCGCAACGAACGGCACTCACATGTCGGGGACAAATCTACTTCCAACTACAGGTAGACTATTAGTAGGATCGTTTCTTCGCGGTGTCATATACTGGTACTTCCACCTATACCATTGTGAATGACGGCGACCAAGGGTGCGGAGACCGGAACATAGCAGCTGCAGCCTCCTCAGCAGCCAAGCCTCTCCCACGCAAAAAAGCCGTCCGTGTTGAACGCGCACACCGGGATGTTCGATGAATTACGGGTTTAGACTGTAGAGGCAAAATCTTCAGGGCTGTTTTGGTCTTGCCCACGACGCGGCAAGACCTGCCGCCTGCCGCACGCAGCATCCGTGATGAAAAAAGAACAGCGCAATGTCGGCGTGGACATCACTTATCGCATGACACATCGCGCCGTTGTTTCTTTCCACAAGTCTTTTGACCATATCGCTTGACGCGTGTTGACCCTTGTAGAACTCGACCCACGCTGTTGGTACGGACTATTAATGCCTGGAATAACTGGTTTTGTAGTGATTTCAGTGGATTATCCTGTGTGCGTGCTTTTCACGTCAAAGCGTTCTTTTTTTTCCCTTTGACAGCCATCACACCCAACGTCCGTGTTCATTCTTCATCGTAAAAGAGATGCCTTGTGCAAGCTCTGTGGGCACATGCTACGAAACAGAGTTGGCACATCGCTAATAAAGGAGGTCGCCAATGCAATGGTAACTGACTGAAGATTCTTGTAGCAGATATTGTCCGACGCTGATTTTTTTTTCCGTTTGTCGTCCCCCAATCGCGGTTAATGGTGTGCAGTGGCTGTCGCAAGAGATAAGTTTGCTGGCTTCTGTCTGTACCCACTGGTGTCGAGAGTGTGAGCTTACAATGTGCCCGTCTTGACTTGTTTGGCTCACGGGGGAACCAAATACTGTAATAATCAACGCTGTCTCTTCAACGACCGACCACTTACATCCTGTCCGCCGCAGGGGAACGATCGAGGTGCTGAATCCCAACGTTGAGCCCGGCGGAGGCCCGTTTGCCAGGGGTCGGGCGCAGGCGATGGGTGTGTGGCGCACTCCGAAGGGCAATGAGTACGCGAACCCTGAGGGGCTAATCGGACGGAAAGTGCGGGTGTACTTCGATGGCGACTGCACTTACTTCGAGGCAGAGGTGCTGTTTGGTGTTGTTACTGTTGGTGTTGATCGATAATGGTCGTCGATTGTTGATTGGTTGGTTGTTGTTGATTGTTGATTGTTGTTGTTTTTGGTGTTGGTGGTGATGTGGTGGTGGTGTTGTTGTTCGTGGTGATGCTGATGCTGTTATTTCTTTCGGCATGTTTGTTCTTGCATTGTCTCATGGCCTCTCATTGCCATATTCAAGTCGGTGGCCACAAGACAGGCGCCAACAGTTCCGGAGTAGAATACTACAACAAAACAAGAACAGCTTAAATAACCTGATGTGGCTTCGCGGCTGTCGACTATCGGCGGGAAAATCCTCCGTCAAGTGCCACCTGCTTGCCCCCGTCCCGTATTTTCTCAAGGTTACCCTTCCACTCGTGATTTTATCGTTTCGATGCGGGGGGGTGATGTGTCTCTGCGATGCTCGCGACGAAAAAGTCACCCTGAAAGCTGCCGACGGCTTGTGTGTCTCAGGGAGAGGTGTTTGCACCGCGAATCATAAGGTGTCACAACGTTGTGACAGGAGCCGAGGTAGTTGTGAAGTGTTCCTGCACTTGGCGCACCAGAGGCACGACGTGCGAAGAGCCGGGGATCTTGTCTCGTTGTCGAATGCTGATCGAACTCTTGGTCAAGCATGTGGGCGCCAGAACGCGGCCGTTGCCTCTGTACGCTCTGCTCGGTCTTTCTGTCTTGTCTGTCGCCGCCGTGCCTTCGTTTCCTCTTTGTTGTACTACACGGTGCGCCCATTCCTCTGACCAATATTCCCCATCCACCTACCCACCCACCCACCCACCCAAACACCCACCCAACCACCTACACACCCACCCATCCACCCACCCACCTACTCACCCACCCCCCCCACCTACCCACACACCCACTCACGCACTCACTCACTCACTCGCTCACTACTCGCCCATCCACTCACCCACCTACCGACTCATCCCCACATCCACCCCCACTCATTTTGGTTGTTTTGAAAGGTGAAACGCTTCAAGGCTGAGACGAAGACGCACATGCTGCTCTACGTTGGGGAGGGGGAGACGGTGCTCGACGAACTCGAAGAAGATCTCGTCGGCGTGCGGGGCAAGATTCAGGGCATCGACAAGTGGCAAATTTGGGAGGAGAGCGACAGGTGCAAGCCGGGGCGTCGTCGATGCTTGAAAAGTCGCTCGCTTCGTGTACCTATACGTACGAGCGGTGTGCTTTACCTGATCCATGATCCATGAATAGCAATGATGACTAGTCTCTTCTTTTTCACGTGGGCAGTATTTTTAGTAAGGTACGCATACCTATCGGACCCGACCGAAGGCCTCGGATTGTCAGCCGAGACAATGTCGGAGAAATCTGTTTGCGATCGGTGCAAGGGAGTTCGGGAGCGTGTCAACTTGTTTTGGCGTTATCTTGAGTCATTTCATGCGCCCCTCAGCTCATGCCGTAGGACAAGAGTCGCACTCGTCAGCCCCTGGCACTATCAAGCAGGGTAGGCACTACGAAGCAGGGTAGGTATCAGAGGATGAAAGTAAGGTATCACACTCGTCGGTGGTGTAGGTATGATGGAGTTATTCGTCCCCAAATGTAGCGCCACTGTGGTTTGTGCGGCCAGAAAATCAGCGAGGATCGAAAGTACAGACCTGTCTAGACAACCTATCTAGACTTCTACCAGGTATCTATCTATCTATCCATCTATAGCTATTTATTTGCTGTAGTTATCTATCGATCTATTATTTAACTGTCTACGTATATATCTGTCTATCTATCCATCTACCTATCTATCTTTCTATCTATATGTCTATATATTTATCTACATGTGTATCTATCTGTCTTATCTATGTATCTATGTATGTATCTATCCATCCATCCATCTGTCTATCTATCTACATCTACTTCGAAGTATACATCTATCGTATCATTCTACCCGCGCTTAATCCCCTTCAACAAGAACGACACAAAAGTGACACAAGACCATACATGCTATCTTATAGGAGACCGCGCTTTGACCCCTCTGCTGACCTGACCGACTCTGGCCACCCCCTACTTGTACACTACTGTAATCAAAACTTGTGTATTAAAGCAGTAGTCCAAACACCAAAAATAGGTGAATATGCCTTCACGCGCCCCAAACGAGCGATCCTCCTACTATCCTACTGCTCCAGTATCATGTTGATATGTTGATAGTGTTTATACTAGAGTATCAGCAGTGCCACCATCTGACCCAGACCGGGTGGGGTTCGTCTTCCGTCTTAGTCACCGGGTCTGAACTGTCTGCCTCGGACACCCTGGCTAAGGCGTGGCCGTGTGCCGAATTGTTTGCTGCGGTTACTCCCTGTACCTTGAGAGCCTTGTGCGTCATGTCGGGTGTGCTTCCAGGACTTGATTCAACGCCCGGACCTCGTGCAATGAGGTCCCGGTCCTCCGCTAACCTAGAAGGCTGCACTGGGTAGGGACTACGGATCCCTGCAGATCGATCGATGTGCGGTTGCGATTATCGCCGCCCTCCCAATGTCTTGGCTGGTCGATGAAAACCAGACGTGCTCTCTCCGTCCCGGCATTGTAGGGGTGCGAGGGTCTATGGGCATACTGTCTATGCCACTAAGGCCGTGCATGACAATGAGTACACCCGCCCCCGCCGCCGCCCGACTGAGACTCTCGCTGCTGTATTTTTCTCGACGATAACGTTTCCATGGCGCAGTGTGGTGCACATCAAAAAGAAGGGCCAAGGGAGTGGCGCTGCTGCGGGAGGTGAAGGTTCTTCGTCTGGCGCCGCCACGTCTGCTTCAGACAGGCAAGGTTTATTTTGTTTTGATAGTGGTATCAAATGTAAGTGATTTTGTTCGCCCAATCAATTCCTCTTCTCTTCCTGGAAAGATGGTTGCAAGAACTTGCTTGAGCTGTGGGTTCGCCAAAAATTGTGCGATGCTCGTATTTACCAACTACGGTACACGATACGTTCGTTGTGCATGAAGGATGTTCAGTAGGTCGCTAGCTTTGGTCTTGTTTGTACCTACATAGTCCTGCGCAGTTTGCTATTGACTTTCACGCCAGTCAGCATGCGCTCACAGCGTCACCAATGCTGGGGTGAGTGACACGTGGTGGGAGATTTTGAGCTATATTCTGAGAATCGCCGTTCGATTCCCACGCCGAGGCACAAAGGTATTCATATTTTTCCCGCCCCCACGGCTTGGCTTGGCGTTGAACTACAACGAGTTGACTCTATCATGGACCACTGTTATTGAACAAATGCAAGCTTGGTACCAGGTACGAGGTATGTGTTTGGACAATCGTCTCAAGCGGGTGGTTAGGGTGTTTTCATAGTACGAAACTACGTTTCTACTATTAATAGCAATACGGAGCCGCTTATTAATAGTATTTTTGTTATCGATCACCTCGCTCTCGCTTACGTGCAGTACACTCCCACCAAACACACCCTCGCCTTTCAGAAGCGCTGGAAAAACGGAAGCGGCAAACAAGCCCCTGCCGACCCTCAAGAAAGTCAGCTAGCGGCCGGCAACGGCAATGGCAGGCGCTTCTCGAGCCGCTTTGGGCCTGTGCTGCCTCAAATGCAGCCGCCCGGCATGAGCATCGACACGAATATGGACATGAATATGGATGTGAACACGGGCATGAACATGGGAATGGACACGGGAATGAACATGGGAATGAACATGGGAATGAACATGGGAATGAACATGGGAATGAACATGGGAATGAACATGGGAATGGGCGGCAATGGCATGGGCAATGGAAACGGCATGGGCAATGGAATGGGCATGGCGAACGGAATGGGCATGGCCAATGGGATGGGCATGGGCAATGCCATGGGCATGGGCATGGGGAGCTTCCAAGGGATGGGCGGACCGCCGTTGCCTCCGCGCGCTTCCCCCCCCCCCCCCCCCGCCGCCTCCGCCTCCGCCGATCGGACCCCGCGTTGCCGAGGACTTCATGATCTCGTCCAAGGTACCGTGCCCTCCGGACCCGCCTGTACTGTTTTGTTTTTGTTTTCTGGCTCGGGAAATACCGTATTTTCGGCTGGTAAAACACTGCTTGTGTGCTATTTTGTGCCTGATCATAAGTGCATTGGTGCGGGTTCTTGTCGAGTGGCGCAGGAGTTTGTGCACTGCACTGTAATAGTTGTCTTGTTGTCTTATCTTGTCTAGTGTTGTCTTGTGTTGTCTTGTCTTGTCGTGTCAATTCTCGCCTGCGTGGCAAGTCACGTACAAAGTGACTGACCTCACGTCTCTTGCCGCGTATCGGGGGATTTTCTGGCAGGACACCTCACAAGTGCGAGGCGGCGCGAAACTGGCGGAAATGATCAGGGAGCGAACTTCGGTGCGCCTCGAGCTCTTCGAGGCGGACGACCCCCGCGCGGGCGTGTGCCCAACTGGCCAGCGGCTCCTTCGGGTGGCTGGAGGGCGCGACCAGGTGGGCAGAGATACTGTTGATACTAATATTTTCTGTACTGTAGAATGTCAATGCTGCCAGGTGCATTGTGGGGAGTGTCCGATACAGCTAGCCGTACAAAGAGTCACCCTCCGTTGGCCGCATGGCTTCGTCCCTTCACATCATCTGGCCGATCCGATCGGTGCTACAGGCAAGAGTCATGCAGGTCCCAACTCCTATGAGCAGGTATGAGTGCATGCATGTCACCGTACAGCAAGCAGTATGCTCGTGTCACCACCACGAGCTGGTGCACTGCCCGCTTTTTCTTGATTCGCCTGGTGTCATTTTTTACTCCCTCCCCTTCCCCCCCTCCCCCCACCCCCCGCTTCGGTGAATTGTTGCTTGGACGAATCCTTGCAGGTCGGTGTGGCGGTGGACATGCTCCGTTCCCACGTCACGCCCATGCGACCCCTGGAGGAGTGGCTCGCTACCGAACGGCGCCGAAAGGCGCAAGAGGAGGCGGAGGCGAAGGACCTCGAGGCGGCTGCTAAGGCGCAGGTGGACCGGCCGAGGCAGCGCTGGTGCATCGGCAGCGGTGAGAGAGCGAGGCAGGCAGCCGCCGGGGGTCGATGGCAAACTCCCGCCCGGTTCAGGGAGGGCCCACACCGGCCGCGTGTACTGGATGATTGAACGACCGTTTCTTTTTTACACAACATCCGCACCGTACTTGTGTACGAAGTACGTACTCCCTCCCCGTTAGCGCGTCGCTGTGTGCACGTCCGCGCGTGCCCCACGGACGTCTTCCCCGGCGTTTAAGTTAGTCGTAGTCGTCATCGTCGTGACTTGTTATTCCTGCCTGCATCGAGTATCGCGGCCGCCCATCCACCACTCCCTCTTCGTACATGCCTGTTTTTCGTGATGCCAATGACATCAGATGTATTTTTTGTTGTTGCGGAAACGAAAGCGCTCCGGCGTAGACCCCTGATTTCTTCCTCCCCACGCGTATTGCGTCACACGCCTCTGACGTTCGATTGTTTTTTTCCGTTCGTCGCTCTCCCCTTCGCGTGCTTTGCTTTTGCGTCCGTTTTGTGTCATCCAACGAACACGTACCATCGACCCCGGATGGTTGATGGTTTCCGTTTTTTGTGTGTGTGTTTTGCCCGGAGCAGACTGGCACTGCTTCTCGCAGGCGGTGATATCGCTGATGACGTCAAGCAAGGTCGTGTCAGACCTGCGTCGCAACGCTCTGCACGTCGTGAGGCAGGTAGCGGAGAGTGGTGCTGGCACGCCGGCCACCGCGGCTCCTCTGATCTGCCATGCGGTACGTGCAGTGTGGTGTGTGTCTGTAAAATGTGTGTGGGGGGGGTGATGGCGGGCCCTGCCTGGGCTCTAGCGTCGACGAGCGGCGCATGTGGTCGTGGGGCTGGTATCGCGTTTTTTTGTTGCGTCGTGGACACCTTTGCTCATTCCGCAAGATCATATATTGTCCCCACCTGCCCTTGTGATGGTTATATATGCCAACACTTTTTTTTTTTTTGTGTTTCTCTGGTCGTTGATATTTGCACCGTATCACGGGGCCTGGTGTTTGACGCCTGACTGTGCAGTGTATATTATGTATATTACACATGGTGTACAAACACGATGTAGACCACCGTTCTGATGATACGCGCAGAGCTGATTTCCCCATCCCATGCCCCACGAGCAAAGCAGCTTAAAACAAGCAAACAAAGCGTAAAGGACGAAAACCGTTTTTGACGGCCGCCATCACGCCCCCCCCCACCCCCAATCGCTCGAGAGCAGAGCGTGCTCCTGCAGCGCTACCTTGCCATCATCAACGTCCCTTCAACAGCCGAGACCTCCAAAGACTCGGACAGCACCGCAAACGGCAGCAGCACCTTCGGCGGTGGCAAGAACAAGCTTACCTCCGGAAACAGCAGCAGCGGCGGCGGCATCAAAGATGTGGCCAGCGTTAACAGCAGTAGTGCCAACTCTAACGGGTCAGCCGCTAACGCTAGCACTAATGCTAACGCCGGCGCCAACAGCGCGGCGGCGACGGCCGCGGGGACGCCGGGGCGTGTTCGCATGGAGACGAATTTTTACGTCCTTGCGACGGCGTGCTTGCTCCTGGCCAACAAGTCTCTGCGCGCGCGCGTGGGATCGGCGAAACCGCGGAGGCGGGAAGAGCTCCTGCGGGCGGCGTACGGCGTGCAGTTCCGCGGGCGGACGGTGGAGAAGGGCACGGTGGAGGCGGTGAAGTGGGAGGGAAAGCTGGCGACGGCGGAGCTGGAGGTGCTGGTGGCGCTGAGGTTTGACGTGCATCTGACGGACCCGTTCGAGGCGCTTGACCAACAGCGCGGGCAGCAGGTTGGTTGGTGGTGCTGTTGGTGATCGCTGGTGGTGGTGGTGGTGGTGCTGCTGCTGCTGCTGCTGCTGCTGTGGGTGTTGGGGTGCGGGTGGTGATGGTGGAGGTGGAGGTGATGGTGTGGGTGTTGTTGTTGGTGTTATTGTTGTTGTTGTTGTTGTTGTCGGTAGTGGTTGTTGCCGTCGTGGATGTTTTGTGTTTGAGCACAATTCATGGCGTGGGGGTTTTGTAGGAGAAATGCGGTGGCTGTTTTTCTTCGCTCGTATACTTATGCCTCGCGAACGTGAGCTTTCGCTCGCAATCGCTGATAGGTAGCTAGTGATAGGCCCTTTGTCGGTATGCCTTCACTCCGACGACGACGCGTGTAGGATAAGTCGAACATTAGGATTATAGGGGGATGTATGGAGAAACGTACTGAGCGAGCGCCCGAATGTTGGAGGCTTCTCTATAAGTAGGAACGGTGCTCCATCTCGAAAGGAATGCGTCGGCAGTGGTCAAACAACTAAGGCAAGCAATAAATGAGTGCCCCCCCCCCCCCCCCCCCTCCCCGCCCCCTCTTGGTCCCGCCGATTTGATGTTCTGCAGTTCATCTCTGCCGAGTGCCACGAAAGGGCTAGCTCTCTGGTGCTGGAGTCTGTCACGCAGGGGTGCTCGGCATGGCTACGGTTCGAGCCGGATGTGGTGGCATTGTCCATTTTGCTGCTGGCCATTGGGACCACCTCCAGCAGGGACGAGCTTATCGAAAGGGTGAGTTTTTCTGCCGAGAGTCGAAAGAGTCGAGAGAAAGAGTGCCAGCCGGAAAATCATGGTCGGGCAGGTGGTGGTATTTCGCGTGGATTACGAGCAGTGCATGCAGTCTGCGGTTAGATGGAGGTGATATATACGAGCCTTTCGAGTCTAATGAAGCATTCTGCCTTGCAGAAGTTAGTTGTATTCAGTTTTTTTGTTTGTTTTATGTGTCGTGTAAAATGCCCGCGGTGATGTGTAGAGAAGGGCGGCCTTTGAATCCGACGGAAGGTTGCGTCGTTCGCCTTAGGGTAGAAAGGGAAGTCCTGCAATTGTCGTTGCCGGAAGTCGAAACGGCGCGTCTGGTTCGTTTTTTCGCCTAATTGCTAACAGTAGCCCAGGGTTGCTCTAGCTAATAACCCACCCGACTGTGAGGATTCGTCGTCATGGACATACCGGTATACCATGTACCCTTCTTTGTGCTGGTCTGTTAAGAGGTGCGCGCTGGCCAAATGGCACTACGGTGTGGTACTCGTAGTGCTTTCCTTTAAACCGTCCATCCCGCCGCTGTTACAACGAGATCACGATGCCATACGCCAGTGGTGCAGCACTTTTTTTCTGTTTTTTCAACGACGCTCACTTCCCACCTATCGTCCCAGAAGTATACCTGGTATGTCAAAGATGAGTGTCGGCCATTTTTTTAATCTCACTACAAGTGAGGTTGTTGTTTCAGAATACTTTTTTTGCTGTACTGCGCTGCAGGCAACGGCGTGATCTCACGCTCCCACTCCACCTCGTCCGGCTCTCGTTTTGTTTTATTTTTTCTGTTCGCCAGGCGCAACCTCTCTCCGTAAATGCTGGCAGGACCTGGCCGGCTGTGATGGCGTGCACGAAGTGCATTGCCAGATCCCTCCCGTCTCTAGGAGGCGAGGGGGCGGGAGGAGAAGGGGGACCGGACGGTGTGGCTGCCGCGTTGAGGCAGGTGGCCGCCGCCGACCCGTCGCACTACCCCGAGTACGAGCCCACCCTCGTCGCGGCGCAGAAACGGCTCAACCAGAGGCGTCGGGCGGAGGATGCCATTGGCGATACGCAGGTAGGGAGAGGGAGAGGAGGAGCCCCGCGGAGGGTTTAACGGGCCGTTACTAGTGTAGTGTTATGGTAGCTTGTAGCTTGCAAGGGTGTGTTTGGTACTGTAGTGTACTTCGATGTGCATGCCTTGGAGTGTGTACTCGGGTACAAACCAGGTCGTTTGGGTGATACTCGGGTAGGTGCCTCGATGTTTGGGTTTTAAATCTCTAAAAGTACACGGATACAAAACCTGATAGTTTGGATTTTACTCCTAAAGGTACCCGGGTACCCCCAGAGTGTCCTATCCTGCTAGTATTGTTACTATTAATAATAATAGTATTGCTACTAGTATTGTTGAACACATCCATCCTTGGTACGAGTGGGTTGTTGCCTGTGCCGTGTGTGCGCGTCGGTTCATGAGAAGAGCTTGTGTTTTGCTCCCGTGCCAAGGTTGAAGGTTTGAAGGTTGAGTTCGATACGGTATGACCGGTATATACTGATACTATCTAGGGTGGGCGTACCGCGCTGCTTACCGAAGTGGCGGGTACCGGGATCGACTTCGTACCTAACCTTACCGGGGTGTTCGAGGAGTCTCGGCAAGGGACACTTACGACTTTTGAGCGAGAAGTTGCTTTACGATTTGTAGAAAAAAGAAGCACAAGCGCCAGCCCCAGTCCCTCTCGCTCTTTTGCTCTTCTCCCACCCCATCCTCCCCTCCGTTCGTCAATGCGTGTGAATGTGTTGAAGTAATAACCACTAACCCCAGCGTTCCTCCTCTATTTGTTTTGTGTGTGACCAGCTGCGGACGACGGACTTGCTCATGATGCGCAAGGCTCAGGACAGGGCGGGCTTGCACGGCGGCATTGGAGCGATGCAAGGCATGAAGGGGATGGCCGGCTTCGGGTCCACACTGGCGTCTAACAAGTTTGTGCGCGCGGCAGTGCGTGAAGAGGTACGCGAACAAATTTCGACTCCCCATGGTTTAATATTGCGCCTTTTTTGCTCTTCCTGTGCAGTCCATGAGAGCCATGCAGATTCTGAAGCGAGCTGCTGCGAACTAGCACAATCTCCTCCGTGAACAGGTTCGACCCCATGGCCTACCATCTCTTGCCTATTATGTTGCTGTTTCTGGGCAAGAGCGCCATGAACATTCTCTATCGAGCTGCTGCGAACAAATACAACCTCCTTCAATTTTGTTTTGTTCAACTTGTTCGTCTTGTCGTCGTCTTCTGGCCTCGGGAGCCATGCGATTCATAAATCGAGCTGCTGCGAACACACCCCATCTTTTGCCTCTCCTCCCGCTTCTGACCATGCGAGCGAGCCATGTGCATTCTCAAGAGGGCTGCTGTGAAGATTTCGCCGATTTAATAAGCATGTACTGGTGCATGGCGCTTTGTTCTGGTGCCACAAACTATTACGGGGGATTATATTAAATAGGACCTACGGTAAAGACAAAAACCTACCTGGTATATATTTCCCTATTTCTACTAACAATAGTTGGTCCTAGTTATTTACTACTGTATGCTCCCCCGTAATACTCCATTCCTTTCGTGTCTCGTTACGACGAACGCCCTTCCCGCGGTGCGTGGCGCCGTCGTGGGTGCAGGTGTCGTCCTGCCAACCTTTTCTTGCGCTCGGCGTGACGGCAATGCTGTTGTCTCTTACCTTTTTGAAGTAGATGTCTCTCACGTTTTCGTTTTTTCGGTGCGCGGTTAAGGTGGCCCGTTTTCTCTTCGATTCTCCCTGTTTTTCCCCTGTCTGTGCCGTGCGACTCGCTCCAGGACATGGTAGCCGCAGGGCTCGCGTGCCTCTTGCCAGCCCTGGAACCTTGGAAAGGTGCGACGGTGGCAGGGCCGGTGCCGGGGCTGCACGTGGGTAAGATCATGGAGGTGTACCTGCAGAGGTGGCCGGCGGACAAAAAGGTGCGTCGGTTGCTCTCTTTATCTACTGGTACTGCTACTGTACGAGTACAGGTGGGTACCCCGACTTAAGAGGGGTGTGAAGACACCTCTCTTACGTGATGTTTGTTCTCCAGGTGTCCACCGTGGGAAATATACAGCTTTAGCGTGTGCAGGCGAGTCCAGCCGATTTGACCTCTCTTAACTGTGTTGTACTCTGTATTCTCATAGGGTGTCTCTTTAATCGGAGTACTACCGAGTGTAACCCCCCTTTGGAAGCTGACTTTATAGTATATCGAGGGCGATGAGAGACAGCATCAACCATCGGTCACATGATCAGACCGGGCTCCTATGTACATGGTGGTGAAGTGCTGGCATAAGAAAACGCCCGACACGCGCGCAACACGTTGTTAACTCGTACTTGTGCTGCAAGCTCTTGCTACGTGTAAATAGACGGTTTATACGGCTCGTAAGGTCACACTTTCTGATGCTTTTTTGGTCGGTATAATCGATATACATGGTCGATACGCATGGTTAGTACACATGGTTTTGTGCAACATGGTTGACACACATGCCCCCCCGAAGAGTTTCTGGCAGTTGATGGCATCTCTCATCTCTCACCGTTTGTTTGGGGGTTGGGCACCGTCTTCTGTTTGGTTCGCCCGCTGGGACCGAGGAGGTGGGAAGGGAATGAGCGGACCGCACGACGTGGTTGAAGTTGTGCCGTCGGTACGTACGGTTTCGCCGGAAATTGATCAAGTGCCGCGTTTTCGCTGCTCTATACTGGTATACTGTATACTGGTATAGTGTATACTGGTATACTGTATGCTGGTATACTGGTATACTGTATACTGGTATACCTGGTATACTGCAATACATACTGGACGGCTGTTGCACTTTTGATGAATGAAGCACCGGTAGTTCATAGTATGTGTACACTATTATACTATGCATGGTGTTTGTACGCTCTTATACTATTCATGGTGTGCGGCGCAAGCAAAGGCGTCCACGTGAGGGTAGAGATTCATCTAGATGTCACGCGATTTCCCGTGTTCTCCCCGGTCTTGGGAGTAGAAAAGCGACACAGGATATCTAGACGTTGAGTGACCCCCCCCCTTCCCCCCACCCCCCACCTCAACTGCGCGCATTGGCTCCGGTCCGGTCTGTCCATGCTACTTGTGCATACGCCCTTTCATCTGCACACGTCCGGGACTTGTGTCTGTCTTTGCTCTGTCTTTGCAGGAGAGTGACACGGCCTGCGGGTTAAGTTCGTCAGGAATGGCCGAGCTGGCTCTGCTTGAAGAGCTGCACTCCTACAGCACGGTCGCCACGGGGCACAGCACTTTGCTGGTGCCCCTGGCTGTCGTCATGGGCAAAGGTGAAGCGCCTTTTCTTCGCCTGGTACCGATATTGGGCAGTCTCTGTTGTTGATCGTTTGTCATGGCGTTGGGGCAGTCTCTTGTTCTCAGATTTCAACCCCCACCCCTCCCCACCGCTACCCGGTAGTTGTTTGTAGCGAAGATAAGGTAAACCCGGTAAGTTTCAGGTGGAAGTGGGGAGAAGATGAATTGCCGATCGATCGTAGACCAGTGTACGTACCTTGGCGTAGAGATCTCAAAAGATTGCTCTTGGGATACACATACAGCAAAAGTATTAATAGTAGGAAAGGGTAAAGCACACGTAGGCAAGATGGATGCGATCCTAACAGACTCGCACCTTGACGCTAGGACTAAGAGATGTATCCTGATGAATGTGATAGCACCAAAGCTAGAATATGCAGGAGAAGTATGGGAAGGGAACGCGAAACTCGTAAAACAGTTGGAAAACAGTACACATGACAGCACCTAAAAAATCCTAAGATACTCAAGTATGACTAGCGAATACAGTATCAAGAGCAGAACTGGGAATACACCCACTCGAGACAAATGGAGACATGAGAAAGTTGAACTGGCAATATAAAGTAAGGAACATGCGAAAAAAGAGGTTGCCAGCCATAGTTCATGAAGCTGTATGGGAGAGAGTAACCAAAAGGCGAGCTGGAATAAGGTGGGAGGGCGTAGTTGAGAAAGTATGGAAGGATATAGGGGGAAACCAAGAAGAGATGATGTCCGCCGGGAAGTTTGGGAGGTACAAGGCAGAAGTAGAAGGAAGGATAGAAAGAAGGGAAAGGCTAGCGCTAAGAAACAAGGTGGAATCGGAAAAACGCGTAAGAGATATACGAGGGATTGAGGGAACGAATAGGAATGAAAACGTATCTGCATGGCCCAATGGACGATGCGAAAACGCTGAAGCTGCGCTTTCGTGTAGGGGACCTGGACCTGCCAGAAAGAAGAAAGGTGTACCAGTAGCCGGGAGGAGGAGGAAGTAGATGCACAGCTGTGCCCGTGTGGCAAAGCAATAGAGAGTAGAACTCACATAGTAGGAGAATGTGAAATATACACGGAGGAACGAGATGTGTTAAAAGAGGTGAGGGAAATAGACGAATGTGACATGGAGGAGTTTGATACAATGAATAGCAGCGAGAAAACGATCGGTATCCTGGGAGATAGATGGTGGCCACAGGCGGCCAAACAGGAAGGGGATAAGATTAGCAAAAAGTTTCTTTGTAATATATAACGTTTCTATGTAATATATGGAAACAACGTAATGAGCGCCCAAATTGTTGCAGGTGTATCTTTTAGGAGTAGGAACGGTGCATCGTCTCGAAAGGGATGCGTGGTCAATGGTCAAATGACTATGGCAAGCAACAAACGGGTACGCCCCCCCCCCCCCTTGTGCTCTCCCCCCCCCTCCGCTCGCTGGGTTAGGGGCATGAGTGAGACTTGGTGCAAATATGATGTTTGTAATATGACCTCATCTCATCTGATACGATATGATAGGAGTGGTCGTGGCCCTTCTGCCTGCCCGCGAGGACCCGCCAAAGTTGTTGCCCACCTGTCGAGCGGCAAGCACTCCATGGGCGGCCATGGTACCCAGTGGTGCTGCAGTACGAGTAGATTATGTGTAGATGTACCGATATAAGCGATAAAAGCGACACCTTACGCACCAGGTCCTTCCAGGTCCTGTTCGATCCGTGCCTACCTCCTTCAGAACTAATTGTAGCAATACCAAACTTTTTGACTAGAACTACTAGGGATTAGTGTGGAACCATTTTAGCTCTGTTAGTAGTTCAAGGGTTACCAGTAGTTAGTAGTATATGACGACAAACTAATGGTACTTCAAATTTGAGTTGGATCGTTTTTTTGCATTTGGCAAAGTAGCTTCCCCCCCCCCCCCCCCCCCCCGGTCTATGGTCATACGACTACGGCCATGCATGATACCGAGTACCCCCCCCCCCCCCCCCCCCCCCCCCCCCCCCCCCCCCCCCCCCCCCCCCAACACCGGGCCCTTGGAACCCAACACCGCCTCTCCAACGACGGTCTCGCTGTCGCAACACGTCCATACCCGCTGACCGAATCGTGGGCGGTACCCTTGGTCATCTGCTGCATTCGTATTAATTATATCTTAGGGCTGAAGCCTCCTGGAAAGACCGGAAGCCAGCCTCCTGCCAAGGCGTCGACTGAGCGGAATGCAGGCGGTAAGCCGGACAAGGCGACAGACATCTTGGGCGTCAAGGCCGAGGATAAGCTGGGGGCCTCGATGGTGCTGGACCCGCTGGGCATCGCCGGGATGCCGATGACGCTGGTCTCGCAGCAAGAACCCCTGGCCGACATGGACCCGAGCGCGGCTGAAGACACTAGCGAAACGGAGGGAGAAAAATCGGGCCCTTCTCAGGTGTGTGATACCTGTAGGTGACCGAGAGGTGACGGGACAAAAATGGGGACATCTTTTGGTCGGCTGCGTGAGTACGTAGCGTTTGTGTTGTGTGGCTTGGGGTGCGTGTAGTTTTTGCGAGTGTTTTTGTTCTTCTTTTTTTTCATGCAGGCGGTTGTCCACCACGTTTTCGGTGGTTTTGTGTTTGTTGCGTGATGTTGCACGGCCGCGTAGAAGGGGAACGGACCGCGCACGCGTTGAGGCGCGCGTGCGTGTGGTGCTGTGTGCAGCAACAGCCGTGTCCTTTTTGCTCGCTCTGGTTCAGCCTTGGCCCATTGCGCTGTGTGTCCGCACCACACCCGTGGCAGGGTAGGGTAGGGCAGGGTAGGGTAGGATAGGGCTCGAGGTGCATGGCACAGCTCGATTTGTTGGCGCAGTGGTCAGCTTGTGGTGCGTCTTCTCTTGGTTGCCAGTACAGCTCCGCCGCTCCTATCGGCGCCACCCAGCCCTACGCGACTGCATGCTTGACCGCTTTGCTCAGACTTGGTCTCACAATAGTAACGTACGCGGTATACCTTCTTGCCGCTATCGCTGCCGCTGCCGCTGCCGCCGCCACCGCTAACACCGCCGCCGCATCGTGTCCGCTTCCATCAAGATACCGGAGGAGCTCCTGAAGCCGAGCTACCTGCTTATGGAGCCCGTGCACTACACGTTGGCGGAGATCTTGAGGCTGTGTCGTCGGCCGATGGTCCTCCCAGGCCCTCTGGTGCGATCGATGCTGCAGGACTTGCTTGGCGCGATCGCTCTCTGCCACGACCGCAATATCGTCATCAAGTCCTTGGATGCAGAGAAGGTACGGTGCGATGCGGTGCGGTGCGATACGGTGCGGTGCGATTCGACGTGCCATGATGATTGGCCGTTGTGTTTACAGTTTACAGTGAGGTCACGTGCGTACAAAAGAAAGGCCATATGCTATGTCTCGTTGCAGTTACCCTAATGTTACCCTAGTGTTTCCACAAACAAGGCAAGGCTGCTCACGGAGAGGCAAAGGCTTTGGCGTGCTGCGTCGATCCGAGTGGGTGTATGCGGCAGACAGTGCCGCGAGCATCCGGGCTGCAGGCACGTGCGATACGTACGACAATATTTCCAAACCCCAAGTGTTTAGTGGCGCACTTCAATTTTCTTACGTCGCCGATGACCTATTATCTTCCAATCGTCTCAAGCCCGGGGCGCTCTCAGTGGCATGGCAGTACTGTAGCTCTCAGTGCCGCTGGTCCACGGTACTATTGTTGCGCCTTCCGCGCTGACCACTTCTGCCTTCACATGTGTGTCCACTTCTGTCTTCTGGCTTGGTCAGGTGTATATCAGCATGGACGGCTCCTTGAAGCTTGGGTGCTTGGCCCAGGCGATGATGGTGTCCCCCAAGGGTGACGTGGCATCGTCGGCCGACGTGGGTGGCATGGACGACGAACTTGAGGGAGAGGTGGACATGGAAGTCGAGGTGAACAACATTTTTTGCTCGAATACAAAACCCTGTTGGTGTTGTTGGTGTTGGTCTTGTTGTTGCCGTCGGTGTTTGTGGTGGTGGTCGTGGGGGTGGTGGTGTTGATGTTGGTGTGTCGGTTGTTCTGCTGTTGTTGATGTTGACGCGCGGACAGTGTGCGGTGTAAGCGCGAAGGCATTAACGGCTGGCGCATCGCGTACTCGTAGTAGATTCGATGGTGGTCGACGGATTTGCAGTCATTTCGTTGTCGCTGTGTCAGGTGCCTCGTTTGTTGGTGTTTCTTTGCCGCCGAGCTATTTTTAACGCGTACCGTACATGGTACATGGTACATGGTACATGGTACATGGTATGGTTTTTTTTTGTTTGGTTTTTTACTACCCTCGCCGTGACCCCATCCTCCCCCTTTCCCGTCATTTTCAGGAAACACCGGCCGGGCGCAAGGCCGCGCACAGGGAAGGAAAGCTGAGGATGAAGCGGGAGAAGCTAGCTCGAGAGAATGTTGCGAAGAAGGTGACCCCGCGCAGGCGACCATCAGCTGTCAGCAAATTATGAACCATCAACCTCAAACCAATCCATGCAGAGATTCATTGCTACGGGTGTATGATATGGACGGTTTTCGGCTGAGAAAGTAACGCCGTGTAATAGCAGCGTCGGTTGTCGGTTGTCGGTTGTCGGTTGTCAGGCCTCTGTTGTAGGGGTCGATACGTGTATCGTGCGTCTGTGGTGTTGTGGCTGGGAGATGGCGCTACGTCGGCACTCACGCCGTCTACCGGCGCTCTCGACGCCCAAGAATCGTCTCAGTGAATGAAGCCTTCGCCAACCTGTCGAGGTTTTGACCCTTTTTCCCACTGCGAAAATGGTCCAACTCGAATCCCGCCTACAGTAGTTTGGCCCGAACACGTCATTGATGGTGCCGCTTCTTAACCCCTTGTAGTATCGCAGTCCCGATTTGGGGACAAACCAGTCTAATTCCAAGTCATTCGTCCCCTAAACGGGACTGCGCTACTAAATGGGTTAACGGGGTTAGCCCATCTCATCACTGTCTGTCTCGTCGCCGTTTCTGCACTGTCTCTGCACCGTCAGCCTGCATGCGACCTCCCTCCACCGCAGCGCAGTGAAAGCGCACGGTAGGTACACACCGCGTGTATGGAGGAGTTAGTTGTCCACCGCTCTTGCACGGCCCTCCTCCCGCGATGTGGTCGATTAACGATTGATGCCTCCCCGTCGTCGCTGATTGATCACTTACTCGATGTCAGGCCGTGGCAGCTGTCAAAAAGGATGGCGAGCCCGCGAAAACTGTGCTTTGGGCCATGTCTCCGGAGTTAATCGTCGACCAGAAGCACCCTCACGGTCCTTCCACTGACATTTGGGCTGTGGGGTGAGTTTTTTTTTTTTGTTTTTGTTTTTTGGGGGGGGCGGGGGGCGGGGTCCTCGTCGCACTCGTTTTTTTTTTATATTTCTTGTTGTTTTCTGTCGTCGCCGGTTTAATGTACTTATTATTACTGTAGATTGATGGTTGGACAATAGTTTGTCATGCGAGAGTGGAGGAGTTACGTTGGACAGTCTCTCGCGCATTCCACGGCGCGCGTTGTGAACGCGTCACGAGGTATGAGGCATTAGTCTGTTCGGCCATAGAGGGTGAAGGAGCCTTTCTTTGGGTATTCATCCCAAAGCCCGAACAACGCACTATACTTGGGAGCAGAGTGATGTGGTGTAACTTTTGAGCCCGTTGAATGCATGTGCTGTACGCGTACTGCGCAGCGGTGGTGAAACCCATGCCCCTGTTGAGACCTGTGTCCTCCGTCCTGATCGTCCGTTTCGTCGCTGCTGTGTACCCCCCCCCCCCCCTCCTCGTTTACCGCTCCACGTCGTGACTCCTCCAGATGCCTCGTCGCGCAGCTCGCTCTGGGCAAGCCTATCTTCGGTGGCCGCACGCGCAAGCAGCAGTTGGAGTACGTCTTCAAGTGCTGCGGCTCCCCTGGCCAGGGGCGCTGGCCGGAGGGGAACAAGGCTCCCCTGTACCGCCACCTTCGACCCGTGGATAAGGAGGGCAAGAGCCTGCACTTCAAACCTCGCCTAGACAAGGTGCGGCCGGCCGACCATGACTCCACATACGCGCGCGAACGATACAAGGGGTTGATGATATTCTGCGTAACTTTTTTTTTTATCACTGCAAAATATATTGTACTCTGCTTGTAAGTAGTTTGTCCCCATTGCGCGGGTGGGTGCACTTCTCAAGGAGGTTACGTTATAAAAGCCTTTTGGGAACTTGAAATAACAAACTTACCAGGTAGTTTACAGCATCGGCGATGCTTACCATTGGCGGCTCGGTGCTGCTGGGTTAGAGCTATGTTGTAGGGGGATGATGCATTGAGCACAGAAGCTACGGAGTTACCTGGGTACCTGGTACACCGCAAGCAGACATACGTACAACGCGCTTGCAGCATGACGGTCATGACGGTCCTGCTCGTGCGGCGGCGCACTTACAGTAGACGGTAGGCGGTTATCATACCGCGCTTCTTGTCGTTGTTTTGGCCGTTGGATGGCCGTTCGATCTGGCTCCCAAAGGTGCAACCTCTCTCAGCGTGGAGTGCTTCCCACGTTTGTCGGTGTAGGAAGGCGCGGTTGCAAAAACGCGGCGGTACCGATGCAGGTCCGTATCTGTCATCGTATTGAACCTTCTTCCTTTTCTGTTCCTCGCGGAAGATTTGCGCGACCGCTGGGGCTGCGGCGGGAGGCGCGGCTCGGCTCGGAAGCCCCGGCCGACACCCTTTTATGGTTCTTGGCTCGTTCCCCCCCCCACCGCTACTGTCGAAAATGAGTTTATCATCGTGTCTCAATTCGCACCCGCTCGCTCGGCCCTTGGCGCGTGTTGCGATCCAAAATACGGCGATGTGAACGTTTGCCGAAGGTTCTGGCGGCGGAGGGACACAAGGGCGTCCCCCTCGACCCAGCCCTGGCCGAACTTTTGCAAGGTCTCCTCAAGCTGGATGCACGGCATCGCCTCAGCGCGAGGGATGCGCTGGCCAGCCCGTACTTCGCCCCCCCGCCCAGGCTTGCAGGAGGAGAGGGTAAGTGGCTGTTCCGTACGACGCGCTCCCGGGTAAGTAGGTAGACGGGTAGGTGGGTAGGTGGGTGGGTAGGGTAGGGTAGGTAGGTGTGGGTGGGTGGGTGGGTAGGTGGGTAGGGTAGGGTAGGTAGGTGTAGGTGGGTACGTGGGTGCGTGGGTATGTGGGTGGGTGGGTGGGTGGTTGGGTGTGTTTCGACTTTTTCATTTGTGGGTTAAGGACACAAATTGCCCCGACACAGACGGTGTTGTTGCTTGGCCGTTCAATCGCTCGCATTAACGTGTCCCTTTTCGTAAGGTAACTTCAGCCTTGCGATAGAACTCGTCCACGGCTGTCGCAAGACCTCCTCCGCCCTCCCTGTGTGATCCACTCCTTCTTTGCGTAAATATACGTTCATAAATTTTTGCAGTTCGACTCGTGGATGAACATGCGCGGACATCTGGACAAGGTGCAAATGGGGGTGGCTACTCCGGACCAGCTTCGAGGCACCTACGCCGCGGCTAACGCTCCCACCGAGCAGCCGCCGCCCCCACCCCCGCGAGGGCTTGCTGACGTGCCGCCGCCGCCACCCCCTAAGCGAGGCGAAGATGGCCGGGCCAGCAGAGAGACTCGGCGGGCTGAGAAGAGCGAGCGCCACGGGGGCGGCAAAGGGGGGCGCCCTGCACGCCGCGCGCGTGACGACACATTGATGGACATTGTGCGTGATGACAGGCCTGAACAGGGTGCAGAGGACATAAATAAGTCACCCCCGCCCCCTCCGCCCCCACCGCGCGAGAGACACCCTCACCCACCACCGCCTCCACCGCCCGTTGAAGTTGTCCCTCCGGTCCCAGAGGCTGACGTCGTCTGCGCCTCCGGCCGACAACTTCGCGACGGGCTTGGGACAGTCGGGCGCGGTCCGCTGAGAAGATTCGAAGCCGCAGTCCGGCCGCAAGGAGCGGTGGCGGCGGCAGTAGTAGGAGGCGCAGCCCGGTGAATGGCAGGAGCAGTCGCGACGGAGCGAGGGAGAAGGAGCGAGAAGGAGAAAAGGAGAGGGAGAGGGAGAGGAGCGGCAGGAGAGGGAAGACGAGAGGGAGCGTGAGCGTGAGGAGAGGGAGCGTGAGCGTGAAGAGAGAGAGAGGGAGAGGGAGAGGGAGCGGCAGGAGAGGGAAGACGAGAGGGAGCGGGAGAGGAAGGAAAGGGAAGACGAGAGGGAGCGGGAGAAGCACAAAGACAGGAAGAGGAAGCGGGACCGCGACAGGGGAAGGGACAGTGACAGGGGAGGGACAGGGACAGGGACAGGGACAGGGACAGGGACAGGGACAGAGACAGAGACAGGGACAGGGACGGCGACAGGGGAAGGGACAGGGACGGCGACAGGGGAAGGGACAGAGACAGGGACGGCGACAGGGGAAGGGACAGGGACGGCGACAGGGGACGAGACAGGGACGGCGACAGGGGGAGAGACAGGGACGGCGACAAGGGGAGGGACCGGGACAGGGGAAGAGACAGGTCCTACGAACGGGAACGGCACGGCGGCGAGCGGTCAGGAAGGGATCCGCGGCGACGGGACGACGGTCACGATGACAGGGACCGCTGGGGGCATCGCGGAGGGCGTTGACGGATGCAGGCTCAAGGTTGAATCGGGCGTGTGAGAAAAGTGCCTCATTGCACGCACCCGGTCATTTTTGCGCTAAAGGTGCTATCGGTGCCCCACGATAGCTACTACTACCGTTTATTCCCGAGCCTTGACTTTTTTTTTCGGACCGTCCTCTTGCCTGGACTAAAGGTCTCGAGCCTACCGAACGAAATTGCGATTGATTTCTAACTGGCGTTTTCCAAAGGGGGGGAAGGGAGAAGGTGGGGTGTAGACGTAGCGAGTCAGCTCATGTAGTAGGAAAAATGTATCTGCGATGGGCGTGTTAGTTTTGGGTTAAGAAGGTGAGGGCGAAGGACAACGCGCCCTAGAACTGCGTGCGTTGAGAGAGTGGATGTGTATTTTCTTTACCCGTTTGCCGATTTTCCGGGAGACCAGAAGTCGAAAGCCCCCCCCCCCCCCCCCCCCCCCCCCCCCCCCCCCCCCCCCCCCCCCCCCCCCCCCCCCCCCCCCCCCCCCCCCCCCCCCCCCCCCCCCCCCCCCCCCCCCCCCCCCCCCTCTCGGTTGTTTCTTGTCTTGAAGTTTATGATGCGCGGAGGGTCAAGTATTCGCCCAATCCCGCTCATCGCCTTTCATGGTAATATATATATCAGTATCTGGCAGTTGTTGTGCTTCCCTCTCCACGCTTCCCGCGTGATTTGTTTCGACGGATGCCGCAACCATCACAAGTATCAAGAAGAGGCCTTTTCAGCAAGAGATCAGTTCGGTTGTCTTCAAAGCCTTGCACCGGGGGAATATTAGACGTTGACCTTGACCTTGAGCTTGACGAGGTCTCAAACCCCGTACGGGTAGCACGCTTTGATCGAACTACTACTATTAATAGTACTACTATCAGTACTACTGTAGTTGTATCACACGCAGCTTACCAAACGAGTTTCGATCTGACAGCAGTCGAGGTGTCTTTTTTTTCTTCTCATTTACGTACCAGGTATAACAAGGAAAGTACGAAAAACGTGTTGTCATTCCGAGAGATAAATCCGCGACCGAGGATCGGCCCAGGCCCACCACTCAGGCGTGGCATTGTTTATGGCGAACGAGGGTTTGTCGGTGGTCATGCCGTGCGACCAGCTACCGTCCAATGGGACGAAGGCATGCAATTAATCCATCAGCCCTTCTTTGCGTACCAGGTATACAGCAAGCTGTAGGCTTCGTTTCAAGTCAAGTGTAGACAGACACCTTCAATCTCGGACCTGCGTTCAGAGGTCAAGAAAAATTTGAAAAAAAAAAAGCCAGCATGCTCCAACAATGAGGCGCTCTAAGCTATTATAACAATAGAGGTACGTATCACATTTGGGGAAAAAAAAAATCGAGGCCACCACGGCGTCCGCACCGGGCGCTCCTGCAGTTGAAGGATGATGAGTACGTAACTTGTGCTCTACATTGTTGGGCAAAATGCGTACGGACACGTACGAGATGCGTGTAGCATCAGTCGTGCTCATACTTTCGTCCCCGTTCAATTCCGCATTGTACCTTGGAGAAGTTTTAGGGTGAACCTCTATCGTAGAACGCCTCGAATGGACAGATGAATCGATGGAAACCTTTACGTTTTTCTTCGTTTGTCGAATAAGCTTCGCCTGGTCAAAACTTGAAGCTTACCTGTCACGCGAGTTACGAACACGTGCCTGCCAGTGGGGAGGTGGAGAAAGAAGGGCGGCAGTGATCAATGGGATGAAAAAAGTAAAACAAACATTGTGAGCCGCAGATGTTTCGGTCGTGGGACAGGCTGCTGATTGTCGTTTGTGGCCGAACCAATTTGTTGGTGGGTGGACGACGAATAGCACGGGGATCTAACGTGCATGAGCAGTTTCAGTCAAAGTTGTCCGAATCCGAAGCAAGTCGTGTGTATTTGGTACCGGAAAAAGGTTTGTTAGCCATCGAGTGGAGTCCTTTCCATTACGGCCGCACCTCGATTTCGAAGCACATTCCAGGCATCGACGCGTATACCTGGTACCTGGTATATTACTGGTACTAAGGCTGTTGTAGACCAAATACATACTGCATCTGGTATATAGCAGGTAGCTTGTTTAGAGAAACCCTTGAACCCTTGTTTTACGGCCGCATTTCGATTTTCCAACCCATTTTTGAACTTGGATTCAGAGATAGATCCAGTAGACACTGGTCTGGAATGAATTATATATGCACTTTCTCTTTTTTAGTATCGGGTCCACCAACAGCCTCCTCGCCTTCAAACGATACCTATAATAACTTCCTTACCTTGCAAGGCTGTCCCATTAAAAAAACTAGCTGCAGTTGAATCGACATTTTGAGTGTGGAACCGCACTATGGTGTACGTACCCTGCAAAATCCTGAAGCAGAAGACACGCGAGTGTAGCCCGTATATTGTGGTTTACCCTGAAAATCCCAAAGCATCGACACCGAGTGTGAATGTGCTACGTATGTACCCTGCAAGATCCCAAGGCACAAATACGGAGTGTGTACCCGTATGTGGTATGTACCCAGCAAAATAGCCAAGCATCCACACAGCAGAGTATGAACCCGCGTCATATGTGGTACGTACCCCGCTTCCTGTCCCTGTTACGTCTTGCTGCCGGGTATATTATCTATAGATAACAACGGGTCAAGGTCGCGTTGCCCACCGCACGATCTTATCACCACGCACCGAAAAATTGACCAATCAGAAAACTGTAGGGCACGAAATGTTTCTCTGGCGTCTTGCAGCTTATCGTAAGCTAACTCCCCTCCCAACGCCTTTTTCGTCAAACAAATGGATGGGGAGTCAACTATCGTAAGCTAACCGCCCCGCCTCCCCCCATCCCGTCAATCTATTTCATCAGAATGTGTCTCCCCCGTGATAATTTTGTCGTTCGTGAAATGACTAGTTTCAAATAGAGGATCGGTGTCCACTGACGACCGACCTTTCGCAACCTACAGCACACGATGTTATATTATTATACATACTGTACTGTTGTGCCTGGTTTACCTGGCACGCATCAACAGCTCAAGTGGTACTGCTTGGGTGTTGAGTAGATTACAGGCGCAAAGCTTCAGCTGCTAAAAGTCCCTCGAAAAGGCCGCTTCGTCTCCTCGGAGTCTTCGTCGAACAAATAACAAAAGCGCAAGCAGCGTGTGGCCTTTAGAGCTCGACTGAAGTCCACAATATCGACAGCTGACGAATGCACCGCGAATCCCTGTTCACGGCACTAACTACAGCTTCAAATCAATACAGGGTAATGTGCCAGGTACGAGTATGAATGAAGTATACGTTTGGTCCGTGATTATACTCGACCCACAACACCAGATGAAAAGATGACAACAGTCAACAAGAGTCAAGTACCGTCTACTCCAGTCTCCACGCACCCGTCGCACTCAAAGGTGTGCGGTGCACCCTATCTCCCGTACAAAACAGATATCAGCAGTTCACTACTGTAGTTCACTAGTACAGAGATACCGGTGTGGTGCAAACGCGCTAGAGCGTTGCCAATCTAGCTAGCCTACGATGCTCTTGCTATTGGTGCCAAAATTGCGACGATGAAGCGCCCCTCTCTGTCGACTTCGTTCCTATCACCTCATGCGGCAGCAGCGTATTCATGGCGCCTCCGCATCAACTGTATTCGCAACGTGAGGCCGGCCAACCAGCCAAAAAAAAAAACCGACCACATGGACATCTCTGGACGGAACGTCGACGCCAAAAATGCACTACATTGCTCGACTATAATTTAACGCATGCCGGCAGACAACACTATAAGGGATACCGGCAGAACGCAGACAAGAGCGCGTCTGCGCGTGCGCTGAAGGCGATAGATACAAGGAGAGGGAACATATAAAAATGTAATAGGACGGGAAAAAAGAACTCATCCTTCGCCAACAAATGGCATAAAAAATTCCACCGTATGTCAAACCCGACACACAGGTGGGGTCGTAGGTAGCACAAGGCGAAGCCTTGCTCTCCGTGTCACACAGAACATGCTCACACGGCTCTAAAACTCGCGGCTTCGAGCACACAGCACTAAGCCAAGACCCGCCTTCCGCGTCGCACTACACGCCCCAACACGGCTCTACACTTCCGCAGGCGTAACCCGGATTTTGCCATTGCCAACGGTACCGTTGCCTGCAGCGCCGTTCATGCTGCCGCGACCAACGATGTTCGCGGCCACGGCATCAGGCACTTCAGGGACGCTGATGTCGGCCATGCTCCTCGACCGATGGCGGCGGGTGTAGGGATCCCTTTCGAAGAAGTTGTAGACGAGGGCCTCTCCCATGCCTTGGGGTTGTTTGGTGCCTGCACCCGCGGCGCGCTCATCGCGCATGATCACCTCAAGGTCGTCCGACATGAGCGCTTGTGCTTTCCTGTGAGGTAGGAAGGCCACAAACAGGCGAGAGGTGAGGAATCCACAGGGCGATGGCAAATAGCACACTATGAACGCAAGGGGCGGACAGCAGTGGAAAGGGTCAACATCTACACATACAAAGTTAGAGGAGGATCTGTCGGAAGAGAGGAACAGCAGAGGCGGGTTTCACTTCTAGAAAAAACAAAAAACAAAACCTTTCGTACAGGGTTCCAGAATTAAATCAGTTTGCTCATCCGTCTGTCGCTACTTACATCATTTATCGCAAGACCTAGACGGGATTTCGTGTTCCTTTTTCCAGATTGTGGGATATAAATGCCCTTATTTCCTCTCCTTGCCTTTTCGCCCAACTGGTATTCGAATATTAATATGCTGTTTCTACTCTGTCTGATACCTGGTATATGACTTAGAACGCACATGGCGTACGTACCGCAAGTACAGGGCACTCTTGCCTCATTTGCCTCTCTTACTATTATATAAATAATACTAGGACGCTTGCTTGCTGCGAACGATGTTGGCAATGGTTTTCTCGTGGGCGTTTGTCAACTAATAGGAACGTCGAAACACGGCACCACAAACGCGAGCGTGCCGCTCCAACATGGAACAACGAATACCCTCCTCTGACATGCTAACCTACAAATCAACATCGTCTGAAAGAATACATTGAGGAGACAGCATCCTTCCCGCGGTATTTCATTAGGCTCACGTGATGATGCGCAACGATTCCTTCTTTATCCTGCGCAGGCGCAGATGCTTTCCCGCTTTCGTGTAACGCTCCCCCAGGGTCTTGAGGGTTTCCATAGCACTGAAGTCTTCGATATCAGCCGTGTGCATGTGAACCTCAACAATGGCCGGGTCGTTTCGGTGGTCGAACAGCCCAAGGAAAGTTTCGCTAGAGGCGAAAAACAGGTTGCCTACGACCTCGTAGACCTTTGACAATAAAGTTGTACAGAAAGGGCGAGAGGGGCGGGGTACGACGCCGGCAAGGGGGGCATAGGCATGGGGTAAAGGGGAAATCCGCATTTCGATCGTCAATTGGCCGATGGAAAGACTGTGACCGTGCCTATGCGAACATATGAGCACATGTGAGTAATTAGATTCGTAAAGGAATGAATCTACTCCATCTGCCCCCAATCACACCTTAATGATGGCGGGATCGGTGACATCAACGCCGGGGCGGTAGTAGCTCTGAGCGGTGATTGCCTCCGAGTTATGCCACACAAACGCCAGACACGCCACCGCGATTCCGATCCCGACCGCTATGGCCAGGTTCGTGAAAGGGGTTGCCACCGTCACCACCACGATGATCACGGCGTCGGCGCGCGATATCCTCTTCTCGAACACCGCCTTGTGCGAGCGGAACTTCTCCGGCAGCGCGGCCGCCAGCACCATCAGCGTGCTTCCCCAGTCGAACGTGTTGAAGGCGATCACGAGCATCACGCCAACGAGGCCGGCGAGAGGTATGAGGTTGATCACCGGAGACGCCGCCAGTACCACAATCAAAACCAGAAGACCCGCCACCGTAGCGGCGATGCGTGTGCGCCCTCCGGACTGAACGTTGACCATAGTAAGTCCAATCTCCGAGTTACCGCCTTGGCCACCGAACGCCCCGGCCAACAAGTTGCCCACCCCGCCTACGATGGCCTCGCGGTGGATGTTGGACGAAGTTTGGGTGATCTCGTTTACCAGACGTACCGTCATGAGGGACTCCACCAATCCCACAGCCATCAGGCTAATCGCAGTCGGCAGCACCGTCGAGAAAGTGTCGCCGTTCAGGCTGGGCATATTCCAAGTGTCGTCCAACCACGCCAGCTGCGGGGCCGAGCCCTCCACCTTCGCGATGTCGTCCAGAGTCCTCGTGCCGTCGTGCCCCGCCACACCACGGACTATCGCCCACTCCACTATCGTAGCGACGATGATGCCCACCAGAATAGGAGGGAGGTGCTTCAGGGCGGCCAGGGGTTGGGGGATCTTCGTGGTGACCTTCGGGTAGCCCGAGATGACGACCATCGTCACCGCCACGATCAACAGCGTATACCACAGCTGCGAGCCGCTGAGCCATTCGGAGCCGTCCGTGAAGACAGAGAAGCTGTTCAGGCGCCTAGAGCCCTCCGTGGACCCTCCAAGATTGAGATTGGTCTGGAAGCTCTTCATCTGGGCCAGGAACAGCACAATGGCCAGCCCGTTCACAAACCCGATGATGACGCTCACTGGCATCAGGCGGAGGAGCTTCGCGACGCCCATGAAGCCCAGCGCGATCTGGATGAGACCGGCCAGGATAAACGCGTAAAACATCATCTCCGTGCCCTCGTCCGCCACGAAAGGCTCTATGATCACGCCCATGCTACCCGAGTTGCTGTAAACCATACCGGTGCGCCCTGATATCGTGGCGACCAGACAAGGAACAGTTGAACACGTAAATAGGGGGGGAATCAAGTATTCAGTCATCATTGTGACGGTTGTCTGTGTTGCTCCGGCATACCTGTCACAGGCGAAGGGAAACTGCACGTCCTTCAAGAGGGGCAGAGGGCTTTACAAGCCCCCGGAGCGATCATTTCCAATGGGTTTCCTGGGTTCCGAACGATTGGGGAAACAGTACGCGTGCATCGTGTGCCTTTTTGCACAGAGGCTGCACCAGCGCATGTGCGGGGGGGGCGGGGGGGTGGGAGGGGGTGTACTCATTATCATGCATGGCCGTAGTCGTATGACCATAAACCCTCGCATCCCCGGGGGGGGGCACTGCTTCAGACGTGGTGCGTTTCACGCCGCCGGGTCGGTCGTTTGGGGACAGGCGAGCCGTCGGGGTTTGGCGTGCCGAGTGGACACCACTACGCAGAGGTTCACTTCAGCGTGCCTCAGCGTCCAATGATTTTCTGCGCCCGTGCACGAGTCGTCCCCGTGACCAGTCATCATCACCATCGCGATATTCCTGTCTCGTAACTTGGCAATTGGTGGACAAAGCATACGGAGTACATACAGACCGGGCGGAGACGGAGAGATCGCTTGAGTAAACAAGGTAATCGCGATTTTTTTATGGTAAAGCTGCACTAAGTGCCATGTCCTGCCCACACCATGTACGGCTACGTATCATCGTTGGCACTCTTTCCTCCCTTGACCGATATCACTCTTCACGGTCAGCCAGGCACCAAATCGCACGGGCCACGCCATCGCGTGCTGCGCAAGGTCTCTCACCTCCAAAGAGAGACATCACAAGCATAATGATCCAGGTCCCCCGAAGGCCGACGGCAGGCGACACCCCTGCGAGGATGGCGAACGCCACGGCGGTGGGGACAGCGGTCAGACCGGTCGTGATACCGGCCAGCCATTCAACCCGGTTGCCCTTGATCCAGGTGAGCACATCCTGCCATGTGCCCTCGCGCAGTTGGAACGACGCTGGGCAACCACATGAGCGAGCGCACGTGTACGCCTCCTCCTCCAAAATCTGCAGGCATGTATTAATAACAGTAGTATAAATAGTGCATACACAAGGCAAGGACAACGGGTCGGGATAGCTATAAACACTGCTGTACCAAGCATCATGATTCATAAACTCTTCGATGCTCTATTAATACATAGCTTGCCTCACCTGTGGTGCCCTAAAACTACCTTACATTTATCCTTTTGTCAAAATCACTTCTATAATAGTATAACCACCTGCCTCGCGCTCAGAGAGTCTACCACGATTTTTTGTCGCTTCTACGACCTTTGCTTTCTTCGCGTTCTTTGGTTTTATTTCTTTGCGTGCTTGCTTGCTTCTTGTGCCACACTTTTTTTCCCGAATAAAGAGAAAACAAATCTCGGAAAAAGAGAAAACAAATCTCGGAAAAAGAACAAGTCGATTTCGTTTTTTAGTGGTTTGGCAGGCTCTCTTTTGCTTTTTTTTACGGGCTGGTTGAAATATCTTTGGCACTTTTAGTTTTTTTTTTTTTCCTTTTTTCTTCTGCGTTCCGTGTGCGTGCGTGCACTCGGAGCACGGCACCGCGGCGGAGCCCGGCGCCGTCGCGGGTGTCGGCGGATGCTGGCGGACAGAGGGGGGGTTGCAAGGAGCGCGGTCGCTGTTTTCGTGGCTAGGCGTCGTGTGTAACTCGAGACATGAGGGAAGCATGAATGGGCTCTGTCTGGTCTCCATCTGAAAAATTAGAGATGAGTGTGTACGAGTCCATCTGGGTCGTTCGGGATTGTAAGATAAGATTCAGGCGGTGCTTATTTTTGCGAACCAAGCTGAACTATACAGAGAGACGTAAGCAGTTTAAGCACCAACATTGTCGAGATGGCGAACAAGGGTCACGGTGAGCACCGGGCTTCACGCGGGGCGGGCGACGGGGCTGACTGTGACAGAGAGGGAGGAAAGCTTTACCCGGACCGAGGTGATCGCGAGAGGGGCGGGCGGCGCACGAGGCTGAGAGAGCTCTGATGTTCATCGTTTTCTTTTTTGACCGGTGCAAGGTGCTTCAATCAGGCAAAAAAAAATATTACATGAGACATGAGAGTGGACGGGGATTTTATGTATATTTCCGATTTTTTCGGTTTCATTCATTATTTTTGCGGTGCTGCTGCTGTGCTGTGCTCTCTTCCGTACATACCACAGGTACATACCTGGCACAGCATATCAAAAGAAGAAAATAAGTACCCTACCTGGGGTATGTACGTACGTACGGCATGTGACTCTTGGGATTATCAAGTCGCCAGTTTGCAACTACAACAATAATAAAACTACAAGGTTCCCCTCCGGGAGGTGCCTAGGGGAGTGGCGCAAGAACGAAATAATACTCGTATGAAATCCTGCACACTTGTTTCGAAGTACAGTAGTACGTGCATCCACCCATCAATTTAACGAGAAGAACACGCACACATATTTTTGAGGACTCTATTAATATTAATACTGCTGTTTGCGGAATTAGTGTGGGATCATTACTACAATAATATAAAATAGGGTGAGTGGATACATTGATCCAGATGACTCGCGGCGATCGGTGCGAGGCGAACCTCGGAAACGAATTTTTATCTAGCGCAGTATAACATCTACGCTAGAGCAGTGGTCGTGCAACTGGCACGTCGTGTTTTTTATGCGATCTAAAACACATTGCACTATCTCCTACAGCAGTAGAGTAGCTTGTACAGGTACGACTGCATATACAGCAGTACTGCTGTAAAATGCCACGTGAGGAACGTACGTGTACTGATCCCCTTTCAGCTGGCTCTAGGATCTATCCGTCAGCAGTGTAGGATACACAACAATCAGAACTACTGCTGTGAGCATGTTTTTGGTACGAACACTGCTGCACGAACGATTTGTTGTACAGTACGAACGATTTGTTTTTCTTGTACTCGAGTCGACGAATATATCGATCCGGGGATAATTGGTACAGAGCAAAAAATGCCGGTCACACACTGCGGAAGGTACATGCATAGGCCAATGCCGATGACAACAACAACGAACACTATTAATAGTACTGAGCGTACAGCGCGGATCTTCCACATGCGCATAGTACCATCTGCTGCTGTTGAATCACATACAGCAATAAGCAGAAGAGAAGCAGGGAGAAAGGTGATGCTGGTGTGGTCGTGGCGTGGTCAAGTGATCGATCGAAATCTACGATAAACCAACTTTAACAGCCGCAGTACGATCATCCATACGCGCAAGGTGTGCCCACAGCTGCTGCTGCTGGGCAGCAGGGTTGTGGTGCTGTAGGAAGCTGGAGGTAAGCACGCTCTGTGCACTGCTGTGGCTATTGTTCTCTAGGGGGTGGTCCGTGCTCCGTGCAACACAAAAAAAATGTACAGGGATATACGTCATCCTGGGTACTTACGGAAAAATATATATATGGCAGACGGTGGAATGCGGACGGCAGGCTCCGACAAACACAACCAACCACAGCAACACTGCGCATATGGGTGTGTCGAACACGCACGGCGCGTGGGCGGCAGCGTTGGAACGATGGGATCTGTGCATGTTTACTGTTGTGTATCTGGTATACGTACTTCTCAGCTGTGTGCTCACAGCTCGTGAGAGCCTAGCGGAGAAAGCAGACAGCATGTACCGATACGTACGTACAAAATAAGGCCTCTCGTACTGAAACCAGGGAAATCGCCTTATCCACTCCCGCCGGAAAAAAAAAAAGGTTGAGAGCCCGCCACGCGCTCCAGAGTGCACGGATCGCGCCGAGACCACGACCAATGTGTCCGGCCGGGGTTCCTGTGTCCGAGTATTTGGTGTTTTGCCGAAAAGTGCTTTGTACGAAGAGAAAAATTGGCAAAAGTACGAAAATTTGACAGATATACGTATACATATATATTCGATCATCGACCTTCTGTCCGCTTCACGTAATTTGATGTAATTTTCTTTCCTGAGCGAAGCGCCTTGTATAATATCCATATCCTTACATCCATCCGTCCCTCTACTGATATCTGCAACAGATTACTTGTATGACTTGGTACAGCTATTAACCCTCAAGGGACACAGACATCGACCAAAGCACGCCAAGTTTGGTTGTCTAGGAGCACACTTACTTGTAGTACTGATGGGGTGGGCGCGGCAGCATGAGTACTGTATGTAGGAGCATGCTGCGCGTGTTGTATGCACGCCTCTTCACATTGCTATTGCACATATAGTTGTACCTGGTACTTTGGACACCGATATATCAAAATCCCAACCAATCAGATGCTGCGCAATCGGCACTGCTGTTCAGTACTGCTTCCGTTGCAGGTTGCAAAATGAAGCCGAGGCGGCGGAGAACGGGTAAAAAGGAATGACAAACGTCCAAGGAATGGAACCATAAAAAACCCAAATAAAAGCACGCTGACAAGTGAAAACGCCGACATATGTATAGCTCACATAGGAGGGACTGCGCGTGTCGTATGCACGCCTCCTTACATTGCTACTGCTGCAGTTATAGTTGTATCTGGTACTTCGGACATCGATAAATCAATTCCTGACCAACCAGATACTAGATACTGCGTAATCAACACAGTTCAGTAATGCCCCCCTTGCAGGTTGCAAAATGAAGCCGAGGCGGCGGAGAACGGGTAAAAAGGAATAATAAACATCCAAGGAATGGAACCATACATAAAATAAAGTAATTGTACGGTGACAAGCGAAAATGCCGACATTATAGCTCACATGGGAGGGACAAATAAAGGCCCGATTACGTCATGTATGTATTCTTCACAATAAACCAGTGTCCGTGTGCCCGCCCAACTGGACTTATAGCAGTACTTATCATATAAAAACAATCATTGTGCAAGGGGGTCAGCTGTGAGTACGACCAATGTTAAAGGCGGCATTGATGAAAACGTAGAACTACCGCTGTAGAATTATCAGAAGTACAAGATGTCCGCGGGAAATCAAAAGTCTATTGTGTCATCATTAATGTAGATGATAACTGGTAGTAGATACAGGAAAATCCGCCCGCGGGCGAGTGACCCTCTGTCTATATGCGCACCTCTCTGAGCTACAGCACAGCAGCCATTGTTGTCAATGCGGGTGATAAATAACCTTGGTTCGGAGCCTACTAAAGTATCTTTCATGTGTCCCTCTTGTCTCTTTCCACTATCTATTAATAGTGTGCTTTTGTGTGTATCTTGTGCTTGTCGTATCCAGTACGTCGACGTGGCATTGCATTGATTGTTTAATCTCCTAGAGTAACTGCTTGCTGTATAGTACTCGTACGTACACTCTTGCGGGGAGGCACGACACACGACGGGTTGTTTTTTTTTTCCCCTTTTTCTCTTCGATTTGTTTCTTTGTTTTCTGTTTTGGTTTGTTTCTTTCTTTTGATAGCTCTCTTTCATATAACGTGTATATCCTGCCTGTCGTATCTAGTATGACATGGCAGTGCATTGTCTACTCTGCTTACAGCAGTGTCTCGGTGGCGTAGTTTTGTGACCACAGAACTTGTATGTATCTCTCCACCGTAGAATTGAAGAATCGGCACGGACACTGATTGTGCTGGATGCCGACGGGTAGGAAGAACGGTCACACACATACACACGACATATTATCTTGGTGTCGAACTATGCGACCTGAGGACTTTCTTATCTTTCTATATTATAGGATAAAGAATCAGCCCATGCCCAGACACTGCGGTGTCTGTTCTTCGGTTATTTCTACCCGTCGACACCCAGCACAACCAGTGTCCGTGCCGAATTGGTGTGCTGGCTGCTGACGGGTAGAAAGGGCGGTTTAATATCAAGAACACATACACTGCTGGTCGTGGCAGGAGGGGCAATACCTACAAAACCGGTCCGACTTTTCGGGGTGTCACGAGAAAATGAGATCGTCACATAACAAGTCAGGCAGTTTCCAAAATTTTCCCGTGCCAGTAGAAAACAATCCGGTCGGGCGATCCTCCCGCTCTAACCAAGAAAAAAATATTTCGTGAACACCAGGACGAAAACGAGAAGACGAGAATTTCAAAATATTACTATTAATAATGCTGTAGTTGGAGGTGTGTGTTTTGGAGATGGAAGCACTTTGGGACCCCGAGATAGCGACCGAGAAAATAATGGGCTACTTCGTTGTTTTGGTGTTATCAATCGCGTAGGAGCTATACAGCAGCGTGAGCGCCCCCCAGAAGCCCAGTAGGGGTATATAGGATCATGCTGCGCCCGTGCTGCCATACGTGTGTGTGTGTGTGTTCTTCACATTAAACCGTTCTTCTACTCGTCGATATCCAGAAAGCCCAGTGTCCGTGCTGATTCGTGCACCCTAGACAGATACGAGCTCTGTGGTCAGACTACGACAGAGATAACACACCGTAATGCATTAATAGCCTACGCAATACCATGCCTTCGCACTAGGTGCGGCCGACACAACATAAAGAAAGACAAGCAACGCAGAACGAGAAAACCAAACCCAAAAAGAAAAGGAGAAGAATCTCAAATAAATGAATAAAATGGGAAGCCAAAGCTCAGAGCCAAAATGGACGTGCAAGGGGGAAGAAGAACTCCTTGGCAATGCATTGTAACCCACAGACACCAATCAATCAATTCGTATCTTCCCTCAATCACACGCAGCAGTGGCGGTTTCTGCAATCATACGTAAATAGTCACTTTTTACCGGCGTTGATTCTCCTCTCAACCCAACTCTCAAGTCCCAAGAGCCAAGAGGGTTCACACCGTTCTTGCTATCATACCACAGGTCGACATCCAGCTCAACTATTATCAGTATCCGTGCCGATTATGTTCAAACCTAGAGAGATACAAACAAGCAATCTGTGCTCGGAAAAAAAAAAAAACAAGACAGAAATACTCAACCAACACTATTGTCAACAGTCAAGTGAAGCAGAGTAGACAGCAGTGCAATGCCACGTCATCAGACTGAATACGACAGGGACGTTATACACGTTCTATGAAAGAGAGAAAAATCGAAGAAAAAAAAGAATTCGAAAGAAAAAAAACGAGAAAGTGTCGTGCCTCCGTATAGGTGATACGGCAGACTACCAGAACAAGCGAGAAACAGTGCCACCACATGAAACAGAGTAAGACTAAAAACGAAAGGAAATAACGAGTAACATCCAAACCGAAGAACACCAACGAAAAAAATAAAAACAACCTCCAGGCAGCCGCAGCAGTTTGTTGTACGAGTAGCATAGGCAGGTTCTACCTACTGCTGTAGTCGGTCTGGTACCTTGCTACCCTGCCTGCCGTCTCCTTCCTGCTCTCATCAACGGTGCCCCACCCTCGGAGAAAATGCGTCAGGCAATATCAAACAAACAACGCCGCCTCGTCATCCACCCACGGAGAGGAAGACTTCTTTCATAAGGTAAAAAAATAAGCAAATAGAAGAAGAAAAAAAACGAACACGAGGAGGATCAAAGTGCGAAAAAAAAAAGAGAAGACAAAAAGTGTTCGAACCAGCTGCAGCACTTGACCGTACGAGTAATATTAATAGCTATTAATATTAGTAGCTATTAATATAATTAACAGCTATTAATATTAGTAGCTGCCTGTTGGTGCCTTGGGTAGTAGGTACGAATGAACAAGATTCGGTTCGGTTTTTAGGAACAAAACAGCGGTGGCGTACATACGAGATCGGCGGGGTCTACAGCCAGTACAGCCAGTACAGCCAGTACAGAGTAGTCCTGCTGTACCGCCGACGTTGTACCCGAAAGATGTACTGCTGACTGTGTACTGTGTTATATACCGCTCTACAAATACAAACAGCAGTGGATGCTCAATGTTTGCACGATAATCTACTCCGCAGTATGTGTTGCTGTATGTATACCAGTTGAATTTATGGATATCTTCAGTCATCTCCACCAGAAGATGGCTCAGTCGACTGCGCATTGATGCTCGTTTCGGGGGGGGGGGACTAGCCTGGCGGATAACTGAACTACTAAAGCAGCATAGGATATACCAACATATTGATATTAATAGCATCGTCCGACCGCCCGTGGTGTAGATTCCAGAACCGGGTGTCACGACAGGTGCACTAACATAATTAATAATAATATACCAATAGTTTTAGTCCATCTTCTTATTTTCACGTGCGAGCCAGCCAGGCCTCTTCAAACTTCAAACTGACAACTTGTTCCAAAGCTGCGCACTTCTTTACTGCTGCGAGTACGTACATGCTACAGCAGTAACTATTGATTATATACAGCAGTACCTGTATCTGTATACATCTGGTGCTATCGAACAGCACAAAAAAAAAAGAAAATGCGGCACCATACTCGTACCTCACAAAAACTCGAGATTTGTATTTGTTTATACTTGTTCTCGACGCCACATTCAGCGCAGCACGCGTCAAGCAATCTCCGCTACACCAGCAGTGCAATACACAGATCAGGGTACTATTAATACTGCTGTTGTACACGATACTTCAGGCCTCAAGGCCGAGATCCTTGAACCTTGAAGCCCCCATATCTCTACGTATTCGTATACCGCCGTATCGCTTGCTTCTACTTTTTCGAACGGATCGTCTTCCGCGACTTCGTTATACACATTCCGATACCGACAGCAGCAACACCTACGAGTACCGTTTACGCATGATAGAATGTACCAGCTACCAGCACTATTTAATAGAATCAAAGAATAATGGCAACGGCGAAAAAACATACAACTTCAACCGCATGGAGAGAAAAATACCGGGCGGGGCTTGAATCAAAATTACGAATCAATAGAATAAATTAACATCAGGTTTTGGCGATCCTCGTACATACCACAATTAGCACCAGAATATATCAAACCCTTCGTACAATTAAAATTTAATGCCGCTCGGTATTCTTGTTCTTCTCACATTCGGTAGTGTACACGTGTGTTCTTCATTCAGATCCATCAACATCCAGCATAACCAGTGTCCGTGTCGATTTATCAATCTATTATTTAATAATAAGAGACTCAAGATCTGTGCTCACAAAACTACGCCACAGCAGATATAGCATTAATACACCATTGTTATGCAGTAAGCGGAGTAGACAATGCAATGTCATATCATCGGAATGGATACGACAGGCACCACATAACATTCTAAGAGAGAAAAACAAAAAAACAAAAAGGAATCGAAAAGAAAAGAGAAAGAAGGACGGGTTAGAAAACAGTTAATCCCGAGCGCCACCCGACCCCCCCGCGACCGTACGGCGGTGCCACGCCTGCCCCGCACAGCAGTCCTCGGGTGTCCCCGGCGAAAGAACAGGCACCGAGGCGTGGATGGTTGCCCTACCGGGTTGGTAAATAATCGCTACAGCAGCAGTACTTGGTACTCGAATGCTTTATTTTGGGTTATTAGCGGTCAGCGGTAGATCTACGTATTAATAGCCGTCAGAATTGTGGGCTCAAATCCCAACTTCTCTTGCCTTTTTGCTTCTTCTTTTTTGGTGGGGGGAGTGGGTAGGTGAGTGGGTAGGTGGGTCGGTTCGTGGGTGGGTATTTTGATTTTTGTTCTCGATTGAGATTTCGATATTTCGATTTTTCGACGTCCAGTTGTTTTTTCATCCTGTTTTTTTCTTGTGGGTATTATGTATTATACTCTTCTCGGTTTCTGTGACATGTAAGGCGTACCGCATGTAGCTGACACATACGTGCGCGGACCTCACTTTTTATTTTTTGGTCTGAGGTATAGATGTGCTTCAGTAATCATGTGTATTATCCTTCGCTTATTTTTATTTTTTCCCGAGGTATTCTTCCACTCCAGAGCTATTGGAGCCTGTCGTGTGCGACCACGGACTGCATTGTATTGTGGTGATTAGTTGAGGGCCCATCTTAACGAGAAACTTTTTTCATGATACTCTCGCCAATATTTTTTCGTTTGATTTGATTGGCATCTGATTGGTCGGAAAGTGAATCACCAAGCAGGAATTTTGACATTTGATTCGAATAAAACGAAAAAAAAAAAAACGAATTCGACAAGACTTCTTAAGGGACTTCTTTTGTTCTTCGTGTTATTAGTCAATTTGGGGAGTTCGTCCAACTCGACGTGGCATGTTCCTGAAACGAAGCAAGCCACGCAAACTTGAGCCGTGTCGTCGACTGCTTCACAGATGAGATCCACCATTCCTGAGAGACAGGGCCACCGGAGCAGCCGCAGCGCGAGGTCCGACGGCCCCTAGCACAGAGTAGACCATCCGCGGCCACGAAAAAAATTACAGGGCCGTCGCAAACCCAGTTTTTCATCCCTCTTTGCCTCGCAAACCACACGAGCACCGACCAGGTCACGACTTCGCTCAGAAGTTCGATCGCTGTATCCCCGTCGCTGCTGCCTGCGTGGGGCTTCGGGGCTCCGCCAGTCACCCAAGACGTCCCAAGAGCGATAGCCTCTTCGGCGGTGCCGGCAGAAATAATCGGCAGCCGACGGCGACGCCCCGGGGAGGACGCGGGCCGTCGCTCGCCTCGTTGGTTGCCTTCTGGTGTTCGTTGACCTTGTGCGTTATTCGATTTTATTTTTAATACGCTATTCGAAAGGACCCAAAGGCATACTTTTCACGAAGTTCCATTAAGAAAAAACAAATTCCTTTTTCCTATTCGATTATCATGAAAAAGGTTTGGGCCCTTATGTGAGAACGACAACATTCATAATTGAGTGAGCGAGTGGGTGGTTAGGTGGTTGGGTGGTGGGCGTGGGTAGGTGCCCGTTTTACGCTACGTTCATCTGTTTTAGCCCACTGGTGTAGCAGCTAATCACTACGAGTATTCAAGCAAGAGTGTCATATTAAAAGAAACAGAGTATGTACAAGAATAGACGAACGAAGCAATCCTGTATATTAGTAGGAGAAGGGCGAATCGCGCGGCTAACGGTATTTGCGATCTACAGCAGTCAGTAACTAACGGACAAGCCGAAGATAGATCAAGAGATCAACGGCGGCATAGATATCTGCACTGAAATGTAAGGACCCTTGGACCACTACTGCGTACGAATACCGAACGGTTCTTACATCTACGGACAGAGTTGCGCTAGAATGCGAAGAGACACCCGTTATCCTTGGTTCCCGAGGGTATCTGTTATCCGTTCCGCGAAGGAGTGCAAATGCAAAGATAGGCGGAGGTACGAGTACTTGTACTTGTTCTGTATGTACTACGGCGGTACCAGGTACTGGTATAATACTGGTACGATATGATATTTTGCAACTGCTGTACCGGTGACACGGACTGCGGAGAAAAGACTGCTGTCGCACAACTGATACAACCTGGTACAAGTATTCGTATACTCTGGTGCCAAATTAATGGTCAACGTCTCAGTCTCAGCTCTCGGCTGTGGTATCTTCATAACCACCACCTGGTATGACGAGAGAACGCGCGTACCTGGTGCATGCGAAACTAGTGGTCCAGGTCTCATCAGTCTCTCAGCTCTTGGCTGTGGTATTCCCCGTTATGCGCTTAGCGATGTACCATCGATTTATCAGCTACCTATTATCGAACCCCCAGAGGGTATGCATGTACTCTGGGCTCTGCCCTCGTGGCCTTTCAACTTTCAATGAAGGAAAGGACGAAACTCGGTTGTGGGCTTTGAGTTTGAGAGTTGGGAATCCAATCCCGCTCGACCGCACTTTTTGGACCAGCCAGTAGTTCCAGTGATATCTACAGCAAGAGTAGATATAATCTACCACTGCAGTTTTTGTCGTACCAGAATATGCGGCACACAACAGACTGACACACTGCACTGCAGGCCAAGAAACAATTCTGTGTCTGGTCTTCATAGACCGCCTCCTCCGTTCAGCTTTCGCAAGCCGCGGGTCTCGGGTCTCGGGTACTATTAATACCAAAAAATACCCTTCGGATGCTACGAAAGCTCTGTTTCGGCCCACGTAGGCCATACAAGCGAGGGCGAGTTTCAAACCGCGGCGTCTGCCAGTCTGCCAGTCAGTCTGTCTGTTTGCCAGACGCGCTCTCTCTACCTCGCTGCCCCCCTTTTCTTCAGTGCGAACGTTGAGCCTTTCCGTTTGTACTTTCGTACGTAATCAAGATTGGTTGGATGCTTGGGTCAAAAGGGAAAAAATGCAAGTTCGACATGGCGACGTCGGGGTCGTGGTCGGCCGAAGCATATCCTTTAATTGCAATTAGAGCAAATACACAGCGGAGGGAAAAAAAAACACAGGCTAGAGCCACGAGTACCTTCGAGGCCGTTGTCTTCGGTATGGCATAGGTGAGAGTTGGCAAAGGTCTGCGCGGGGGCAGTTGGGGTCATTGACTTGCGTTTTGCAACCGTTTCTGACGAAATGGCGAAGGGACATGGGGAAGAATACTCTCTGTGGCAATCGCCTGAGCAAGGCTATATGGGCTACGACAAGCAGTGAAAGCAAGGTGCCATAGACTGCATAGCCTATTGAAGGGGCCCCTAGAGCGGGGACGACTATGCGGAAGACGCACTCACTATGATCATTGTGCTCACCTCTTGAGGCTGCCATACCAACTCCCCCGTCTTGGTATCGACTGTGCTCTTGCCTTCTACATTCGCACTCGGGCTCAGAGTGCCTTGCTCGGCTTGCACAACGTTCGCGACAGTGCCTTTTCCTTCCATGCTGAGAAACCTACACTCAAACTACCGGGCGGCTTGCCAGCGGTACGACTGTCGTCTAGTGTAGCAGAGTAGAAGCACGTGGCTTTCGCTGTTCAGTCATAGGGAGCGACAAGGCAATGAATTGTGGAGGTGCCTCGTACAGCCGACAAAGTTTGCCAGTGTTCCATGATTTATGTGTCGAAAAATCGAAGTTTCGGCGTGCCTGTCGGCTAGAGGCTCTGATTGGCCAAGAACCTTTTGTTCAACCCCACGTATAGCAATGTCTCACAAGTGCTGTCATATTCTCTGTGCGTGGGGTTTGGTGTAGATGGTTGCACTGACTGGAGGAGTGCATACTCACCACGTAGCGTAGCCAACGCGTTTTCCTCCAGGCTGTGTTGAAAGACGAAAGTACCAAGTCGGACGTCCATTAGTGTTTATTTACACGCAGGTTTTTTCGTGGACGGACGTGTGTATGTATATATTTTTTTTTATTTTTATTTTTTTATCCATCACTTTTACTTCCCAGCCGGCGTCCCCGGTGGCTTGGTAGGTGGTCCGCGAGCCTATCAAGATCAATTTCGTGAGTTCGAGTCTCACCGAGTGCATGCTCATAGGGACTTTTTCTTGCATAAAATTGATTAGCGGAAAGCGCGAGAGCGTGAGTTATAGCTGTACATTCGATGAAAATCGACGAGCAGTGGGAATGCTGAACCCTATGCGCGATAAAAAATAAAGGCACGTACCGGGGGGGAGAAGGGACGACACCTGTGACCACGGCTTGTCCAGAAGATCGTCGAGGGTAAAACCTCCTACGAGTGGGCTGGAAAGTAAAAGTGATGAAAAAAACAAAAAAAAAAAAAAAAAAAAAAAGTCCACTCGTAGGAGGTTTTACCCTCGACGCGATCTTCTTATTTTTTTTTATTTATTTATTTATTTATTTTTTCATCATCATTTTTACTTTCCAGCCCACTCGTAGGAGGTTTTACCCTCCTCGACGATCTTCTGGACAAGCCGTGGTCACAGGTGTCATCCCTTCTCCCCCCCGGTACGTGCCTTTAGTTTTTGTCGCGCATAGGGTTCAGCATTCCCACTGCTCGTCGACTTTCATCGAATGTACAGCTAACGCACGCTCTCGCGCTTTCCGCTAAGCAATTTTATGCAAGAAAAAGTCCCTATGAGCATGCACTCGGTGAGACTCGAACTCACGAAATTGATCTTGATAGGCTCGCGGACCACCTACCAAGCCACCGGGGACGCCGGCCTCTGCTTATACGAGTATATGATTGTTATATTATGCTTGCCTTCTGACAAAATAGGGTAGTAGTGTGTGTGTGTGTGTGTTCTTCACATTAAACCGTTCTTCTACACTCGTCGACATCCAGCAAAAGCCCAGTGTCCGTGCTGATTCTTCACCCTAGAAAGATACGAGCTCTGTGGTCACAGACTACGACACAGAGATAACACACCGTAATGCATTAATAGCCTAAGCAATACCATAGATATAGATATGATGTCGTTCCTACTATACTGTACATAAACCAAAAAATGTAACATGATAGTGTGTGTTTTATCTTTCAAATAATGACAAAAAAATGTAGGCACACGTACCGGCGGGGAAGGGACGGCACCTACCTACCTGTGGTCAAGAAGATCGCTGAGGGCAAAACCTCCCACAGCAGTACCTGGTACGTGTTAGGCTGGAAAGTAAAATTGGAAGAAAAAAAAATGAAATAGAGCACATTATTAATAATATTATTATTATCAATAATTATTATTGTATTTTTTTTATTTTTTATTTTTTATTTTTTTTTATCCATCACTTTTACTTCCCATCAGCCCACTCGTAGGAGGTTTTACCCTCGACGATCTTCTGGACAAGCCGTGGTCACAGGTGTCGTCCCTTCTCCCCCCCGTTACGTGCCTTTATTTTTTGTCGCGCATAGGGGTTCAGCATTCCCACTGCTCGTCGATTTTCATCGAATGTAGCCAACTCACGCTTTCGGGCTTTCCGCGCTTATATCAATTGTTTATGCAAGAAAAAGTCCCTATGAGCATGCACTCGGTGGGACTTGAACCCACGAAATTGATATACCTGATGGTTATACTTAAATTAATTAATTATGGATACACACACGTATCAATAATAATATAGTAATGAGGCGCGACCTCAGAAATACCTGGAGTATACCTGGTATAGTATAGTAGCAGCACTCAGTATATAATCAAATCTCTGCGATGCATCATGAGGATCATGAAGCGAATTCGTACGGATTATTATTCTATTGTACAAGTAAGTATTGATTGTGTGTGCTGAATGAACCACAACACGAACGAATGTCACACAACTCACTATACTATTATTATATATAATAAATACTACTCTAACAACAACGCGGTCGGTCGTATGTGTACACACACACATATCCGTGACGTTTGGGTTCATTTTTTTTTATGCATGCATGTACTCTGAACATAGAAATGTTATACTATTACTATATATAGTGGTACATCGGCGTGAGACAATTTCCTCGCTGAATCAGATGTCGTGGTAGATAGATATATATACAAAAGGTTCCCCTCCGGGAGGTGCCTTCTGATGAATAAGGGAGTGGCGCAAGAGCGAAATAATATTCGTATGCAAAACCCTGCACACTAGTACTTGTTGTGTAGAAGTAGTACCTGCATCCACCCATCATTTTAACTTGAAGAACACACATATACTACATATTTTTGAGGACATACTATTATAATACTGTTCGCGGAATTGGTGTGGGACCATTACTACAATAATAAAGTAGGGTAGCGATATAAGTGGATATATTGATCCAGCCGACTCGCGGCGGTTAATTCGTACAATATATAATACATATATATCATTATTTGGGGCCACCGGAAGAAGAACTAACTGCTGTAACATGTTGATATTCATAATTCACGATGATGAGCTGCTATTAATAGCACGTGTCGTGTGCACGACGAGGGTGTGCGGGTGTACGGGACAACAAAAGAAGACACACAGCTTACTTGTTGAGATCGACCATTAATAATATATATATACTATCTATCATATATTGCAAAAATACACCTACAAAGCATATATTAAATTAATTAAATAAAATGTCGTGCCTCGAACGTACCTACCTATACTATTTTTAAATAAATACACTACTTTACTATGGTATGCTGGTACGCGGACGGTGCAGGCATTGATTTTGTGTCGAAGTCGGCGGAAGGCCTTGCGAAGATAGATGATGACCGTCATTGTGACCGTTTTCGAAGCAGCAGGCCTCGCCGTATCCGAAAAGAAAACGGAGACCATGCTACTGCGGACACCGAATCAGGCACACACCCCAGACCTCACCGCTCGTCATCGAAGCGGCGGGACAGAGATATAGACAGACGATGCAGTTTTTGTACCTGGGCCGTCTTCTTGTCGTCGCAATAAGTGCTGACATTATGCCAGAGATCACACGACGGATCCGACTCGCATGGGCATGCTACAATCGGTTCAAACGGGAACTGTATGAAATGGAGGATGCCCTGTTCACTCTAAAAGTGCGCACATGCTAAAGGCCGAGGTGATGGAGACCATGCTGTACGGGTGCGTGACGTGGACTCTTGGTCAGGAGCACTTCGCTGAGCTCCGAACGGCACACCACAAACTCCTCTTACGGATCATTGGCTTCCAGCGCCGGCAACGCGCTGACCACCTCATCATGTCGTACGCCAAGGCTCTCAAAAAGGCACAATGCGAGAGCGTTGAGACGACCATCCGCAAAAGACGCCTCCTCTTTGCGGGGGCCGTACAGCGGGCGACCAATGAACGCGGCTGACCCGCCGGGTGATGTTTGGGACGATGGCTGGTGGGGAGAACCCAGGACCAGGCCGACCGGAAAAGACCAGGCTGGGCCCAATGTCTAGCAGAGGACCTCAGGGTTTTCCAAGCCACCGACGGGTCAACGGAAAGCTCCCCTCTGCTGTTCGGAGTAGAAACGGTGTTATGGTTATGGCACGAGGGCGGCTAAGAGGAGCGGGAAGTGGTACCGGGGGGTCGTCGAAGCGGCGGACTGTTTCATGGCGAGGTGGCACCGGGACGAGGCACAGAGGAACCGGCTACGCCACGCAGCTGAGGACTGTTGTTATGATACTGCTTGGACGCCAAGAACGGCGACAACGGGAGCGGGGGAGGGGGGAAAGGCAGCTGCACTGATACAGCTGGCGACGAATGCAGAAACGAAATGATATAGATCGGGTGATGGCTAGGTATCGGTTCGACTATAGCTCTTATAGACTGTTGCCTGTAGCTCCCTCTCTTCCGTGTCGCTTCGTCCGCGCAGCAGATATCTGTCCTTCGAGTACGTATGTATGCTTTTCCGTCTGCAGCCTTTCTGAAGTCCTTGCGTCGTTTGTATTCTGTTTTCTTTTTCAAATTTTTGTTTTGTTGGTTTTATTGTCTTTTTGTTCTTATGTTTTTGGTCCTGCTTGTGTTGTTGTGTGTGTTATCGTACCCGGTCGCTGACATTTCACTTGCTTGACAAGAATCAGTGTCTCTCCAGGATAAGGAATCAGGACGGACACTGGATGTATTGATGAAGCTGGGTAGAAAGGACGATTTAATGTGAAGACAACAACAAGCATCTACACACTGCTGCTGTGTTGCAAGACTGCTGTGGCGCACAGCGTCTCTGCGCATATCTACATTTTATATGTCCCCTCGTGAGTGGGTCTCTCTGTAATATCACCCAAGGCTTTTGTCCCAGGGTATAAATAACAAGCAAGGCAGACTTCTACTCCGATCGTACTATTATTAATTAATTGGGCAAATGCCAAAATCAGGTATACCTGATCCGTTTGAGCCAAAATCAGGTACATGCTAAAACCAAGTAAAAAACGCGCGCCACGAGCGGTGTGATGTCCATGGCAATCCGGAAAAAAAAAAAGAATGCACCTAAAGCATCAAGCGTGCCACATGGCCTCAAAAATCTGAATTGTTTTGTTTCTTCAGGGTGTAGGTACCACGGGCTCCACTTGGACCTGCAAAGAGGCACTATTAATATGCTTCGTTTGTTTTGCCACGGCGGGAGCGCCAAGAGTATTTACTCTGGCGCCCCCCCCCCCATTGACAGCTATAAAAAGCTTCCAGACCGTCCTCGCGGAACCGCCTGCTCGGCACGAAATTATCAAGGCTTATCACGGTAATTTCGGCGGGACGGTAACGGCGGCGGTAACGGCGAGACGGGACGGGACGGGACGGTAAAACCGCCGTCAAAATGGTCCCGCCGTCCCGTCCCGCCGACAAAATCCCTGACCGTCGTCACTTAACCGTCCCGTCCCGCCTATAAAATCTCTCCCGTTGGAAATTACCGTCCCGTCCCGCCGTGACACCGAAAAATTACCGTCTCGTCCCGCCGTGGCACCTAAAAATTACCGTCCCGTCCCGCTGTGACACCGAAAAATTACCGTCCCGTCTCGCCGATAAAATCTCTCCCGTAGGAAATTATCGTTCCGTCCCGTCGTGGCACCGCCTCCGGCGGACATAACTTGCCTCTTCCCCTACAAGAAACATTCATTCGTGGTCGTCTGTTCCCATCCATTTCCACCACGAATTACGAAATTAATCAAGCAATTTCGAGTTGTGTACCTACTTCAATAGTAATTCCTATATAAATACATGTGGTATCATAAATCGTGCGCAACTCCCATCTGTAAATGAAATACGTGTATAGAATAGTAGTAGGCGTATTACCCACCTTGCAAAATTGGGTATCAACTACCAGGTATTCAATTATTAATCAGTCGAACTCACAGATCACGTATTTTCATCGTCTTGCTTATATAATACCTGGTCAGTGATACGAAGTTGCTGGGCACCACATTTACTTCTGCTAGGAAAAGCTGTGCTGGTGGTGTTGATCAGCAGCTGGTTGATGATTTGTTTTACATACTTTCAAATGAAGGTAAGTACAAATATTGCCATCTACGAAAAAGAATGAAAATTGCTACCAAGTAATAACTAGTGGTGGTGGTGTTTTTTCTTTTCATTTTTTTTAAAGAATCTTCATACTTCATATTTCCACTCGCAGCTGAAACCAGAGTAGTATCATAACGCACCACCTGCCACAGGCTCGCCACCACACACAAACAGCATAGAGACCACTCAACTCACGATCACACCAGTACTGGTGTGGCCCAAAAAGATTTCAGGATATTAAGGATAGCTACGTTGTTACGCAACAGCAGCGTTGGCAGTAGTCAGTTGCTACGCAACAACAATAACAGTAGTCAGTAGCCTATCGGTTCGCTGTCGGGACATAGCTAGTCATCTGTTGATATAGTTCGTAGAGTACAACAGTACACTGAGCTGTCATACGAGTAGCAGTTTGTTCAGAATGCGGGATTACTTGTTACGGTTCAGTACGCGGTGGAACTGTAGAACCCCGAAAAAACAGGCTGAGTTCTCCCGAGTTTTGCTTGTTTTAGTTTTGAGGTTACACTGCATTTCGAGGGTCCGGGGTCCCTCTGCAGTATTTTTGTTTTGAGTTCTAGATCGAGATGCGACACACGTGCACAACGCACACTCGCCCACTCTCCTTCTCTCCCCACCTGTCTCCTCTGCGAGACCGCAATAATCAACGACAAGGCCTTTTAGAGTGCCATCTCTGTCATCATCAGCTCTTTCGAGCTCGAAGCTCATGCTTTACCAGTCGGTTAACACCGATTGAAGTGCTTGCCTCTGCCACATGCAAGAATAATTATCAATAGGTTATGAGCCTCGACGTTCAAGCACAACAGCAGAGCTGCGGGCCGCGAGGTACGCCAAGTACAAGGCTGCGCTTCAGGACCCCGAGCTGCTGCTTCCGCTACGAGCTTCACGAGAGAGCTGCCAGGGCCATCCTCTACCTGGAGTTACTACGAGCTGCAGCAACTAGCACTGCTGCTGCGAGCGACTACAACATCGTACGAGTACAACGTCGCTGACTGCTGTGAGAATGGACAACATGACGGGCAACAGCGCGAACAACAGTCTGATCAACGCTGTGCGAGGAATCAAGTCATACACTGGAGAGAAGCCTGAAGATTTCGCTGACTGGCACAGGAAGGCTGGCTTCGTCATCAGCATGCAGCGCCACTTCACCGACATCATCGTCCAAGGACTCCCGGAGAGCTACCGCGACATCAAGCTGACGACGTATAAGGACCCGGATTTCGACCTGTCGAAGATCCAAGCAACAATGAGGCACCTATATCTGGACGGACTTTCGCGCGGAAAGACTGGGAAAATCGCTGGACGCGGCACCATCATGACAGCAGCAACAGCATCATCATCGGATACCAGCTCCGTTGTCATCTGCCACAACTGCGGAAGGGAAGACCACTATACGCACAGTGACACCGAATGCTTTGCGCAAGGAGCTGAACGCCCACAGAAGAGCAGCACGCACACGGCGGCTGTACTGCGCGTGGACACCGACGAGCAGCCTACGATCAACTTCGACGACGATTTTGACAAGGGCTTTCAGTTTTAGCTCTTGAAATTTCGCCACCGGAACATAATCCGGGGTCTTTGAGCAAAATTATTATCTACGCTGGAGTATCACATCAACACGGGGTCGTCGAAATGACGGTTTACGAGATCCTGTAAAAAGCGCTTGAGATTGTCGGAAAGATACCTTCCGGAATCGTCACAGCAACTGTTCGCTGAGACTGTCAGAGCTATGGAGTCGTCAACAACAGAAACGTGGGGTTAGCTGAAGAGGTATCTTTCAGGACCGGGCCACCGCATCAACTACTACAACTATTGGGATTACCGGGGAGAACGTCTGCTGGATCGCCATGTACATCACCATCTTCTGCAACGCCAGGAGGGACATCTGCGTCACCCCGAGGTCGCATACATCGTCATCAACTTAACGGCAAGATTTTCTTGTTTCGTAGTACGTAGCACGACACGCTTTCTTTGTACGGGGGGGCGGCAGAAGCGTGTTAAGCTGCTAGGCTATTTGTGAAGGTTTCTATATATAGTGAGTAGCACGACGTATCTTTTCTGGATGGGGCGGACATAAGCATATAACGTCGGCCGCTGCTACCACTACTTACTGTAGCTGTTTCTATTTTTTGGTCAACAAATCGTACCGTATGTGTCTGTCTGGTAAGTGTATAGTGAGACCCGCACGGTTTCCAAGGTTTTGTGTGTGATGTTTTTCGGTTTGCATGCTATTCCATGCGTCAAACCCGTCACATCAGTAGTATGCCTTTACGTTGCCAGGTTATGCGTTGTAGTTTTTTGCGTCAGCTGTAGAAGGATTGATCACCCGTCGAAAGCGAAGCAGGAGCAGTTGAAGTTGTTTCGACGTTGCAAAGGAGTAATGAAACTTTGTTGCGACATAGCAATGGATTCCACTTCGTTAATTTGCAGACAAGTAGTTCAGACAAACACTCTGACCAAGTAACCAGAGTCAGATAGTTTTGGGGAGATACATTGGAAGGTTAATTTATTCTTGATCGATTACATGATCGGGATATAGTTGACGTCTGATGATTCTAGTATAGTATACTGGTAAACTCGCATTTAACATGCAAGAGCACGTATTTATAGGTACAATACGTATAGTAAAGCAGCAGAATATGTTTTGTTTTGTTTGCTTGGATTCATGTCTTTCCTTTAGACACATATCATATTATATTACTAGTAGATACCGAATTGGTTCCTGCCAGCAGCATTTCCCCCGCAACAATTAAATTTATTGTTGTGTGCATTTTGAAATTATGGCATGTAACGCAGAGAAGTAACATAATTGGACGATTCGAGTTGATAGTTGAACAGGTTGATAGTTGAACAGCAACTTGGCTTTATGTCCCATCCATCGAGAGGTCGTATTAAGGATAGCTACGTTGTTACGCAACAGCAGCGTTGGCAGTAGTCAGTTGCTACACAACAACAATAACAGTAGTCAGTAGCCTATCGGTTCGCTGTCGGGACATAGCTAGTCATCTGTTGATATAGTTCGTAGAGTACAACAGTACACTGAGCTGTCATACGAGTAGCAGTTTGTTCAGAATGCGGGATTACTTGTTACGGTTCAGTACGCGGTGGAACTGTAGAACCCCGAAAAAACAGGCTGAGTTCTCCCGAGTTTTGCTTGTTTTAGTTTTGAGGTTACACTGCATTTCGAGGGTCCGGGGTCCCTCTGCAGTATTTTTGTTTTGAGTTCTAGATCGAGATGCGACACACGTGCACAACGCACACTCGCCCACTCTCCTTCTCTCCCCACCTGTCTCCTCTGCGAGACCGCAATAATCAACGACAAGGCCTTTTAGAGTGCCATCTCTGTCATCATCAGCTCTTTCGAGCTCGAAGCTCATGCTTTACCAGTCGGTTAACACCGATTGAAGTGCTTGCCTCTGCCACATGCAAGAATAATTATCAATACAGGAGACATGCCATCAAGCGGGACGCAAAACGTGCGCTGTCAAGGATGTAGGGCCGAGTATTACACACATTAAAACCTAATAGTAGTTTGGTGTCACAGTCAAAGCATGTCAATGTCAATGCAAAGTTGCTGTCTGTCAAGGGCAAAAGTGCTGTCTCCTAACATCTTTGGTGTGACCGACACGGACGCCACGGATGGATGCCTATCTCACGGGCGGGGTCGATCGACCAGCAGCGGCACTAGAATCACCACCGCCGCCACCACCTCCACCTCCACAACCACCAGTAACACAGCGCAAGCACAACCATCAGAACAGCCACCATGAGTTGGCAACGCAACAACAACAGTGCTCGAGGCAGGGGTGGAAGAAATCAGAAGACGTCGCCCGTGTAGTGGCAGCACTTCTCGGGGCTTGGGCTGCGCGGGTCGAGAAGAAAACGTCCGCGTCGGGACGGCTCTCTTCGCGGAACCAGCAGTGTGCGGGAAAAATTTCACGTACAACCGCGCCGACCTCGCGGCAGGAAAAAAGAAAAACATATTTACCGTCCCACCCCTCCGAAGAAAAAGAAAATTACCCGTCCCGTCCCGCCGTGGGAAAAGTATTTACCGTCCCGTCCCGCCGAGGAAAAAAATATTTACCGTCCCGTCCCACCGAGGAAAAAAATATTTACCGTCCCGTCCCGCCGAGGAAAAAAATATTTACCGTCCCGTCCCGTCGAGAAATTTGGCACCCGCTGTCCCGTTCCGTCCCGTCCCGCCAACTTTTTCTACTGTCCTCATTTTACCGTCCCGTCCCGTCCCGTTTTCATTTTGTTTTCCCTCCAAACGAGTAAAATCTGTCCCGTCCCGTCCCGTCACGATTCTCAGTCACTGTGATAAGCCTTGGAAATTATCATGCTGTACCAAACCTGAGACCACACCTCGACCCGGGGTGGTGCAGACGAAACGCCGAGTGTAGACGAAACGCCGAGTGTCCATTGTGCTGTAAAGACTGCTGTGAACATTAGAGCCTGGTATCAGTATAGGGCTACCCTATATATACCCCCTATACGATATGATATTTCCATAGTACTTGGCATGTTTTTTTTCGCCGGAACGTGCGATATATATCATATCGTATTACATCGCTATATATAGGGGCTTTCAGCACGATGTGACTAAAAAAAGGTGATATGATATTTATTTGGTATAATATTATGTGTGATGGTGTGATGTGGGAGAGCAGCAAGGGTTCCAAGGGAAGATGATCCACAGAAAGAAGAGGTGTGACACAGGTAGGTGTCTGTGCTTGGTCAAACTCAGACCTAGTTCTTATTGGAGTTCTCTTATTTTATTGGTGCGAAGCTTGCTCAAAAGGGGCAAGCGATGAGAAGAGTGAGAAGGGGGGGGGGGGGGAATGCTTTTTGAAGCCAGAAGTATCACATCTGGCTTCAACCGGCTATAATCTACTGGCAAGGGTGCATGCTAGATCCTCAACTTCAATGGTGCAACACCCCGTAAGGGTGCATGCGTTTTACCCTCGTCTTCAACAATACAACACCTCGTAGAATCTGACGTACAAACATACCACGTGCGTACATCTCTGTCGCCTCGGCTACTCAGATGCTATTATTAATAGTCTGCGTATAATGTCCGCGAATACAAATATCTTAATCCAAACGGGATACGTACGTGTACGAGGAATACTAGCCTGCGTACCGGATGCTACAACTACGAAATACTCGTATCTTATTCCAGACGGTAGAAGGGATACGTGTCGGAAGAATACTAACCTGCGCACCGGTATTACAAACACAAGACATATTCCAGACGGTAAAAAGGAATATAAGATCCAACTACTAGAATAATATCTAACGGTCCCTACTGATGATGGTTGGTCTATTTACTATAAACCAGGGTACTCTATCACATATGATATATACCTAGGTTGTGTTCGGTAAGGTACATACCGAGGCGTACCAGCGGTAGTATACCTCCGGTATACCGGTACCGAGAATGTCGGTACGTTCGGTATGATGTTCGTACCCGTACCGAGGACTTCGGTACGTTCGGTACGATGTCCGTACCGGTACCGAGGACTTCGGTACGTTCGGTACGTCGCGATGTCCATACCGGTACCGAGAAGTTCGGTACATTCGGTACGATGTTCATACCGGTACCGAGCGTATATCGGTACCGAGCATACCGGTACCGGGCTGATCGGGAAGGTAGGCATGGTATTCACCCGGTACCGCCACACACACAGCACCACCAGCACAGCAGTACCCTCTTCGCTCGGTACAGCTGGTGGTGCGTACCAGCCGCCCTCATGAGCGCCGCATCAACCTCCCCCAACAACGATGATGCCCCCGCTGCTGGCGGGGGGTCCAACAACGAGGCCCCCGCCGCTGGCGACCAAAGCTCATCATCGCCACAGCGCCGGCGCCAGCACCTCCGGAGGCAGGAGTTGTTGTCGTGGATGGTGGAGGAGGCATGGGCGTGCCAGTGATAAGGCCTGCTCCCATCTACGACAGCGCAACGAACACAGAGAAAGAAGTGCCGGCGGAGACACTCAAAGCTATCGACGAGTTTGTGGTGCCGGAGGGGTATCGGAGGGAAGGGACGCGTGAGGCCTCTTTCATGTACTCGCTCGGTGTGTACGTTGAGCCGATAGATTCGAATAGCAAGGCCTGCCAGTACTACTGCTTGGCGAGCGCACCGTGCCGTTCGAAGAAACACATGGTACCCTGCGCAGGCCGCGACCGCGCCAACGTCAACAAGCACCTCAAGAAGGCCCACAACATGACAGGGAAAGCCTCCCAGACGAAAGCAGCCAACAAGACCTCGGGCGCGGGCACAAATAGGTGCGCGTCGTGCGTGTGTGAGTTTTTTTTTTGGTGTTTGTGCGTGTATTCGCTCCCTGTAAGAGGCCGCCACCTCGCGGTGTCTGCTGCCGGTGCTGAACTCTTTCCCGCATCGCTTGATGCCGAGGACAGAGTGATAGAGAAACACGTTCTGAATAATCTTCAGCGTTAGGGAGTCGGGTGTTGGTTTCGAGGCAAGACGACCCTTGAGCCTTTTCAGACCCCATTCTGCGTACTGGTTACTCTCGAGTTTGAGCAGGCTCATGACTGGCGTCGTCCACGAAGTCTCTCTGTCTGCTGTTGAGCCGGTGGGGAGCGTACGTGCTTGTGTACCTGATTCAAATTCAAATGCTGCAAAAAACCAACCAGTACTATATAAAACCCGTTTTGACGATTGACGATCAGAAGCCATAATAGATGGCTCTCATTTTTCATCCACATATTTTTGGAGCCTCTCAGAACTAGAAAAATAATCTCCAGAAATAACGTCTCAAAAATTTCCCATAATAGTTGGTCTTGGTTTAATTCTATTTTTATTTTTATTTTTGTTTATTTTTTACAGTGTGTGGAGACACGGGTTTGATTTTGATAGTACCAAGTTCAAGTTTACTTGTTGTATTGTTTGAATTTGTCAATTGGTATTTGATATTTGTATTCATCATCATTTAAATTTATGAAGGTATACGTATCATTTTGTTTCTGTCATTTAATTTTTTTGTGGTGTGCAACATAATTTAAATTTTAATTTTAATTTCAAATTTAAGTTGTTAAAAGGTATGTATCTTCGTATTACATACTCGTTCATTGGAGATGCTGCTGCCCTTTCTTGTTCCCTTGTTCCCCCAGAGTCCGCGAGCTCATGGCGGCCAAGTATGCGGTTGAGATGTTCTTGCCGTTCAGCCACTTCGCGGCCAGCAGCATGTGGGACGAGATGGTCGGGGTAATGGCTGGAAACGGCCCAACGTTCCCTGCGCTCCCTGCGCGAAAAGTCAAGCGCCTACTCGTGGAGCTGTACATCGCCACGAAGAAGGTATGTTGTGGATAGGATGGACCAGTAAGAGTATGAAGCAGCCCGAGTACTACGCAGTAGTACCAGACTCCGGTTAAGATCACCAGCGTGCTTGGAGTATTGAAAAAAATCTGTGTCATCCCCTGGCTTATTTCCGAGGAGCGTTGGGTACGGGTACATGTTTTAGTTTTGACCCTATAAAATGCCTATATAGATATATTAATAAATTTAAATTAGATTGCGATAGTCGTCCGGTCTACGGCTGCTGCCGTATCTCATCGGGAAAAAATGGCGGTCGTTTCTTGACGCTCAACAGTTTCGAATACACCTTGATACATATTGTTTATATTTTATAATTTTTGGAATTTTGAATGATTTGATTTTGATTTTATACTGCTGTATTCAAATGCTGTATTATATTTTTATTCTTATTTTGTTTCCTAAGACACACGTTGTACTTCTGCTGCTGCCCGACGAGTACATCCACCTCGACTTGCTGTAGACAAATCCCAAATCAAGTCACAAGTCACCTTGCGTGTTTCGATTTCCCAGGCGGTGGTCGGGAGCATGCGAGAGGACATGCAACAGGCTACGCTCCCCATCTTCCACTACCAGGTGGACATATGGGCCTGCGAGGTGTCTGCACGTAAATTTCTCGGCGTTCACGTCTACTGGGTTACAAGCGAGTTCAAGCTCCGACACGCCCTTCTTGCTGTGAGTGAACATTAACGTTTACATTCAGGCGGAGTATTGTGCAATTTGTAACTGTCTATCAAGTTTGCAAGTTTGATCTCGAGCTCAAGAAACGCCCAAAGCAGTCGTGAGCTAGGAGGAGGTTGGTATTGTTGTTTCACATGCATGCCTTGCTATTTGAGTAAGCGCCCCGGCGGTGTGGTCGACTTCACGCGTGTTTTGTTATGAAACTGAATTGGTGGTCGAAAGGGAGCTGAATGCATGTGCAGAATCGAGAGTCGAGAGTCGTATTGCGCGCATGTTAATTCACGCAAATGCCCCCCCCCACCCCCTATCCTCCCCTTCCCTCCCCTCCTCGACCCTTGGATGCGCCCTCTCCTTCTGTTCTTGCATCACAGGTCAAGCCCTACGCCCCTTCGTCGGCAGTTAACGACACCCAAAGAGCGAGCGACATCCTCTTCACAATCTTCCGGGCGACGTTGGGCGAGTACGGCATCGAGGTCGCCGACCTCGCTGGTGGTACGACGGACAGTGGTCCCGACGTCAAGGCGATGGGCGTCAACACTCTTCTCGGCCTACACGACGTCTACTGGGACTGGTGCACCAGCTACGCTGCCACCAAGGCCGCCGAGCATGCCTTCGGCACCTCGGCGGACATTCAGAAGTCCAAGAACCTGGACGCCCGCCGCATCATCAGCCTCGTCACCAACACCGCGCAGAAGGTCAACCAGTCTCCCCCCTTCAAGCAGAAGTTCGACGAGATTCAGATGGACATGCTCGAGGAGATCTTGAAGATCACGAAGCACGCGCCTCAGCGGTGGCTGGGCATGATTCGCACGTTGGAGCGAATCATCCGGTTGTGGCACGTGTTCAGGAGGGTCTTCGCTGAAACGGGCGCCAGGTTTCCTCTTGACGATGCTGACAACAGGCGCGCAGTCCTTGAGCTCTACTCGCTACTGCAACCTCTTTCTGCGATAACGCGTGATGGCCAACCCGGTGGGGCACCGATGACCGCGGAGATCCATATGGCCTTCGCCGCGCTGAAGAGGGACGTGCTCGACGAGACGAAGGACCTCAAGGTGTTCGACATTCCGCCCGCACCGGGCTCGCCGGAGGCGGAGCAGGAGCGGGGCAGCGTGCCCAAGGGGAAGAGGCCTCCACTGCCCCACAAGATGGTGTCTCCGGGCAACCTGCACCCCGTCACTGTCCGGACGAGGAAGGAGCTGAACAAAGCGCTCCTTTCGAGGCTGTACGGGCGAGTTTGGGACGACAATTCCGCTGATCCTTCGCCGTTCCGCGATCTCGCCGTCGTTCTCACCCCGCCATTCAACACCGGCTTGTACCTTCAGAGCCTTCGCCTTTCCGTTGCGGACAAGGAGCATATGCCGACGGGGAAAGAATACATGGCCCCGACGACAGATGAAGAGGAGAAGGAGAAGCTCGCTGGAATTTGGCGTGTGGTCAAGGAAAGGGCGATGAAGGCCGCGCGGGAGGAGAAACTCCGCGCCGAGAAGCGGAACGAAGCCCCAGAGGTTCAGGCCCTGAAGCGCGCTCGAGTGGAACCCAGTCGCTCGAGTACCCCAGCCAGCGTGTTTTCGTCGTTCGGGCGGAGGGCGGCCGTTGGCGGCGACGGCAGCAGCGGTGTGCGTGGTGCGGAGCGCGACCCGGTGGCGGAAGCTGTGGAGAGTGACATCGTCCGGTACCAAGCGCACTTCATGACCCCGGATGAGGTATGCGTAGTTGGATTTGGATTTGCGACAGGCGAAAGCGTACATGTATTGGCGAGCCGTGTTTTTTGCTAAAATGTGATTTGCATGTGAACCTTGTGTCTTCGTTTCAACAAAAACTTAAACTTAAACTTCAGCAGTACAAATAAAAATAAAAATGTACACTGCGAAAAAAAAGCCGATGCAACGCGGGTAGGATTAAAGATTAAGATTATGATTACACTTTTCGCGCTCATCTCCAATATGTTTGGCCCTCTACCGTTCCTCCCGTCTGCCTTCTTGTCAATACGCAGCTGCATCCGAAGGACGTGCTCGGTTGGTGGGCGACCAAGGGCAAGAACCACTTCCCCACCCTGGCGCCTGTCGCCCAGCAGGTGTTCGGGAACCAGACCTCTGCTGCGCAAATCGAGCGCGATTTCAGTGGTTGCGGTAACCTCCTGACGGCGAATCGGAGCCGCATGGACACGTACTGGGTGGAGATAGTGATGTTCCTCAAAGCAAACTTCGATAGCATCCCCGCGTACGGTGCCATCCCCATGATCGCTCCGAAGAATATCCGTTCGTGTCTTCCCGGGCGTTTTTCGGGGGAAGACAAGGACTTGTTGGAGGCTGAAAGCACCTTCGACCTCCTCAACAACACGGAGGCGCCGACAGCCGATGGCATGTCCGCTGGCATGGAGGAGGAATAGGATTCTTAGGCGGAATGATATCCAGAGACATCTGTTCTGACACGACATATCTGGGCATTTTCCTGGTTACTGGTCGCGTGGGTGCACAAGTTCCAAGAGGTCCGTTCGATACTTGCACCTGTACTTCAGTTGGACTCAGGAGTAGTTTTAAGTTTTAGGATTTGTTGGCCGTTCCTGTTTTGATTTTGCAACAGAACAATTCGTAGCTTGGAATTGAAATTCAAAAATTCTTATCTTGAATTTTCGAACACAACCTTGGAAATTGAAATCGGTTGTCGTTTTTGTTTGAATTTGAATTTGCTGGTCTCTCCTGTGTTCGACTTTCAATGGGGAGAGTCTCGGATTTACTCCGTATAATATTATTATTAACATTAATATTTTTATTTTTGTTTGGTTTCATTCAATGGTTTCATTGTTGCACGCACACATACAAACATTTTTGTTTTTCCACGTGCATTTTGAAATTGACATTTTCGACGGGCAATATGAGAGACGCTCCGCACACACACCGCCGGTATCGCCGGTATCACCTGTACCGGTACCGGTTTGGGCTTCCGTACCATACCGAGAAGCTCGGTACGTTCGGTACGGTGTCTATACCGGTACCGAGAAGTTCGGTACGTTCGGTACGAAATTCGTACCGGTACCGGTGGTGCCGGTACGATAATCCGTACCGGTACCGAGAAGTTCGGTACGTTCGGTACGATGTCCGTACCGGTACCGAGAAGTTCGGTACCTTCGGTACGATGTCCATACCGGTACCGAGAAGTTCGGCACGTTCGGTACGATGTCCGTACCGGTACCGAGCATACCCGTACCTTACCGAACACAACCTTGATTTATATACGTCCGCTATAAAGGGAAATATCGGCCTATATAAGGTGGTATAAGATGATATATCGGCCTATCTATATGAGATGAAATACGTGATATAGCTATCCGATATGTGGCATGATATGACGATTTGCTGTCTTGACGATATATATGTCTTGCATCTTTCGGGCGTACTTTTTGGGCGGAATATAGGTGCAGTATATACCTGATACATATGTACGAGTAAGAGTACGAAGCGTGGCGCACACACAAGAGAACGTACCAGGGGTCTGTGCCCGCTGCTGTCTTCCTGTCGTGCGGGTTTAATCCGCGATGAGCGAGTCGAACGCGCCATCGCCTGCGGCCACAAGCGAGCCACACAGCTACATACAGCAGTCGCCTTCGACGTCGTCAAGCGCCGCCACACATCTACATGGAATATATCCTCCAATGTATCCTCGCGGAGGGTTGCTGTATAATCATTCATGCATTTGGTGTGCCGGGTAGTACGTAGCGGGCACAGATCGCCAAGTACCGATCCAGTGATTTACCATCTCAGTGTGGCACAGGCCCCAACCACGAGGAAGTGCCGATGTGACACGGCGGTGATGTACATATATACCGTAGACAGATACCTGGTAGGTGATCATAGCACACGAAAACACGATATATATTCGTAGAGCAGATATGACAGGGACATAATATCACAATATACAAGGTATTATTAGGTATGGCGATTGGCGTGTATACCAGCTCGTAGCTGGTGTGTACGCCTAGACTCGATTGCCGATGGCCGGTCAATACACAGTCAAAATAAATGTTCGAGGCAAACGTATAGCCACTGTTAGGTGACTTGTACGAGAAGCTTCAATAGAAGAGAAGAAGATGTGGTGACCCCAAGCCACAGTGTTGGTTCATTTGCTCAGCTGGAAGCTGATGATGGTGAGCAAAAGTAGAATGAGCTCAAAGGGGAGCGATGCGCGTGTGCGCTCACGGCTCGAAACAAAGGACGACCCCTACAAATTCGTTCAAAAACAAAAATAGGGAAATACCCTTGCATTCAGTTCAATATAAAACAACACGGAGACCCGCAATTCTACTGCTAAAAACAATAAAACTTGGGGTACGTACTCATGACCCTCTTGTAGCCTATATTGTTACTTCAACCACAACTAAAACTATGCTACTGGTCCCGACGGGATACTGAAGATATCCTGTCCATTATTTACCAGTGCGCACGCACCAGGTACTGCTATACATGTGTGCTGCTGGCTGTAGATTCTGTACGTACGTAATACAGTAGATCCACGATGCGCTGCTTGTTATTGAGACCTATTATTATGCAATATGCACGAGTGCACAGCGGTAGATATTATTGTAGGACTGCTGCTGCTGTATACTGCTACTACTCACAGACTGGAAAACTGTCCGCGGTACTTAGAAATGCGTAAATGTATACCAGATGACGCAAGTGTTATCGAGTAACGACTATGATGGCTACTGACAAGTATCATCCTTAATACCTCCTCCCGTTAAGCATACACTTTCTTACTCTGCGTTACATGCTAAAATTTCTCCAAAAGAAACACATGCAACATCAAGTGGTGATGTTGCTATTGGGAACAAACAATATGTACATGATGTACCTACCGCATGAGATCCAAGGAGTGGATTCAACACGTACAGGACAACAAAATAACCGAACATAGAATCGTTCTGTTCTTGTATACTGTTGTAACACCTGCTTGTATGAGATGGGTGTATACCTAAATTATGGTTGCTACAGGAGTACCTGGTAGCCTTGTGTTATGCAGCAGCGACTAGATGATACTGGCTTCTGCTGTAATAGGTGTCATCCCTAATACGACCCCTCGATGCGTAACACCGAACATAACTGGATTTTGAAATTCAACTCTGGAACAATGTACTCGTTGCTTCTGCGTTACATGCCATACTTCAAAAATGCACGCACCAAGGCCATAATTGTTGCGGTGAAAGTATTCAACTTAAACTACTGAGAGCCAACTCATTCTGCTAGAATACCCAGGGGGTTACACAAAACTAGCTGATGTAACATATCCAGCTCTGCTACTTTTCTGCACACGTTATGCAAGCTTAGCTACCAGTCCAAGAATCATCAAACCGTGAACTACATTCCAGTCAGTTAAACGACAAAGGAATACTAAATATGTGAAGTAGTCTAAAACAGTAAATTTGTTCATCATTCCGCAACAAGAATAGGAGTGAACAAACTATTAACGTTCCTGCCGCCCACAATACAAACAAAGGAGCATGTTTTGGATTCTGCCAGCTTAACGCTGTAACAAGGCATACTGTTATCAGAGACATCCCCCTCGTGTATGCTAATCTCCTGTTTGGACTCATCTAGGTGCAATGTTCTCCTGCCATACATCCTGAAGCTCCGGAGATGACGTACTCTTTTCAACTACACATTCGAACCTAATGATTCGACTTGGTTACAATGCACCCTTACTTGGTACTGACTGCACTTTATCTTTAATATTGCACAACACCGGTCATTGTACTGCACTGTAGGGAAGATGGACGGGATGCGCTACCAATGAATGCAAAAGATCCAGTGATCAGTTCGTTGACCCATGGAAATGAAATTCTTATCCGCCCCGTACAAATTGAACATGCGACAACCTACAGCTTCGGTAAGGGAGACAATACAGTTCACGCTTCCAGTGGCTTGACCTTGTTGGTGTAGACGTCGGTGGCCGTCCGATGTGCTTGGTCCGTCATTCCTTGCTTAGGACTTGAGGCTCAACTTATGTTGAAGTTGGAGAGGTAGTCTTTTACTTTCTCTCAAAACTGATTGTCGTCTCAGCTCCGCCTCCACTTGTTAATTAAGCAGTCAGTGTCTGCTTCTTGGTCCCGATGTTGATGGGCTCTCCGTCCAGCAAGAAGATGATTCCTGAAGTTGGCTTGCGGTTGTACACGAAGGCCGTAGTCGCCAGTGGTTCTTGATCGTCCTGTGTCGATGCCGCAGATCCTGTCCCGGGGTTTGCCCGTGGTTGTCCTTCCGATATCGTGAGCGTGTGGACCTCCTTCAGCTGACGGTTTGTCTCTGTCTGTGTTCTCTGGTTTGGGCTCGGCTCGTGTGGAGGCACGAGTCAGGCACAGCCCTCAAGAAGCTGACACCACCCCTGGTGAAGCAGGCGGTGATGTCTCCGCTGATACTCCGGTGATGACAGACGATGATGATCCAGCTGATGATACGGTGATGCCAGACGATGATCCAGCTGATGATCTATCTGGTGATCCCAGATGATGTTGATCCAGTGATCCCAGACGTGCATGCTCCGGTGATCCCAGACGCTGATGCTCCGATGATCCCAGACGATGATGATCCAGCTGATTCAGATGATCTGGTGATCCCAGATGATGTTGATCCAGTGATCCCAGACGTGGATGCTCCGGTGATCCCAGACGCTGATGTCCCGATGATCCCAGATGATGATGCCACGATTATCCCAGATAGATATTGATGCTCCGATGACCCCAGATGTCGATGATCCGATGATCCCGGGTGAGGCTGCTCCGGGAATGAATGGCATCGTAGTGTTTCGGTGGGGATTTTGATCACCCAGTTTTCCTCCTCCGAGATCCGAAAAGGGTCTCTATTGGTGTAGGCGAAATCCACACACGTGTCCGGGGGGTCTTCCCCCGATGCCCTCTTGGGGTGCATGCTGTCGAAGGTCTCCTCGACGCTTGGATTGTGTACCGTACTGGCGGTCTCATGATGCGGTGCATTCAGTGTGACTCCAGCCAGAGTGGAAGATGCAACCCCCCGGGCGAAGCAGCAGATGCGTCCCAGGGTGAAAAAGAAGATGTAGCTCCTGATGATGATGACGACACTCCAGCTTGTTGCGGTAGTGTTCCAGTCTCTGATGATGGCGTTCCGGTCCCTGATGAGGAATCTTTAGTCCTTGGTGATGGTGTTCCGGCCCCTAGTGAGGATACTCCAGCTCCCGTCGATGATGCTCCGGCTGTTGTTATCGATGACGTGTCCTCTTCCAGAAGGTTGCTTGCGGACGGCTTCTCGTCGTCGTTGACCGGAGGTGATATCGCGCTCAGTACAGCGCCGTGACTTTGCGGCGGGTAACGTTCCGAGTCGTCGTGAGATGTAGTCTTGTGTAAAGAACACCACTTCTGCTCAGCTTCATCGTTGGATCCTGCCTTGATCTTGGAAGATTCCTTGTTGTACTAGTTGACTAGTTCTTGAAGAGCCCGCTGACCATCCCGGCACGTACAAGTCGAGTAGTCAGCAATTACCTGTCAAAAGACGCCTGAGCTCCCGTGCCGGTCGTTTCTTCGGTTGGTCGGGGTTTCCCTCTGATCAGGCTTGCAAACTCTCGGCGCGCGACGCTGAGCACTGCCGCCAGCCTCTTGCGCCAATCGCGAAAATCCCCTGGTTTGTCGCCGTCGGACTTCGTCGGTCCTTTGATAGCATTGGCGAGGTTGCCGCTGTTGTTGTTGAAAGCTGAGTCCCCCATGATGATTAGTACTTGGCCAGGCGGTCTTGTAGGATACTACGCCAGCAGTACCGTATGTACAGCAGTATCTCTTGGAGTGGCTGCCGCACAATGCTCGGGAATCCCGAGGCTTTTAATTTGTCGTACGTGCGTATGATACAGCAGTACAATACTCGACTTTGGGTCGAGATTTTGGAGTCCCACACTAGCTTCGTATGAGAAATATGGCACGAGGTGAAATGTACACACACCTTCAACAACGCAGTGATGCTCGCTGGGTATCTCGCATAGATGAAACAGTCCTGACTGCAGTAGTACGGTAGCAGTTGATAGCAGACGCCTATCTATGCGGGACCCTCTGGATGCGCGCAGTGTAACTGATACCGCTCACTTTACGTTTGAAGTTGGTGTCGTACTTGTATGATTCTACAGCAGTAGTACGAGTAGTGCACTCAGGTACAGTCTTAGTAGTACGTAGCTACCAGTACTGCTGTGTGAATAACTTGTCGTATCCTCCTCGCAGAAACTATTGAAAAATAGTTCTCGTTCCAACAAACAGTCGTGTGGGGTCACAGACCTACGTGAAGTGCTAGTGACGACTGCAAAAAAAATAATCTCTGTGGGGCCGACGACCCTCTTGGAAATTTATAGAAGTTCAGCGCTCCTTTGACTAATATCAGAATACTTGTCGGGAGTTAACTTCTATGTCGCTGTAGTAACGGCTGTCATGTAATCTCTCTGGGGCCGACGACCCTCTTGGAAATTTATAGAAGTTCAGCGCTCCTTTAACAGATAGCAGAATGCTTATCGGGAGTTAACTTCTATGCCGCTGTTGCTCAGAGTGACTGAGGCTTATGATCCACGAAGTGGACTACACTAGACAGAGCTCCTTAACCCCAGCGGTGCTGTGGGTTGTGGCGAAGTTGTCCTTGACAGCGTACAGCAGAATCTTACTCGACGCGTTGATCGAGGTTTTTGTATTTTCTAGGCTCCCTCGCATTGGAAGGTCCTGTCAGAAAATGGTGAAGTCAGGGACTCCTATGACAGACAGCTATCACGCTTGTCGGGAGTTTGCTTCTGTGCCACTGTTGTAGTGACGACCAAAAAAAATCTCACTGGGGCCGGCGCCCTCTTGGAAATTCGAAGTTCAGCGCTCCTTTGACAGATAGCAGGGCGCTTATTTATCGGGAGTTAACTTCTATACCGCTGTTGCTCAGAGTGACTGAGGCTTACGATCCACGAAATGGACTACGCTCAGCAGAGCTCCTAACTTTCAGGCGTGCTGGGTTGTGTGGATGTGGAGTTGCTGTTGAGCAGCGTACAGCGGTTACACTCGAGTTTTGCTCGAGATTATTGGTCCTCGTCTATGAAAAGACAAAGGGGAGCAGGTGAGATTTTCACAGCTCCTTACGCGGTGGTGCTCTGTGGGTGTCTCTATCGTAGTTACAGCAGTTTGATTACAACAGCAGTAGTGAACTACAGCAGTAGTAGAATGCCCTACGCAGGACCCTCTTAGAAGCACGCGGTGTCCGTACCACGTGTCACTCACGTTTCAACGAAGTATGTAGATCTTCGATGTTTGGTTCCTCTCGTCGTGGAAGAAGCTCCCTTTTTCGTACGTAGCAGCAGGTTTCTTGATCTAGAAAAAGTCCAGTCCTCCTCCTGCTGTATAGCGAGCCAGTAGAAGTTCAGGGTGGCGGTCTTGGGCCACCGTTGCTAGTGGCTTGCCGCGTTTACGCGTTCCGAGGCTCATAACCTATTAGGTATGGCGATTGGCGTGTATACCAGCTCGTAGCTAGTGTGTACGCCTAGACTCGATTGCCGATGGCCGGTCAATACACAGTCAAAATGAATGTTCGAGGCAAACGTATAGCCACTGTTAGGTGACTTGTACGAGAAGCTTCAATAGAAGAGAAGAAGATGTGGTGACCCCAAGCCACAGTGTTGGTTCATTTGCTCAGCTGGAAGCTGATGATGGTGAGCAAAAGTAGAGTGAGCTCAAAGGGGAGCGATGCGCGTGTGCGCTCACTGCTCGAAACAAAGGACGACCCCTACAAATTCGTTCAAAAACAAAAATAGGGAAATACCCTTGCATTCAGTTCAATATAAAACAACACGGAGACCCGCAATTCTACTGCTAAAAACAATAAAACTTGGGGTACGTACTCATGACCCTCTTGTAGCCTATATTGTTACTTCAACCACAACTAAAACTATGCTACTGGTCCCGACGGGATACTGAAGATACCCTGTCCATTATTTACCAGTGCGCACGCACCAGGTACTGCTGTACATGTGTGCTGCTGGCTGTAGATTCTGTACGTACGTAATACAGTAGATCCACGATGCGCTGCTTGTTATTGAGACCTATTATTATGCAATATGCACGAGTGCACAGCAGTAGATATTATTGTAGGACTGCTGCTGCTGTATACTGCTACTACTCACAGACTGGAAAACTGTCCGCGGTACTTAGAAATGCGTAAATGTATACCAGATGACGCAAGTGTTATCGAGTAACGACTATGATGGCTACTGACAAGTATCATCCTTAATAGGTATATGATATATAACATTATATATATTATATTGCACTATATATATGATATATCACACGATATATGACATGTATACCCTGCATATATCACATATCATAGCGGTATATCGAAAAATGCCCGTGATATGGACATGACTAAGAAATATCAACTTTTATTGCTTAGACCTATGCCAATGGCAACGCGAAGTCCGAAAGTTTTTTTTCAAAAATATTGCTTTGAAAAAACACCCGAAAATATCCTCGTACCGCTGCTGTGGGAAAAAAAGGGGAAAAATGTTTGATTTTTCCTTCTTTTTTTTGCAACGGCTGCAGGCGGCGCAATTGGTTTTCTCTCGTTGCAAATTGTCAACACGCTGATAAAAATCAGCTCGTGCGACGATAGATGCTCGATCTCGATATAGACTCAGCCCAAGGCCAACCCGCTTGGTGTCGGGCAAGGCCAACGAGTATAGATGACGGCATCGAAGATAGAAAGTGAATACATGCTCTAGGGGGCGAGAGCTTGCCGGCGGCGTCCTGCGGTATCCTCTCAAACCTGAAAAAAAGCCTGTTTTTTGCCATTCGAGACGGCTCGAGAAATTTTGTCTTCTGTTTTGTACACATCAGCGGCTATTTGTTTTTTTATCGTACGCCTGGCCAGCGCCCGCCGCACGTCACTGGCCATTGTGTGAAGACGGTGACCCAAGGGTGGGCCGGAGCCCCTAACGAGCGCACTCCGGCCAGAATTCATGACGCAATCGTTGGTTTTGTCGATCGATGTCTGTCGAGGGCTCGGAATCTCGCCGCTTCGAACCAAAGATCGGCCTGAGTTTTTCTCAGGCCGATCTTGGCCCAACATCGGCCCCAGATTTGCTTTTTTCGGGCTTTTCCAAAAGTTGGGGACTTTTTTTTTTTTCTGAACGTGCCCATAGGAAGCGTGTTCTAAAATATTTTGGCGGGGATCTTTGGAATTCAAACTTTTTATTGATACTTCGGGTTGCCATTGGCATAGGTCTTAGTCATGTTTTTTGGGGGGGTATATATATAGATATCATATACCCCCCCGATTTTTAGGTGATACCATGCTCTAGTGAACATAGAAGACAACAAAGTACACACAACAACTAACTGAAGCACATCGCACACCCCCACTGGAGAAAAAGTGAAACCAGCGTACGCATGTATGCATGTATACTCGTATACGTACTTTTACGTACGACGTACGAGTACAGAGTTTATACGTCAATACAGAAGAATTTCAAGCGAGGGAGGGCAGACGCATACGGAGAGAAAACACAGTGTACGTATGGCCTCTCTGATTGGTTCAAAGTTGGCCAAAATCAGTTGAAAGCTAGACAGAGTGGAAAAAATCAGGTGTACCTTGGCCTTTTCGTGCCAAAATCAGTTACAGTGTCAGCTTGGCCAACAGCAGGGCTCCTGTGTGTGTGTGTTTTGTACTCTTGATTTCAGTATGTAACTGTTTTTGGCACGAAAGTGGCCAGGTATACCTGATTTTGGCAAAAACCCTAATTAATTTATTATTATTCAGTATTATGCTACCTCTGACAAGATAGCGTAGATGCAACCCTATTATTAATTAGTTAATATGCTAGCCATCCGAAAATAAATGTGATAGTGTTGTTCCAAAAAAGACTGAGGAACAGAAAGTGAAGCCTCCGGAACAAAAACGCAGCAGTATCATACGACAAATCAAAACCGATGTGACGCACATCATGAAGACTACCACAACCAACATCGTCGTCGTACAATTTATTATAATAGTTATACTACTGCTGTATAGTGATACCTGGTATATATAGTACTGGTCCGTACCTTGTTTATTGTTGTTGTTTTGTTGTTCTCATTAATTCATCACCACAACAATACAATGCAGTCCGTGGTCGCAGGACAGGCTCCAATAACTCTTGAGGAGTGGAAGAATACCTATTACGGGGGACCATATAGTAAGTAGGACCAACTATGTTAGCAAAATTATCAAAATATGTATTATGTGGGGAGGACCCCCAGGTTCGACTCGACATCTGTGGCACTTTTCCCTTTCTTAGAGGGTGTAGCGTGTAGGACACGCCAGGTTTTGGTATAGGATCGATCGGTACGGACGATCTCACGAACAACCACCGACGATGATGGAGAGAGGAAGAGAGAGTGTGTGCGAGGCACGGGCCTTGCATTCCAATTCTCAGTGACTACTTGTCACGGGACAATGTCACTGCTGACGACATCTCGATGATGGAAGAGGAAGAGAGAGTGTGTGCGAGGCACGGGCCTTGCATTCCAATCCGCAGTGACTACTTGTCACGAGACAATGTCACTGCTGACGACATCTCTGCTGACGACAACAAATAGTCGAATATGGATGACTACCGCGCAGAAGCAGTCTTCGTTGATCATTGCTCCCACAGCCCCCCCAAGCATACAAACATTAAAATGCTTTTCGCATATAGCTCAAGCGCACCCCGCTCATGGACGCTGTGCACGGACCGTAAGTGTCGGGTGTAGTTTGCATAGAGAGTACACTCACAACTCTTGCGAAACAATCAAGGCACGTGGAAACGTTGATTGACAGAATGCGCAACACAAGAAAACACCGTTATCATCTTGTTCTCAAATGAGTCATAACGGATAAAACTTACGATGTCAACGAAACATATGGAGTCAATGCACACGCTGCACGCGTCGTACATCATGCACTTTGATCTGAACAGTACTCTCCAAATAGCCCGCACTTGACACGCACCACAATGGCTTGTGCGACCGGCCAGAATTGAAGCCCGCTTGATGTATTTCGTCTCAGGCGCATCCAACTCGCACCCCCTACTGAATTTACAAATCGCGTTCTTCTCCGCCGGCTGTTTTAAGTCGCGGCAACGCTAGTCTGGTACACAGCAGTTAATATGCCCCTCTCACCTTGTGATCTAAGAAACTGATTATGGCGTTATTCTTATACCCCATCGTCATATAATACCCAGTTGATACGACGTACTGGCAAACGTGCGAAAACCCCGATGACATTGATGACTGCACAGCAATACTCTGGTGCCCCCTAATTTCGAGCAGCTTGATGTTCTGCATGCTATCTGTTCAAACTGAAGGTCGTCGGCGATTCACTCTGCCACGCGTGGCGCCTGCAGGACCTTCACTATCCACGGGAGCGCGCAGTTTGTCCTGATGGGCGAATATATCTCTCGAGCGGGCCTTAGCGCTTCTCTGATGATGCCTGCGTCACCACCCGTGGGGCGCGGGACATGGGAAGCACGTGTCATGTTAGCCCAAAAACAGTAAATACATTACCAAAACTGTATAGGGCCTCGCTCGAGAACCCGAAACTGAAAAGAAACGGGATGGATTTTGTTCAATGTTTTAGCAGTACGCCTCAAGGTGGCCGGCCTTGTTGCTAAAAATCGAGACAACCGCATTATTTTTCCGCTTCCATATCCGCGATGACATCATACACTTCAATGATGGATTACTAAAGTGTGCAGCGCTTCGTAGGTACGACGAGCGTAATTAATGTGGTGCTGGACTTGGAGCGTGGCCGGTACGTTTTACTAGGGTGGCAGCCGACTCGAAAAAATCGGAAGCGAAACAGCCCTGCTCGAGGGGTATGCATCAAACTCCAGGAATACGCAGTAGCATTGATTCTATCACGACATAATTCCTTAATCTCCCCCGCACGTTTGACATCCAATACCTACCGCGCGTTTGGCATCCTGGTACGGAAAACTGGATTGGCCCCCAACGTCATGGTAAGATATTGCGGAAATCCAGTTCGGATATTTCGCGTTACCCAACAGCACGAAGACGATCATTTCACATGGGCGAGTACAACCTATGAAGGCAATAGCAAAGATTGCGTTTCAATGTCGGAACGAAAACGCTGGTTAAGCCAGTGAAAACACGTAGCGAGAGAGCACGGCACCGTATCCAGCACTCGATCGAAATATTCCGGCATGGCCCCGTACACCAGCTGCTCATACCCCCCCCTTGAAAGGTATGCTCCGTCCCTGAATTATAGGGATGCGAGGGTCTATGGTCGTACGGCTACCGCCATTCATGACATCGAGACCCCCCCCCTCCCCTTACGACAGTAATATCAAGATCGTGGTGATCAACAGTCGGCCATAGAATCTACCCGCATGACGAGCAGATGCATATACACTCTTCTGCACCATTTGTACCGCAAGCACGCTAAAACATTAGAAAGCCAGCCGCAGAATACTCCCTTGCCTGGACATTGCATTGACAGGCCATCGGAGTCAGTCAGTCAGTCAGTCAGTCAGCCTTGACGTACAGCCTCCCTCGCTTCCTCCCCCAGCAAAGATTGCTGGGTCTTTGAGCAGATCGCCCCACCAAATGGGTCGCCGATGATCTAATAGCTCAGAAGAAGATCTCATGATGCTCATGATAGCGGGATCATCCTGATACAGGTGGCAAAGAACAAGAATAAGAGTAAACAGCAGTGACAACGTCAAATGTTGTGCTGAACAGTGACAACTTACTCGGGGGGAAACCCAGTCAAAATCCTTGCCACGTTGCGGCCGTAGATTCACTCGGCAACACGGCACTCGACGAACTCAAACGGGATCAAGTCTCACACCCGACGTGAATTTCACGTATCACACCGATGCAGCTAACCTTCGGTATGTATGAGTGAAGCGGTGCCAGTCCCACTCCTTTTTAATGTCTACATGATCTTGACTCCTGCCCTTGTGGCGGAGGGCCTACTCCACTGCCTCGAATTCCTCTGCGCTTTCTTCATAAAAGCGCATATCCCAACCATAGAAAAACATGGATGATATTCACCGTGGATTTTGGGGTCACGCTTTCTGAGTGGCCGCGTGGCATGGGTGACGTCGGGGCGCACACACACACAAACCCATGGACTGTAGCCGCCGGGGGAAGAAGAGTCATGAATAACTTGACGCCAAACTTGTTGTAGAAGCAAGTGTGCCACAGACTAGCCGCTGGAGCCGCGTGAACACTAAAGGCGCGAGCCATGCTACCGTATGCTAACACACAACATTGTTGCAGAATTGCAGGGCAAGGTAGAACGGCGCAGGTGTGAATCCCAGAGAACAGTAGTGCCGCATTAGATGTCATGGAGAAGTAGAGGGAGCTGGTGTAAAAACGATACTCAAACTCACTACTGCCATTCAGCCACAGAGCTGGACCCAACTTGCCGAAACAAGGGGTCCAGCAAAAGTAAATCCTGATGCCAGCGTCACGCACCTGAACCAAATTTCCCCCTTAGCCTCTTCACTGAAAGCCCCGATGTTCATGCCCTCAATCCTGGGTTCTTACTGCCCATGATCGTTCGTGACGTCACCCACCACCCCCCCGCCCCCCCCAATCTCTCCACCTTGCACTCGCGACGGCTGTCGTGACTTCGGTACAGGGTGCTACGACACCAGTTTCGCGCGGAAGTGCACCGGACACCAAGAATAATTCCCCTTTTCCGAAATCCGTCCTCTCCTCAGCTTGCTCGAGAAGCCGGGGAGGTGTGGAGGCCTTTCCTGCTTTCTAAGAAGAGCACCCGTGCCACTGCGTTTTCGACACGGCGCGGTGTTCTGGACATGGGCCCTGACTTGTGATTGCCCACGTCACCCTGACCCCCCGTGGCCTTTCCTTGCGCCGGCTCTCTTACATCGTTCTCTGTTGCTAATTTTGATGTCTTCCGCCATCAGTTTTCCTCTGTTCAGCAAGATAATTCCATTGTGCCCCCTCTCTGGGCGGTTGCCGGCGCTTAACAGTCGTCTCTTTCGCCTGCGTGCAAAACGTGTGCACGACTAACGAGGACCACATCCAGGAGTACAAACCCACTACCACGTGCATTTTATCTTGTGACGCCAGCATGCCTCCTGGTGTTGCCCTAGGACTAGAGTGCAAGGGCAGCGGGATTGCAGAGAGAGGGACGACCGGAAGGTGTAACCTCTTCAGTGCAAACAGTACCGTCAGTACTAGCAGTATCCTCCTCTGCTCCACCGAAGCTGTAAAGATGATTGCATATCAGTCAATTGTATGTATTGCTGTACTCGTATACTCTGGCGCAAAACAATGCAGACTACGGTTGCTGCCGTGTGTAGTAGTAGGTAAAATATATGTAGAGCTCGTGCGGTGCAGGCGATAGGCATCTACTGGAGGGACTGCTGCGCAGGTTGCGACCGGTACACGGCAGCCGTGCAAGCTGTGACGCACCAAACAGGTGCCTCCCTCATAGGCAGCATTTTCTTACAGCAGTCAGCACCTGGTACAGCAGCAGCGCAGTACCTCTCTTGCGCACACTGGTACAAGCATATGCGTGCAGTCAGTACGGGAGGCGCGAAAAATACAGGCAACTGCTGCTGTTGTAGTAGACGGTACGAGCACAGATGCCCTTCTGAAGCCCGTACGGCACAGGCAGTCTTAGAGATCTGCTGGAGGGACTGCTGTGGTACTCGGACAGCAGGTACTGCTGTCCTTGTGTGTGTGTGTGTTCTTCACATTAAACCGTTCTTCTACTCGTCGACATCCAGCAAGCCCAGTATCCGTGCTGATTCTTCACCCTAGAAAGATACGAGCTCTGTGGTCACAGACTACGACACAGAGATAACACAGGTACCAGTACATAACTGTTGTAACATCGCGTCGTACGTTAATTCGTATATAGTTTGGGATCAATGAGGCCTCCTGCGCGTTGGTTGCCTGGCAATCAACGCGGCACCTCGTCGCAGAGAGTAGGTACCCCGGTAAAATAAACACTAACAAAACTGACGTCGTTGTCGACGGTACACCTCGCTACCAACGATGGGCGGGCGGGATGGTCTGTTTTTTCCTAGCCTCTTTCTACTTTGTCGTGCTGTTGTAGAGCTGTGATATCGCTCACGGAGTGATACTCAATCACTGTCTCCCCATACAACAAGGAGGCTTTCCCGAAAAGGGATCCACCCTGCTGGCGTCCCCTCTTTTCTGGTCCAGATTACTGTTGTAACATCGCGTCGTACGTTAATTCGTACCAGGTATATAGTTTGGGATCAATGAGGCCTCTCTCTGCTGCGGCATGAGATCACACCCATACTTGTTGACCCTTCTCTTATCTCAATGCCGTCGCTCTTTTGATGCGTATCCTTTTTGCGGGTGCCTTCTATTCCTTATTGTCCCCAAACTTGTAGCCCAGTTGATTAGGGGTTCTGCTACCGTTGGTTGTCCCGTGGGAACGTCGTGTACGATTTTCCAGACCCCTCTGACGGTGATACGCGCTGAGGTATGCGATCGCGGTGTGATGCACCCGGAACGCGTTTACCTGGTTGTCGGCACGCAGTGTTGTAGCGTGTCTCCGTACGGTTCTTCCGGAACTAACATACGCTTATGTCGTGCTTGAGGGGCGACAAAGGCGGAGCGTTTATGTAGGTGGTCTCCCACACTATATTTTCTCAGATACCGCAGCCCGCCCCCCACCGTAGTTACCATACGCTTTCGTCTAACGAAGCACGCATGACGTCTGCCACAGTCGGCATGTTTTCTACGTTTCGCTTGGTCCTCGCCCCCTCATCCCATTTGTTCCTCGACTTTCAGATGTGGGGAAAATGGGAACGAGAAACCTACTTCTCGGTGCCTCCGTGATAGGGTCACGAGCCATACGCTGGCAGATCCCACCACGCTTGAAACGGTACAATGTACAATTATGTTTGTTATAGCAAGCAATTACAGGCACCTGAGATACGGTGCACCACTCACTACCATGGGTTGCGATGTACTTGAAGCTAACGTAGGTTCGATGCGACTGTGACCAGACGCACCCGCCGAGAGACATTGCGGACGTAAGGGCAATCAATTGCAACGACACTTCGGATTGACGGTCTATGAATATCAGTAGTATGATATATATATACATATATTTATATTCCGTACAGTTTCTACCACGCGGGTACAGACGAGAAACAGTTGTCGATTATATGTGATATAGACTTGATCGGTCAAAATAAGTGTCACGGATGCAAAATATACTGGTTCGTGCGCTCGCTGTTTTTCTGTGCGTGTGTCAACGTGTTCGCGTATGCGCTCGAGGACTCGCATGTATACGACATGTACTTGTTATTTTATATTGTTTTGCCACTATATACCGGTATGTATATTCTAACACTGTGTACATGAAAGTGGGATTACGCCGCGACTCGTCATATTAGTCGCCAGGTGCGTGGCCCGTGCACGTTCCCCCCTTGTATTAACGCCAGCACCTTACGCTCCCGCTGTTCCCGTTACAGTTCCACATCGCCGCTTATCGTGTCGCGAACGCTGGCGCACTCCTGGCGTCGATTCGCCTGTGCTGTCGCGTACAGGTCGCTATGCATAGCCCAGCCTTCTGTTATTCCTGTGCTACCGTCCGCCAAGTGTTGCATCCCCGTTCCAGTTTCTAACAGCCGGCGACGGCGACCCTATCGATCATGGTACGCCCCGCGTGCATGTACGTGTCGTGCGATTGAGAGTCAGCCGTCGCGCTACTCCCCTTACTCTATGTGTGACCGTCCTCCGGTGTCGTCGCACTCTATCCTCTCGTGCGTTGACAAGTCACCGTCCCTTAGTATTACCGTCGCCACCGCTCTCGTGGCTATTCCGGCCACAAACACGCCCCGCTGTCTTCGCTCTCCTGAACCGCCATACGATACACGAATCCCCCGTCGTTTTTAGGCAGGCATGGTTTCCATCGATGGTACCGTCCTTATTGTTCCTCGCGGTTCTCGCGCTCTTTCTTAGCAAAAAAACTCCGGTCCAACGGCGCGCACTGCCGCTGAATGTTTGACTCCGCGTCCGGAAACGTACACCTTGAATAGGCTAAAACCCGTTTTTTTTTTTTTTTTAAATTATTTTATTCAGAGAGTATATACTCCACTAATAGTACGTGTACGGTAAAGCTAGCTGTAGTTTTGTTGTGAGATGCAGTACTCTATTAGGTACCAGGTATAACACTATACCAGTAGGCGACAAGAAGTACTCGTACGTGGTAGAGTACTTGTATCGCCAGAGAGCACACAGGCAGCATTTGACACAACACGACAACATACACGCGCACCTGCTACATAGAAGCCCCCCCCTCTGCCGTGAAGGCCTTCTTGCAGGGAATCTGGAAGCGCTCCCTGCGGGTGAGTACCAGGTATAGGTTTTCATCCCGCCACGCCGAAGCTAAGTATCCCCACCAGCACCATCAGCTGAATACCCACATTACGAACAAGTACCTCCACCACTGCAGCTGCTTGCCCAGCGCCTCTTCGCCTTTGAGTTGCTGCAAGCGTCTGAATTTGTGTCGTACCCGCCTTGTTTTATGCTTACACAGGCGGAGGATGGCGGCAGCATGCCACCCTATAATCGCGCCGCGCGTACTGATCGCGCCGCGCGTATTGTGCTGCTGATTGGCCAAACCTTATGGGAAGCCTTATGGGAGCACCGAAGCATCCAATCAAGATGAGATGTTTTGTATTGGCGACCATGAAGACGCAAGAGCATGAGAGATGGGAGTGCGGCCACACCCTAGGCCACCCTAATCGCGCCGCGCGTATACTGATCGCGCCGCGCGTATTGTGCTGCTTGCTGACTGGCCAAATCTTATGGGAAGCCTTATGGGAGGCATACGTCTAAAATTTAAAACTTTAAAACCGAAAACCTGATCAAAGATCTCAGTCAACTCGACGTGCCCAAATAAAAGGTTTTTATACATGTATGTATAGATAGGTCAGGCAGCTTGCAAAAGTTGTAAGTATCATTGCAACTCAATCAATCTATAAAAAATTGTGAAATGACAAGGTTTCAACATGTTGCTGTTATGAGGCTTAGATTGGGTAGTAGGCGATTGGTGAACATTCTACCTTTAGCCCAACGGACTAAGACCTTAACAAATGGCGTCGTCGACAGGACGCGAACCTGTGAGCGTCGAATGACAATGGGTTTCGAATACATACCCTTAACCACTCGGGCACGACGACTTTGTTAAGGTCTTAGTCCGTTGGGCTAAAGAAAAAGGTAAAAGGTTAACCAATCGCCTACTCAATCTAAGCCTCATAAACTCTCCCCCCCCGGAACGGACCGGATATTGTGCGGGTCGACGCGTGACACCAACACGCGGTTGGTTCCAATTTCTGGGGATCCAGAAGTATACTTTTTCATATTCTTGACATGATGAGGAAATTCACTTTTTTTTTAAAGGCGATTTCATGGTGGACGTAAGATTCGAACTCACGACCAACGACCCATGTTCTGCCGTCGTCGCCACTTATTAAGGTCTTAGTCCGTTGGGCTAAAGGTAAAACAGGTTAACCAATCGCCTACTACCCAATCTAAGCTCATAACATTGCAATACCATATCATTATCCCTTGTTGGGGTTATTATATATAATAGCATCAGTGCGCAGAATGATTATTTAAAATTATCCTGTTGACCCGGCGGGTAGCATCCAGGGGAGCCGCTGGCCTATATCTTTGACAAGGAATTACATATTATTATAGAATATACGCGCGTTCGGTTTATCACAATGCTTGTAAAATTCGGTAAAAATGGAATATAGACGACACGTATTACGCAGCTTGCAAAGTTGAGTATCAACTATTTAATCAGTCGAATTCACAGCTGACGTATTCAAAATTTATAAAACTATATGTTATTAAGGATGATACTTGTCAGTAGCCATCATAGTCGTTACTCGATAACACTTGCGTCATCTGGTATACATTTACGCATTTCTAAGTACCGCGGACAGTTTTCCAGTCTGTGTGAGTAGGAGCAGTATACAGCAGCAGCAGTCTTACAATAATATCTACTGCTGTGCACTCGTGCATATTGCATAATAATAGGTCTCAATAACAAGCAGCGCATCGTGGATCTACTGTATTACGTACGTACAGAATCTACAGCCAGCAGCACACATGTACAGCAGTACCTGGTGCGTGCGCACTGGTAAATAATGGACAGGGTATCTTCAGTATCCCGTCGGGACCAGTAGCATAGTTTTAGTTGTGGTTGAAGTAACAATATAGGCTACAAGAGGGTCATGAGTACGTACCCCAAGTTTTATTGTTTTTAGCAGTAGAATTGCGGGTCTCCGTGTTGTTTTATATTGAACTGAATGCAAGGGTATTTCCCTATTTTTGTTTTTGAACGAATTTGTAGGGGTCGTCCTTTGTTTCGAGCAGTGAGCGCACACGCGCATCGCTCCCCTTTGAGCTCACTCTACTTTTGCTCACCATCATCAGCTTCCAGCTGAGCAAATGAACCAACACTGTGGCTTGGGGTCACCACATCTTCTTCTCTTCTATTGAAGCTTCTCGTACAAGTCACCTAACAGTGGCTATACGTTTGCCTCGAACATTCATTTTGACTGTGTATTGACCGGCCATCGGCAATCGAGTCTAGGCGTACACACTAGCTACGAGCTGGTATACACGCCAATCGCCATACCTAATAGGTTATGAGCCTCGGAACGCGTAAACGCGGCAAGCCACTAGCAACGGTGGCCCAAGACCGCCACCCTGAACTTCTACTGGCTCGCTATACAGCAGGAGGAGGACTGGACTTTTTCTAGATCAAGAAACCTGCTGCTACGTACGAAAAAGGGAGCTTCTTCCACGACGAGAGGAACCAAACATCGAAGATCTACATACTTCGTTGAAACGTGAGTGACACGTGGTACGGACACCGCGTGCTTCTAAGAGGGTCCTGCGTAGGGCATTCTACTACTGCTGTAGTTCACTACTGCTGTTGTAATCAAACTGCTGTAACTACGATAGAGACACCCACAGAGCACCACCGCGTAAGGAGCTGTGAAAATCTCACCTGCTCCCCTTTGTCTTTTCATAGACGAGGACCAATAATCTCGAGCAAAACTCGAGTGTAACCGCTGTACGCTGCTCAACAGCAACTCCACATCCACACAACCCAGCACGCCTGAAAGTTAGGAGCTCTGCTGAGCGTAGTCCATTTCGTGGATCGTAAGCCTCAGTCACTCTGAGCAACAGCGGTATAGAAGTTAACTCCCGATAAATAAGCGCCCTGCTATCTGTCAAAGGAGCGCTGAACTTCGAATTTCCAAGAGGGCGCCGGCCCCAGTGAGATTTTTTTTGGTCGTCACTACAACAGTGGCACAGAAGCAAACTCCCGACAAGCGTGATAGCTGTCTGTCATAGGAGTCCCTGACTTCACCATTTTCTGACAGGACCTTCCAATGCGAGGGAGCCTAGAAAATACAAAAACCTCGATCAACGCGTCGAGTAAGATTCTGCTGTACGCTGTCAAGGACAACTTCGCCACAACCCACAGCACCGCTGGGGTTAAGGAGCTCTGTCTAGTGTAGTCCATTTCGTGGATCATAAGCCTCAGTCACTCTGAGCAACAGCGGCATAGAAGTTAACTCCCGATAAGCATTCTGCTATCTGTTAAAGGAGCGCTGAACTTCTATAAATTTCCAAGAGGGTCGTCGGCCCCAGAGAGATTACATGACAGCCGTTACTACAGCGACATAGAAGTTAACTCCCGACAAGTATTCTGATATTAGTCAAAGGAGCGCTGAACTTCTATAAATTTCCAAGAGGGTCGTCGGCCCCACAGAGATTATTTTTTTTGCAGTCGTCACTAGCACTTCACGTAGGTCTGTGACCCCACACGACTGTTTGTTGGAACGAGAACTATTTTTCAATAGTTTCTGCGAGGAGGATACGACAAGTTATTCACACAGCAGTACTGGTAGCTACGTACTACTAAGACTGTACCTGAGTGCACTACTCGTACTACTGCTGTAGAATCATACAAGTACGACACCAACTTCAAACGTAAAGTGAGCGGTATCAGTTACACTGCGCGCATCCAGAGGGTCCCGCATAGATAGGCGTCTGCTATCAACTGCTACCGTACTACTGCAGTCAGGACTGTTTCATCTATGCGAGATACCCAGCGAGCATCACTGCGTTGTTGAAGGTGTGTGTACATTTCACCTCGTGCCATATTTCTCATACGAAGCTAGTGTGGGACTCCAAAATCTCGACCCAAAGTCGAGTATTGTACTGCTGTATCATACGCACGTACGACAAATTAAAAGCCTCGGGATTCCCGAGCATTGTGCGGCAGCCACTCCAAGAGATACTGCTGTACATACGGTACTGCTGGCGTAGTATCCTACAAGACCGCCTGGCCAAGTACTAATCATCATGGGGGACTCAGCTTTCAACAACAACAGCGGCAACCTCGCCAATGCTATCAAAGGACCGACGAAGTCCGACGGCGACAAACCAGGGGATTTTCGCGATTGGCGCAAGAGGCTGGCGGCAGTGCTCAGCGTCGCGCGCCGAGAGTTTGCAAGCCTGATCAGAGGGAAACCCCGACCAACCGAAGAAACGACCGGCACGGGAGCTCAGGCGTCTTTTGACAGGGTAATTGCTGACTACTCGACTTGTACGTGCCGGGATGGTCAGCGGGCTCTTCAAGAACTAGTCAACTAGTACAACAAGGAATCTTCCAAGATCAAGGCAGGATCCAACGATGAAGCTGAGCAGAAGTGGTGTTCTTTACACAAGACTACATCTCACGACGACTCGGAACGTTACCCGCCGCAAAGTCACGGCGCTGTACTGAGCGCGATATCACCTCCGGTCAACGACGACGAGAAGCCGTCCGCAAGCAACCTTCTGGAAGAGGACACGTCATCGATAACAACAGCCGGAGCATCATCGACGGGAGCTGGAGTATCCTCACTAGGGGCCGGAACACCATCACCAAGGACTAAAGATTCCTCATCAGGGACCGGAACGCCATCATCAGAGACTGGAACACTACCGCAACAAGCTGGAGTGTCGTCATCATCATCAGGAGCTACATCTTCTTTTTCACCCTGGGACGCATCTGCTGCTTCGCCCGGGGGGTTGCATCTTCCACTCTGGCTGGAGTCACACTGAATGCACCGCATCATGAGACCGCCAGTACGGTACACAATCCAAGCGTCGAGGAGACCTTCGACAGCATGCACCCCAAGAGGGCATCGGGGGAAGACCCCCCGGACACGTGTGTGGATTTCGCCTACACCAATAGAGACCCTTTTCGGATCTCGGAGGAGGAAAACTGGGTGATCAAAATCCCCACCGAAACACTACGATGCCATTCATTCCCGGAGCAGCCTCACCCGGGATCATCGGATCATCGACATCTGGGGTCATCGGAGCATCAATATCTATCTGGGATAATCGTGGCATCATCATCTGGGATCATCGGGACATCAGCGTCTGGGATCACCGGAGCATCCACGTCTGGGATCACTGGATCAACATCATCTGGGATCACCAGATCATCTGAATCAGCTGGATCATCATCGTCTGGGATCATCGGAGCATCAGCGTCTGGGATCACCGGAGCATGCACGTCTGGGATCACTGGATCAACATCATCTGGGATCACCAGATAGATCATCAGCTGGATCATCGTCTGGCATCACCGTATCATCAGCTGGATCATCATCGTCTGTCATCACCGGAGTATCAGCGGAGACATCACCGCCTGCTTCACCAGGGGTGGTGTCAGCTTCTTGAGGGCTGTGCCTGACTCGTGCCTCCACACGAGCCGAGCCCAAACCAGAGAACACAGACAGAGACAAACCGTCAGCTGAAGGAGGTCCACACGCTCACGATATCGGAAGGACAACCACGGGCAAACCCCGGGACAGGATCTGCGGCATCGACACAGGACGATCAAGAACCACTGGCGACTACGGCCTTCGTGTACAACCGCAAGCCAACTTCAGGAATCATCTTCTTGCTGGACGGAGAGCCCATTAACATCGGGACCAAGAAGCAGACACTGACTGCTTAATTAACAAGTGGAGGCGGAGCTGAGACGACAATCAGTTTTGAGAGAAAGTAAAAGACTACCTCTCCAACTTCAACATAAGTTGAGCCTCAAGTCCTAAGCAAGGAATGACGGACCAAGCACATCGGACGGCCACCGACGTCTACACCAACAAGGTCAAGCCACTGGAAGCGTGAACTGTATTGTCTCCCTTACCGAAGCTGTAGGTTGTCGCATGTTCAATTTGTACGGGGCGGATAAGAATTTCATTTCCATGGGTCAACGAACTGATCACTGGATCTTTTGCATTCATTGGTAGCGCATCCCGTCCATCTTCCCTACAGTGCAGTACAATGACCGGTGTTGTGCAATATTAAAGATAAAGTGCAGTCAGTACCAAGTAAGGGTGCATTGTAACCAAGTCGAATCATTAGGTTCGAATGTGTAGTTGAAAAGAGTACGTCATCTCCGGAGCTTCAGGATGTATGGCAGGAGAACATTGCACCTAGATGAGTCCAAACAGGAGATTAGCATACACGAGGGGGATGTCTCTGATAACAGTATGCCTTGTTACAGCGTTAAGCTGGCAGAATCCAAAACATGTTCCTTTGTTTGTATTGTGGGCGGCAGGAACGTTAATAGTTTGTTCACTCCTATTCTTGTTGCGGAATGATGAACAAATTTACTGTTTTAGACTACTTCACATATTTAGTATTCCTTTGTCGTTTAACTGACTGGAATGTAGTTCACGGTTTGATGATTCTTGGACTGGTAGCTAAGCTTGCATAACATGTGCAGAAAAGTAGCAGAGCTGGATATGTTACATCAGCTAGTTTTGTGTAACCCCCCGGGTATTCTAGCAGAATGAGTTGGCTTTCAGTAGTTTAAGTTGAATACTTTCACCGCAACAATTATGGCCTTGGTGCGTGCATTTTTGGAGTATGGCAGTAACGCAGAAGCAACGAGTACATTGTTCCAGAGTTGAATTTCAAAATCCAGTTATGTTCGGTGTTACGCATCGAGGGGTCGTATTAGGGATGACACCTATTACAGCAGAAGCCAGTATCATCTAGTCGCTGCTGCATAACACAAGGCTACCAGATACTCCTGTAGCAACCATAATTTAGGTATACACCCATCTCATACAAGCAGGTGTTACAACAGTATACAAGAACAGAACGATTCTATGTTCGGTTATTTTGTTGTCCTGTACGTGTTGAATCCACTCCTTGGATCTCATGCGGTAGGTACATCATGTACATAGTGTTTGTTCCCAATAGCAACATCACCACTTGATGTTGCATGTGTTTCTTTTGGAGAAATTTTAGCATGTAACGCAGAGTAAGAAAGTGTATGCTTAACGGGAGGAGGTATTAAGGATGATACTTGTCAGTAGCCATCATAGTCGTCACTCGATAACACTTGCGTCATCTGGTATACATTTACGCATTTCTAAGTACCGCGGACAGTTTTCCAGTCTGTGAGTAGTATTACTGTAGCCGTATACAGCAGCAGCAGTCTTACAATGATATCTACTGCTGTGCACTCGTGCATATTGCATAATAATAGGTCTCAATAACAAGCAGCGCATCGTGGATCTACTGTATTACGTACGTACAGAATCTACAGCCAGCAGCACACATGTACAGCAGTACCTGGTGCGTGCGCACTGGTAAATAATGGACAGGGTATCTTCAGTATCCCGTCGGGACCAGTAGCATAGTTTTAGTTGTGGTTGAAGTAACAATATAGGCTACAAGAGGGTCATGAGTACGTACCCCAAGTTTTATTGTTTTTAGCAGTAGAATTGCGGGTCTCCGTGTTGTTTTATATTGAACTGAATGCAAGGGTATTTCCCTATTTTTGTTTTTGAACGAATTTGTAGGGGTCGTCCTTTGTTTCGAGCCGTGAGCGCACACGCGCATCGCTCCCCTTTGAGCTCACTCTACTTTTGCTCACCATCATCAGCTTCCAGCTGAGCAAATGAACCAACACTGTGGCTTGGGGTCACCACATCTTCTTCTCTTCTATTGAAGCTTCTCGTACAAGTCACCTAACAGTGGCTATACGTTTGCCTCGAACATTTATTTTGACTGTGTATTGACCGGCCATCGGCAATCGAGTCTAGGCGTACACACCAGCTACGAGCTGGTATACACGCCAATCGCCATACCTAATATATGTTTAATAATCTCAATCGAACTCACAGCTGACGTAATATGTATGTATTTAGTAAGTCAGCGCTGACCGAGACGGATCAGCTGCTTCCACTTCTGAGGCGCGCAAGCGCAGTCACTACGCTCGTCCGGGACAGGTGTCCTTCGACGAGCGCAGCTACAAACCCGCCACCCTCGCGGTGGAAAGCTTTGGGCGCCTCGGAAAGGAAGGCAGCGATCTAATTGATCAGTTGGCGACAAGCATAGTTGGAGGGACGGACGGATCGACCCTGCGCGGAAGGGCGTCTGCAAAGAACGCCTCTTCCAGATCATCTCCGTGACGACACAGGTCGCAATTTCACGTAGAGTACACAGGTATAAACTTGCCCTGAGGAACCGCCAGGCCGCTAGGGCAAGGGAGGAAGAAGCCGGAGGAATGCGGTCAATGACATGGGGATGGAACGTCGATGAGGAATAGAACATATTATACTGGTAGCTAAAATGAAATGTTGTGGGGAATGGGAATTTGGAAACGACAGGAAGAGAAGTGTATGAGGGATACTACTGATTTAAGGAAGGATATTTGGTTTATATAGGAACGGCATCTACGCTATTTTGTCAGAAGGCAAGCATAATAATAATAATAATAATAATAATAATAATAATAATAATAATAATAATAATAATAATAATAATAATAATAATAATAATAATAATAATAATAATAATAATAATAATAATAATAATAATAATAATAATAATAATAATAATAATAATAATAATAATAATAATAATAATAATAATAATAATAATAATAATAATAATAATAATAATAATAATAATAATAATAATAATAATAATAATAATAATAATAATAATAATAATAATAATAATAATAATAATAATAATAATAATAATAATAATAATAATAATAATAATAATAATAATAATAATAATAATAATAATAATAATAATAATAATAATAATAATAATAATAATAATAATAATAATAATAGACCCCCAAGCGAGAGTCCACATGCGGGCTGGCAGCGCTGATCGAGACGGATCAGCTGCCTCCACTTCCGAGGCGCGAAAGCGCAACCACTACGCTCGTGCAGGACAAGTGTCCTTCGACGAGCGCAGCCATAAACTTGTCACCCTCGCGGTGGAAAGCTTTGGACGCCTCGGGAAGGAAGGCAGCGATTTCATTGACCAGCTGGCAACGAGCATCATCGGAGGAACGGACGGGGGATCTCTAGCAAGAAAAGGGGTTTGTAAGGAGCATCTTTTCCAGATCATATCGGTGACCACCCAGGTCGCGATCTCGCGCCGGGTGCACCGATATAAGCTCGCCCTTCGAGACCGACAGGCCGCCAGGGGGGAGAAGAGAGGAGGAGGGAGGACTACTTCCAATGGCGTGGGGATGGAATGTAGATACGGAGTAGGACGCAGGGCGTATAGATACATAGTCAGTGAAAATATATCGGTAAAAGGTAGTGCGTAGTCAATTGAGTATACGCAAGGAAGGAGAAAAGGTTGGATAAAATTGAGGGTGTTCGACGAATTATGTTAGTTTTTTCATCTTGAATGAATAACGCCCTGCACATTGTCAGAAGGCAAATAATAAAAAAAAAAAAATAATAATAATAATAATAATAATAATAATAATAATAATAATAATAATAATAATAATAATAATAATAATAATAATAATAATAATAATAATAATAATAATAATAATAATAATAATAATAATAATAATAATAATAATAATAATAATAATAATAATAATAATAATAATAATAATAATAATAATAATAATAAATAATAATAATAATAATAATAATAATAATAGTTTTATAAAAAAAACACAGCTGATGGGCGTATTTCATAATTTTAATATAGACGAGAGACGTACTACGCAGCTTGCAAAGTTGAGTATCAACTACCAGGTATACTTATTGATCAGTCGAACTCACAGCTGGCGTATTTCATAAATTTATAAAAATAAAAAATAGAAGGACAGGAAACATGACATTGATTGGTGGTGCGTATGCGATAAATCGTGCCAGTTCCTTCCTCCCTCCAGACCGGTATGCAATACCACATCACACTATACATAACGTCCGCAGGTTTAAAAAAACACACATACATGCATAAAATGATCTAATACCAGTAATATAACCATTAATAAGTAAGTAATGATGTACACAATTTATTTATTATATACTTACCTTCACAATCCACATACTAACTTCTTGTGGAGTTTTTTAGCAAATCATCAATCGATACTACAAGTTTCGGGAACACCGATGCCTGATTTAGGTGCCACTTCAAGCCATATCAAGTAAAAAAGTTCGGCATCAAGGCAGCAGCCGCAATAACAAACAACAGCAGCTCATTCCCGTGTTATGATACTGCTTTGTATGAGGTTGAAAGCCCGGTAACTACCTGGGTTCAGTCACTGGGAACGTATTTGTAGTACTTGGAAGGCGTATCTTACTAGATGGAAAACCAGGGGTTTTCCAGAGGCGCACGAGCTTGGTCTCAGTCTCCGCGTGCATGAAAGGAATAAAACTGCTCTTCTTCTATAGCTAAGCAAGCAACACACGTGAGTACCAACGATTACCGACTTAAAAGGCAGACCTATTCAGGGATACAAAGTGTCCCGCATCCTTGATCTTAACAAGTGGCGTCGACGGCAGGACAGAATACTTTCGGATCACAAAGCACTTGAGAGTATCGCCAAAGTAGGGGACCACAACGCGCGAGTCCAGCGGTGGATCGAGTTCCTCACCGCGTTCGACTACACCCTCGAGTACCGCAAGGGCAGCGCCAACAGAAATGCTGATTTTCTCTCCCGCTTGCCAGAGCCCGCCACAGAACACGACCGCAGTGGGTCTAGCTGCCTCAACTCCGTCGAGGACGGTGGTATCTTCCTCATCGGAACCTGCGGGCTTCGCACTCGCTCTTCGCCGACCCTTGGTGTCGGTCTGGTGGGCTGGTGTCCGGCAATGAAAGTGCCGTCTTGGGTGGGCTACCTCTCGCCTCTTCGGATTTTCGCGATTTTCGCACACACGGGCCACGTATGAGGATTGACGACCTCTCTGCTCCTTCGGGGAGATTCGTCGCTCGTGTATCTGTTTCCGTCGCCACCGTCGACCGCCATCCTGGCTTGGGGGATTTTTCACCCCCCGCCAACGCCGCTTTCGCTTCGGTTTTTGTCGTACCCTCCGGGGGCGACCAGGGCTCTGCAGAAGCCCCCGCTGTAGCGACGATTGTCGCCCAGCATGCTCCTCTTCCGACGAGCACTTTACAGGGAAAAGATTCCGCCGTGATCACTGATCCGGCCGCGTCTACCCCATCGCCGCCTGGCAACCCGGCGCCTCCGAACGTTTTGCCGTCTTCAGGCCGCATCTCATCGCGGACGCGCCGACGAACAGCCGCCGCCGCTGGCACCGTGCCGCCTGCTGTTGATTATGGCTTCGGGCCCGGCGGGACCCCTAGACCACCAGCCCGGCGTGCTATCACCCCGCTGCGAGCCCCACGGCCGCGACCGCCCGCACCCGTCGTTTTGGCCCCGACTCCTGCCGCCTCGTCCGTCCCGACAGTACCCATCCCGTCCGGCCGCAACCGCACCGAGCCCGTGGGAACTCCTCTTTTACGACTTCCGCCGCCAACTGACGCACCTCCCGTCACCTCGACCGACTTGGATGCCCTCGGCGCAGCTGCCGAGTTTCAGTTCGGTGATTCCGCAGCGCGCTATTCGCACGCCGACTGGGCTCGGGAACAACAGGCTGAGCCCGCGTGCAACGCCGCCATGCGCTACATAGCTCTTGGCCGACCGGAAGTTTTGCCAGACGACTTTTTATCAGGTTTCCCTTCCCACCAGCGCCCTCCCTTTTCGGAAGTTCAAGAGCTGGCCACCAAAGGCCGCTTGCACACCACCGACGCGGGCATCGTTCTACTTGTCCGACAGCCGTCTCCCCCCCCTGCGTTGGATACGCCACGCCCGGTGGGTCGTACGGCCTGCTTATTGAACGACGAGCCTATTCGCATTTATGTTCCACTGCTCATGCGCCCCTGGGTCATGCAGGCTTGCCATTCCACGGCTTCCTGCCACCTAGGAACCGCGCGCACCCTACGTATGCTCGAACGTTTCTACTGGTGGATCGGCATGAGCATCTGCACCCGGTGGTGGCTACGCAACTGCTTAAAGTGCCAAGCACGGAAAACGTCGCGGCAGACGGTCCGGTGGCCCTCCATCACATTGCCCTTGCCAGAAGGGCCCGGCATCGCCGTCAGCATTGACTATTTCGGCCCCCTCCCGGTGACGCCTCGCGGTAATACCTACATCTTGCTTTTCACTGATCGTTTCAGCCGCCGAGCTGACATGTACGCCGTCACAGCGGCCGAGTTCACCGCTGAGGGCACGGCTAACATTCTCATCAACCGGTATATCCCTCTTTGGGGGTGCCCGCACAGCATCCTCTCGGACAACGGCCTCCAGTTCTGCTCCAAGCTTTCGCACGCCGTATATCAGCTTCTCGGGGTTCGAAAAATTGTCACCAGCTCCTACCACCCAAACGGCAACGGTGGGGTGGAACGTGTAAACCACACGATGGCCCAGATGTTGGCAATGGTCGTCAACGAGCTCCAAAACAACTGGGATGAACAGCTCCCTCACGTCGAATTTGCGTACAACAATTCCGTCAGTGCCGCCACGGGCCTGGCTCCCAATGAGGTACATATGGCTCGACTCCTACGCCTCCCACTCACGGTTTTCGAACGTGCTGGAGTCGCTGGCCACCAGAGCTTGGCCCGCGACCACCTCGCCTACTGCGACTTGGCGACGGACCGCCAGCAGCGCGCGTACGATATCGTTCGAGAACACCACGCCCTCACTGTCGCTCGCGTGAACCGCCGCAACTCCGCCCTCTCCGACGCTCTGCGTCCGGTCCTCAAATTTGACGTTGGTGGTTGGGTGTGGGTGTACAATACGGCGGCCACCATCCGCCAGGGCGCGCAACCAGACACGGACGCCAAGGTCCTCAAGGCCAAACTCTCACTCAACTGGACGAGCCCCTACAAAGTTCTCGCAGTTGGCCCCTGATCCTCAGCGGACACCCCGGATGGATCTCCTCTCGGAGCAAAGCTCCTGTATTTGGATCTTCCTTCCGATATGCCCGGCGCTGAGGCTCGCCGGCGCGTATTTGCTCAACGCTGCAAGCCCTGTGCCAACCCCCACGACCGTGGCGACATGCCGAAGTATTTGCCGGCGGGGTTGACGCAATACGTGCTCAACAATTTCTCCAAGAAATCACCTCCGTACCACGTCACCGAGGACTCGAAGTGGAAAAGATTGCTGGACATCAATCAGTTAGAGGTCGAGGTGGCTTCATCACGGTAATGTACGAGACGCACTGGACAGGACTATCCCGGCCATCCTGGGAACGGAAAATGGACCTTCAACTTTCTCGCCACGCAATTTTGCGCTACTGGGCCGGCACCCCGAACGAACACCGCCTAACCAACCGCTGTACCGCCGAACGAGAATTTGCGCGGCACAGCGGGAGCTTTCTCGGAGTAACGGCGAGCGGTTTCTGGCACCCGGCTATGGCTGCGTATCGCACGCCGATTGGCTCCGCCGATACAGCAACACTGTACTTCCCAACGGGGCTCACTTTTGGTACAAGGGCGACGACGGTCTGTGGTGGTTCTGGAAAATCAGCGCAACTACACCGACGGGTGGAGTATATTTGGTTCGATTTTTGGACGACCCGGGACCAATCAAGCTTCCTCTTTCTCCGGCGCGCTACACGACTTCGACGAGAGCTGTACGAGGTTCTTGGTGTCTGCAAATTCACTTGGCTAGGGCGTTTGCACGGGGGGTTCAGCGTAACGTAGATGAATTTCGAGGTGCCGCCGTGGATAGCTGATTTTCGCCTCTTGACTGCACTTGTTATTTATTTATTTGTTGTCGTCTTCCTGGACTTTGGGGGATGATTTTTTGTCTGCCCGATATGTTTCTGGTGTGTTTTCTTCTTTTTTGGACTGGGTTGGGCATGTGTTTTTGCGCATTCTGTCCTGCCTACCCCCCCCCGCCCAGCGTTGGGGCTGGTCTGGGCACTCGGCCGCTCAATTGCGGCCCAGGACGCGCTTTCAGAGTTGTGAACTGGGTTTAGGTGGTTCTTGCCGTCTTCGATGTTATTTTTCTTTTCGTTCCCGTGCGCACTTTTCGCTTTTCCGTGCATCTTCCTCGCCTCCCCCCCGTGCGGGCGGCATGGCGATGGCTTTCATCGACGATTTCCTCCTGCCCCTTAAGGATAGGTCTTCCCTTTTTTTTTTTACGTACTTTGCCGGCTTCGTTGCCTCGCCGTTCAGAGGTGTGGGAGTGGGTTTTGAGGAGCCGCATCTTCGACTCATGTTCTAGTTCGTGGAATTGGGGTTTCCACAATTTCCCATAATTCTGCATATACGGCTCATCAGAGTGGGCTAGTGTTAAGATATTGTCTTGTATGAGATTGAAAGCCCGGTAACTACCTGAGTTCAGTCACTGGGAACGTATTTGTAGTACTTGGAAGGCGTATCTTAGATGGAAAACCAGGGTTTTCCAGAGGAGCACGAGCTTGGTCTCAGTCTCCGCGTGCACGAAAGGAATAAAACTGCTCTTCTTCTATAGCTAAGTAAACAACACATGTGAGTACAATGTTTACCGACTTAAAAGGCAGACCTGTCCAGGGATACAGTGTCCCGCAAGCTTGATCTTAACACCCGGAAGAAATTAATCACTCACATTTAGAACCATACCATACTAAAACTCAGCAACTCAATCGATGTATAAATTATTGAGTCCTATCCTTGCATGTGGCAGAGGCAAGCACTTCAATCGATGTTAACCGACTGGTAAAGCATGAGCTTCGAGCTCGAAAGAGCTGATGATGAAAGAGATGGCACTCCAAGGCCTTGTCGTTGATTATTGCGGTCTCGCAGAGGAGACAGGTGGGGAGAGAAGGAGAGTGGGCGAGTGTGCGTTGTGCACGTGTGTCGCATCTCGATCTAGAACTCAAAACAAAAATACTGCAGAGGGACCCCGGACCCTCGAAATGCAGTGTAACCTCAAAACTAAAACAAGCAAAACTCGGGAGAACTCAGCCTGTTTTTCGGGGTTCTACAGTTCCACCGCGTACTGAACCGTAACAAGTAATCCCGCATTCTGAACAAACTGCTACTCGTATGTCAGCTCAGTGTACTGTTGTACTCTACGAACTATATCAACAGATGACTAGCTATGTCCCGACAGCGAACCGATAGGCTACTGACTACTGTTATTGTTGTTGTGTAGCAACTGACTACTGCCAACGCTGCTGTTGCGTAACAACGTAGCTATCCTTAATACGACCTCTCGATGGATGGGACATAAAGCCAAGTTGCTGTTCAACTATCAACCTGTTCAACTATCAACTCGAATCGTCCAATTATGTTACTTCTCTGCGTTACATGCCATAATTCCAAAATGCACACAACAATAAATTTAATTGTTGCGGGGGAAATGCTGCTGGCAGGAACCAATTCGGTATCTACTAGTAATATAATATGATATGTGTCTAAAGGAAAGACATGAATCCAAGCAAACAAAACAAAACATATTCTGCTGCTTTACTATACGTATTGTACCTATAAATACGTGCTCTTGCATGTTAAATGCGAGTTTACCAGTATACTATACTAGAATCATCAGACGTCAACTATATCCCGATCATGTAATCGATCAAGAATAAATTAACCTTCCAATGTATCTCCCCAAAACTATCTGACTCTGGTTACTTGGTCAGAGTGTTTGTCTGAACTACTTGTCTGCAAATTAACGAAGTGGAATCCATTGCTATGTCGCAACAAAGTTTCATTACTCCTTTGCAACGTCGAAACAACTTCAACTGCTCCTGCTTCGCTTTCGACGGGTGATCAATCCTTCTACAGCTGACGCAAAAAACTACAACGCATAACCTGGCAACGTGAAGGCATACTACTGATGTGACGGGTTTGACGCATGGAATAGCATGCAAACCGAAAAACATCACACACAAAACCTTGGAAACCGTGCGGGTCTCTCTATACATTTACCAGACAGACACATACGGTACGATTTGTTGACCAAAAAATAGAAACAGCTACAGTAAGTAGTGGTAGCAGCGGCCGACGTTATATGCTTATGTCCGCCCCATACAGAAAAGATACGTCGTGCTACTCACTACATATAGAAACCTTTCACAAATAGCCTAGCAGCAGCTTAACACGCTTCTGCCGCCCCCCCGTACAAAGAAAGCGTGTCGTGCTACGTACTACGAAACAAGAAAATCTTGCCGTTAAGTTGATGACGATGTATGCGACCTCGGGGTGACGCAGATGTCCCTCCTGGCGTTGCAGAAGATGGTGATGTACATGGCGATCCAGCAGACGTTCTCCCTGGTAATCCCAATAGTTGTAGTAGTTGATGCGGTGGCCCGGTCCTGAAAGATACCTCTTCAGCTAACCCCACGTTTCTGTTGTTGACGACTCCATAGCTCTGACAGTCTCAGCGAACAGTTGCTGTGACGATTCCGGAAGGTATCTTTCCGACAATCTCAAGCGCTTTTTACAGGATCTCGTAAACCGTCATTTCGACGACCCCGTGTTGATGTGATACTCCAGCGTAGATAATAATTTTGCTCAAGGACCCCGGATGATGTTCCGGTGGCGAAATTTCAAGAGCTAAAACTGAAAGCCCTTGTCAAAATCGTCGTCGAAGTTGATCGTAGGCTGCTCGTCGGTCTCCACGCGCAGTACAGCCGCCGTGTGCGTGCTGCTCTTCTGTGGGCGTTCAGCTCCTTGCGCAAAGCATTCGGTCTCACTGTGCGTAGTGGTCTTGTGAACCGAGCACCACTTTTGTCCAGCTCCACCTCCAGCGTTTTTGGCTTGCCCAGCAGCAGCAGCAGACTTCTTGCCCTTTCTGTACACCTTGCCAGGCACAGCGCAACCGCTCTTGTAGTGGCCCTCCCTTCCGCAGTTGTGGCAGATGACAACGGAGCTGGTATCCGATGATGATGCTGTTGCTGCTGTCATGATGGTGCCGCGTCCAGCGATTTTCCCAGTCTTTCCGCGCGAAAGTCCGTCCAGATATAGGTGCCTCATTGTTGATTGGATCTTCGACAGGTCGAAATCCGGGTCCTTATACGTCGTCAGCTTGATGTCGCGGTAGCTCTCCGGGAGTCCTTGGACGATGATGTCGGTGAAGTGGCGGTCGGTGACAGATTCATTGACCGCGGCCAGACGACTACGAAGTCGTGTTGCCTGCATGATGTAGTTGTCCGGATCTTCGTCAGGCTCCATGGTCGTTGCTGCAAGTTTTGCCTGTAAGGCTCGGATCGTCTCGTTCGTCACGCGCAGGTACTTTTGCTCAAGCTCTTTGATGGCTTTCTGCCCATCGCCTCTAGTCCCACGCTCGTCGAAGGCATGGATAGCCACGAGGAGAGCCGCAGCCTTATCGGTGACTAAGTACAGGATGGCATAGAGGTCCATGTTAGCTCGGTCGAATGCAGCTTGCCGTTGCTGTAGGGTCCCTCCAGCAGTGTACAGCAACCCTGGAGTTAACAGTAGTGCTGTATCTTCAGCCTGGTCGGTATCTTCCGCGGGCCTCGCTTGACCTTCCATAACGGCAAAAATGTCAGGTCGTTGCATGCTGATGATGAAGCCAGCCTTCCTGTGCCAGTCAGCGAAATCTTCAGGCTTCTCTCCAGTGTATGACTTGATTCCTCGCACAGCGTTGATCAGACTGTTGTTCGCGCTGTTGCCCGTCATGTTGTCCATTCTCACAGCAGTCAGCGACGTTGTACTCGTACGATGTTGTAGTCGCTCGCAGCAGCAGTGCTAGTTGTTGCAGCTCGTAGTAACTCCAGGTAGAGGATGGCCCTGGCAGCTCTCTCGTGAAGCTCGTTGCGGAAGCAGCAGCTCGGGGTCCTGAAGCGCAGCCTAGTACTTGGCGTACCTCGCGGCCCGCAGCTCTGCTGTTGTGCTTGAACGTCGAGGCTCATAACCTATTGAGTCCTATCCTTGCATGTGGCAGAGGCAAGCACTTCAATCGATGTTAACCGACTGGTAAAGCATGAGCTTCGAGCTCGAAAGAGCTGATGATGAAAGAGATGGCACTCCAAGGCCTTGTCGTTGATTATTGCGGTCTCGCAGAGGAGACAGGTGGGGAGAGAAGGAGAGTGGGCGAGTGTGCGTTGTGCACGTGTGTCGCATCTCGATCTAGAACTCAAAACAAAAATACTGCAGAGGGACCCCGGACCCTCGAAATGCAGTGTAACCTCAAAACTAAAACAAGCAAAACTCGGGAGAACTCAGCCTGTTTTTCGGGGTTCTACAGTTCCACCGCGTACTGAACCGTAACAAGTAATCCCGCATTCTGAACAAACTGCTACTCGTATGTCAGCTCAGTGTACTGTTGTACTCTACGAACTATATCAACAGATGACTAGCTATGTCCCGACAGCGAACCGATAGGCTACTGACTACTGTTATTGTTGTTGTGTAGCAACTGACTACTGCCAACGCTGCTGTTGCGTAACAACGTAGCTATCCTTAATATAAATATTGTAAAATGAAAAGGTTTCGAATATATTGTACTGGTAGCTAAAATGAAATGTTGTGGGGAATGGGAATTTGGAAACGACAGGAAGAGAAGTGTATGAGGGATACTACTGATTTAAGGAAGGATATTTGGTTTATATAGGAACGGCATCTACGCTATTTTGTCAGAAGCCAAGCATAATAATAATAATATGTTGTAACACGTCATACATTTTCCCTTGTTCGAGTTATATAGTATCAGTCAGTGCGCAGAATTATATATATTATTATTATTTATTATTATTATTTATTATTATTATTATTATTATTATTATTATTATTATTATTATTATTATTATTATTATTATTATTATTATTATTATTATTATTATTATTATTATTGTTGTTATTGCCCTCGATGAAATGCATTCGAGCGCTGTTCTCAGTTTGCTTGTCTCTTTTTTTGTGAAGTCGCAGGTGGAGTTGTTGAGAGTGACGGGAGAGGCCAGTCGGGGCCAGCACAGACGAAACCCCAGATTGCTGTGTTTGGCTCAGGCAGAGCGTCTACTTGTTCACTATCGGTACCACTTGTTATAGTACTCGGCGGGGACATATATCCAGCAGCAGCACACGAAGACGGAACGAGCACCCGCACCATTACCACAGCAATGGGATCGATGTCATTGAGATGTAATTGGGGCTGCAGGGCTAAATACAAGACTGTTGGCCAATGAAAGACGAAACCTGAACGGGGAGAGATCTCCAATAATCATTCAGAAAGCTGACGACGCTCTCTTAAACACGTCGGTTTTTTATTACAACAAGTAAACGACAGATTGACAAGATCTTAGAGATGTCTGTACCGCGAAATAGTTGTTGGCGAAATGATAACTGAGGTGGATGCATGCTCTGGGGGGCAAGACTTGCCGCCGGCGCCCTACGGAATCCTCCCAAACCTGAAAAAAAAAGCCCATTTTTTGTTGTGTGCAATTACACATTCGACAGATTGACGTCTTTTCAACTGCCGGGCTATTATTTTTGCAAGTATGTACCGAAACCTACGACGAGAGGATCGCAAAACACGAACAAAGGCGAAAAGTAGAAGATCTACGATAGTATTCAATCTTGGGTCATTCTTTTTGCGAGTACCGAAACATATATATGACGAGGATCGCAAAATACAAATAAATTCAGCGGAGAATGATATTATCATTATTATTATTATTATTATTATTATTAGACCAACTATTATGGGAAATTTTTGAGACGTTATTTCTGGAGATTATTTTTCTAGTTCTGAGGCTCCAAAAATATGTGGATGAAAAATCAGAACCATCTATTATGGCTTCTGATCGTCAAAACTGGTTTTATATACAGTACCAGGTAGTATTGATTGGTTGGTTTCGTGACGAGGCGTCCGACAGCTGTTGTTTTTTTACATGGCTGTGGCCCGCGACATTTTCATCCAAGTTGTTTCTCGGTTGTCTCAGCGCGGCTTCGCTCGTCGCGAACGTTTCATAGCGGGCAAGTCGTCCTCCTCGTCGTCATCGAGGTCCGCGATTGCAGCGGCTGCCGCGAGCGTTGTTTCATAGTACTAGAGGATCATCGCCGGCCATGTCGAATCGGCATCGCTGCTGCTGCTCCTCCTTGCTGCTGCTGCTGCTCTGCTGCTGCTGCTGCTAGCTAGTAACTGCTGCTGACGCTACTGCTGCTATCGCTTCTAGGTGATGGAGAGGCCATCTCCCACACGAGCACCGTAGGCCGTACGTACAGCTAGCCGTTGGTGTGAGTGGAAGGTGTATGTACTACGAACTGCTGTGGTGGACAGGTGGGCAGCAGTAGGCAGAGCACCCAAAATCCAAATTTCTCAGTTCCTAGAGGTACGCGACACCGCTCAGAACTGGGCTCAGTTCTGAGAGGATTTGCTGATTTCTGCCCCCTCCAGGAACTGAGACCAAAAATATCGATGTTTTTCTGACCCATAATATATGGTTCTTATTTCTGAGCGTCGGAGATCGCTAAAAAATCCAGAAATAACGTCTCAAAAATTTCCCATAATAGTTGGTCTTATTATTATTAGTAGTAGTAGTAGTAGTAGTAGTAGTAGTAGTAGTAGTAGTAGTAGTAGTAGTAGTAGTAGTAGTAGTAGTAGTAGTAGTAGTAGTAGTAGTAGTAGTAGTAGTAGTAGTAGTAGTAGTAGTAGTAGTAGTAGTAGTATTAGTATTATTATTACTATTATTATTATTATTATTATTATTATTATTATTATTATTATTATTATTATTACTATTATTATTATTATTATTATTATTATTATTATTATTATTATTATTATTATTATTACTATTATTATTATTATTATTACTATTATTATCATTATTATTATTATTATTATTATTATTATTATTATTATTATTATTATTATTATTATTATTATTTATTATTATTGTTATTATTATGCTTGCCTTCTGACAAAATAGCGTAGATGCCGTTCTTATGTAACACCAAATATCCTTCCTTAAATCAGTACTGTAGTATCCCTCATACACTTCTCTGCCTGTCGTTTCCAAATTCCCATTCCCCACAACATTTCATTTTAGCTGCCAGAGTATAGTATATATTCTATTCCTCATCGACGTTCCATCCCCGTGTCATTGGCCGTATTCCTCCGGCTTCTTCCTCCCTTCCCCTAGCGGCCTGGCGGTCCCTCAGGGCAAGTTTATATACTTGTGTACTCTACGTGAAATTGCGACCTGTGTGGTCACGGAGATGATCTGGAAGAGGCGTTCTTTGCAGACGCCCTTCCACGCCAGGGACGATCCGTCCGTCCCTCCAACTATGCTTGTCGCCAACTGATCAATTAGATCGCTGCCTTTCTTTCTGAGGCGCCCAAAGCTCTCCACCGCGAGGGTGGCGAGTTTGTAGCTGCGCTCGTCGAAGGACATCTGTCCCGGACGAGCGTAGTGACTGCGCTTGCGCGCCTCAGAAGTGGAAGCAGCTGACCCGTCTCGGTCAGCGCTGCCTGCCCGCATGATTATTATTTAAATTGTCCTGTTGACCCGGGTAGCATCCAGGGGAGCCACTGGCCTATATCCTTGACAAGGAAATACATATAGAACACACGCGCGTTCGGCTTATTATAACACTTGTAAAATTCAGTAAAAATGGAATATAGACCAGACGTATTACGCAGCTTGCAAAGTTGGGTATCACAACTACTTAATCAGTCGAACTCATCGCAGCTGACGTATTTCATAAGATTATAAAAATAACGCACTGAATGGTGGCGTTCTTTTTTTCGATTAGGGGGTGCACAGAAAGTGGGGAGGGGTTCTAAGATGGAGGCATCACATTTGAGAAAAAATAACTTTCTGAGCCACCAGGGACCGGGGCAGTATGCTAGAGCTGACGTCCGACGAATCGTCGGAGTATATGCCTGCTGTAGTTGTGGGTCCATTATTATTGTGCTTGCCACCGAGCAGATTTATCTCTCTGTCTTTTTGCGAAAAGGCTTTGTCTTTCGTATGATATCGTATGATAAATGGTCTAAATTATATTAGGTTTTCTTGCCGTCATCATCGACGCGCGCGTTTCGCGCAAAGCAGAGACATTAATAAAAACATTAAAAAAATCACTGAGGAGTTCGAGACCTTTTTTTCTGGGGATAATTGATGCACAAGTCGCTTCGTGATGAGTTTAAGCTATATGCTGTTGTGCTCGTATCACAGGTAACAGCGGGACTGAAACAAATGCTCTCACGGGGTCCTCTCTAGTCCGGGGTGCAAGTACCTGTGGTGGTACATATTAAGGATGGTACTTGTCAGTAGCCATCATAGTCGTTACTCGATAACACTTGCGTCATCTGGTATACATTTACGCATTTCTAAGTACCGCGGACAGTTTTCCAGTCTGTGAGTAGTATTACTGTAGCAGTATACAGCAGCAGCAGTCTTACAATAATATCTACTGCTGTGCACTCGTGCATATTGCATAATAATAGGTCTCAATAACAAGCAGCGCATCGTGGATCTACTGTATTACGTACGTACAGAATCTACAGCCAGCAGCACACATGTACAGCAGTACCTGGTGCGTGCGCACTGGTAAATAATGGACAGGGTATCTTCAGTATCCCGTCGGGACCAGTAGCATAGTTTTAGTTGTGATTGAAGTAACAATATAGGCTACAAGAGGGTCATGAGTACGTACCCCAAGTTTTATTGTTTTTAGCAGTAGAATTGCGGGTCTCCGTGTTGTTTTATATTGAACTGAATGCAAGGGTATTTCCCTATTTTTGTTTTTGAACGAATTTGTAGGGGTCGTCCTTTGTTTCGAGCAGTGAGCGCACACGCGCATCGCTCCCCTTGGAGCTCACTCTACTTTTGCTCACCATCATCAGCTTCCAGCTGAGCAAATGAATCAACACTGTGGCTTGGGGTCACCACATCTTCTTCTCTTCTATTGAAGCTTTTCGTACAAGTCACCTAACAGTGGCTATACGTTTGCCTCGAACATTTATTTTGACTGTGTATTGACCGGCCATCGGCAATCGAGTCTAGGCGTACACACCAGCTACGAGCTGGTATACACGCCAATCGCCATACCTAATAGTACATTTATTATTATTGTACAGTAAGGATATTTTCGGACCTCAGGATGAAATGCGAAAAAAATGGAAATTTCTCCAAAGCTACCAAGGAAGCCAACCTTTTTTTTTCGTTTCTGGGGTAGATATCACCACAAGGCACCACCTCACGGGTTTTTGGGGTCCTAGGACACAGCGTCGCCGTTCTCTGTCCCATACGGGTTTTCACCTATTTCGGCCATTACCGGTGCGGGTAAGAATTCGATTTTGCGTTTTTGCGGTGGTGAGAGGCGGGCGATGCGAGATCGCAAGACACCAAAAATTCGCAAGGTGGTGCGTTGTGGTGACTTCTACCCCCCCTATTAATAGAAATAAGAAAATAAAAAATGTTTCCTTGATATCTTCAGCGATTTATATATTTTTATGTTTCATCCTGAAGTAATCTTTCATCTTCAAGTCCGAAAATATCCTGCTCTTTTTTTTTCACTTTTGGTGTGTAAATTAAGCTGAACCTTTTTAGTTTTTTGTATTTAAACGTACGTGAATCTAGGTCATATTTACTGCGTTTTTTAGTGTCAAATTAAATGAAGCCAAATAATGTTATTTTCGCCTCAGGGGCAGCGCCTTCAGCGGGCCCCCCTGCCGGGGGGGGGGGGGGGGGGGGGTTGCTCGCTTCGCTCGCCTGACTTTAGTCGGCAAGTCGGCTGGCCGATTTCAGCAGCCGACCTACCAATTAAAGTCAGAGTAGTCGGCTTCGCCGACTGGCGACAAAAGACATTAGCCGTGAAATGATACTGACTCCAGCCCTACTAAACTCCCGAAGATTGCACCTCAAAGGCCCGTGCCCCGCTGAAAAACTAATGCTGCCATAATCATCTCGTATGTAACCTTCGTTTCTGCCCGACGCCCAGCGAACAATACAGCTTAGCATTGCATACTTGTTCGTTTTCGAGATAGAGCTATATAAACGATCATCCGCGACAAGTTCCGTGATTTTCCACAAACCTAGCACCGGCGTCGGTGGTTGGGGTTTCGGGCGCAGTTGCAGGAGTAGTGGCAGTGTTGTAACAGCAGCTGTGAATGAACGGCATCCACGAGACATCGTGATGTGATAGTTTTGGAATTTGATGCTGTCTTCAGAACCGCACCTCCGTATGGGGTATATTCCCCGGCGATGAAGTAACGATCGAAAAACGGACCAATATATGTATCATCCGCTCGGTGCTCATGTGGGAGTTTGTGTTATCTAAGGGGGGTGTGCTTTCTTCCGTGTCATACGGTATAATATACGTAACGGCAACTGTCAGCGCCTACTCGAATTAATAGCGACTGCAGCCCCCTTCGTGGTCGATGCTGTAATCGTCACTTCTTTTCGACTTTTTCCCTCCCCTCAATTCCCAAAAGCAACAATTATTATCAATAATGGGAACTTCTGTACCATACCGCTGTAGTGCTTTGTGCGCATGATGAGACCATCAACAACGCTGTTACTGATACATACTATACAGTGGTACCATTGCTTGATGACCATGCAGCCATGATGGCTGCGCGCCTAAAATACTTTTGGTATATCCTGGCAGGATTGCCTGCAGGCATGATTAAAAAAGCACACACACGACCTAACCCAGCTCGTATATTAGTGTGCGTTGCGTGTGACTGACGAGTCAACGTTTCTTGACGAATCCAATACCATCGTCGTGAGAACACTTCAAAAAATTCCATGTACCAAACTGCTCCATCGTTATTAATTACCTGGTGGTATGATAATTCAGGGAGCACCGCCGCTTTGCTGCTGCTGAATTGATGTACTTCCAAGCTCCAAGCAAGCTTTACAAAAACGGCGGTCTCTGCCGTTGCCACCATCATCGTTGCCTTCGCCTTTTACAGGTACACCGCGAAACAAACGCAATAAATCTCCCCTGCTACTGTTGTTGATATCTTGTTGTGCACGATGCGAACGCCCTCAAAAAAATGTCCGCCAATGCTGCAGCGTGTCGATGCTCGATCCAGACCTTTGTACTAACCGATGCTATACCAAAGACAACAACACAAACGCCGGTGCCGGTGCTGCAGGTACAACTACATGTCACGCTCAACAAATTCCCTCATCGTTTGCGAGGCGGTTCTGGAGACTGGAAGCCGTACGTCCCCGAAGGTCGCATCTCTGACTGATGCTGCGGCGGTACGTCACGGTAAGACCCAGGCATCTGCACAGGTAACCCGCCAAGTCCCCCCCCTCTAGCCCCTCCCCTTGGGTCGGCATAACCGATCCCCTGCGCCGGCATCATGAACGCAGTTGACGAGTGCTGCAATTGCTGTTGCTGCTGCTGCTGTTGTTGCTGTTGCTGTTGAATGTGTATCTGTGCCGGGCTTGTCTGCCGACCGATGTCCTGCTGATGGAGATGTTGCTGTTGTTGTGAAGCGTGGGCTGCAGGATTACCCAGAGGAATGGGCGGCAATTGATGCCCCTGCTGCTGCTGCTGCTGCTGCTGCTGCTGCTGAGGTTGCTGTTGCTGCGGTTGCCGCTGTGGCGGTTGTTGCTGATGCCGTTGGTGAAGCGAGTGCGGAACGCGGTGCTGCTGGGTGTGCATTTGCGGCTGCATCTGACCGCGCATACGACGTACACAACATGGAACGCGAACAATTGAGGTCGGGGCCACACATTCGAGACGCAAGGTGAGGTCCATAAAGGAAGAGAATAACGCTTCCGGCACCAAAGGTTTACTCTTTGTGCATAACGGCGCGCGTGGTAGTCATTCCTTCTGAGCTGGGGCTTGTACTAAGCCAAGAAGTACACTCTGTTGAGCACCGAACAAGCAAAGAGTATCCATCATATGCAGAGTGTGTTTATCCGCGCTCACCCGTAACGTAGCGTGCGGTAGAAGCCGCCACAAAAAAATTATCACGATCATGACTCTCAAACGTTAGCTCGCTGCTCTAACCAAGTCCATGAACGCGAGACACAGGTTTATCGTCGCCTTAAGGGATAAACATACTCTAGGAAAATAAAGCTAGGCGCACAGCATTCGGAAAAAAAGGTAAAAAAAAAACAACTAGATATACAAGTGTCCTGGTACCTGGTTCAGCTCATCAAGCACATGACAACAGAGATTACGGGGAAAAGCTGTGAGGCGAACACTTCCGTTGGGGCTGACAGCCCTAACGGACCAACAAACGGACTGGCAGCTAGCTTCAGGGGTTGTCACGGTTCCCGCTAGGCATTCTCCGCCAACCTCTGGTGCTTGCTTCGCTCACCTGGATTTGGTTAAACTGTTGGCGCTGGACATGGTCCGAATGAAACTGGGGGCGGTGTAAATGCTCCGGTAGAGGTGCGCGACCCGTCTGGTGCTGTCGAGGTGTGCGAAATGCAGGGTTGTAAAAAACACCAGCGACGAGTACTCGTAAGGGTTGCCACACAAAAACGCAAGCAACCACGCGTCATTGGAAGCCAAACATTTTGAGACACGGTTGATGCGGAATATCGGGTATCGATCTTCTAAAATTGCTACCGATGTCCATGCAAAACAAAATTGGTTGTTACGGCTGAGTTGCGGGGATAGACGTGGTGGCGAAAAAAAAGTCAGCATGATCCACCTCTACATATCATATACCCAAACAACGGCCGGTGGCAACCGACCTCTTCATTCAATACGTAGCAAAGATTGCATGTGATACAAGCTTCAAAATCAACCAGAACCTGGGCATGATAAGGAGGAGTTCCAAAGGCTTCGGACGGGAACTGGTGATGTACTGCCGGTTCCTGTAGCTGGTGTTTGTGCCGGTCCTGCGCATTTGCGAAAAGAAAGCAGCAAATCACAACGAGGTTGCAGCGCACTCTATCAAAACAGCCGTGCGGTGCAAGATATTTTTGCAAGGGAAAGCTTGTTGACGAACTACACTGCTGTGGGCAAATACTGCCTGGTAAACGTCCATGTACCATTTGGAGGTAGCCCGGACTTGTGCAAGCAACAAAGACAACACCCGCACCTGCTGCTGGAAGGAAGAGAACCCCTCCGCGGGGTTGCGCTGATACCCGTGGTCAAGATGAGGGTGATGAAGATGCAAGGGCTGAGCAGGCTGTCCCTGGATTTCAACGAGGCAAAGTTGGTGCACAGAAATGGAAAGCGTTCCAAGTTACGTACCAGGTATCAATTCATGCGCTGGGGGTACATACGTTCAAAATGTCGCCGTCTGAAATGTTCCTGAACATGATCCAGAACGCCGGCTCGAAACCGCTCTCACCTGGTGCGGTTGGTGGATGGGGCGTCGTTGGTGGAGATGCTGTTCAACCGGATGCCCAGCCTCGTCTTGCTGAGCTCGATGAGGCGCCTGTGCTCCCCTTTGCTGCCATTCCTCGAGAGGCGCCTGCGGTTGTTGTTGCTGCGGCGGTTGTGGCTGCGATTGAGGCGCGCGGCTGCGGTGGCGGTGGCGGCGGTTGCGGCTGCTCGTACAACGGGGCCTTCACAACGCCTGTCCCACCAGGAGAGGAAGCCCCTATGCCTCCTCCCCCACCCGGCATCGCTAAATCTTGAGAAGACACATCCGCCACCGTCACTTCCGGCAAGGCAGGAGGGTTTGTCTCTGCCTCCTGTTCGACTGACGGCGTAGCTGCCGAATCGCCCTGAGTTCCTTCACTGGGAGTTCGGTTTCTAAGGGCCGGAGGCAAGTAACGTTCCTTCCTCGGCTCATCAGGCTCATTGCCAAGGAACGATGCCATCGCATTCGAGCCCTGGTCACCGCTGTCCGGGAGGTCGAATCCAGATGGGCCCCAAGGATCGCCCCACGGCTGAGACGCGCCGCCCGGAGCAGAGGGAGCTGCGTGGCCCTGTCCCTGTTGTTGAGGCATGCTTTCGTGCCCATGGCCAGGGCTCTCCCACAAATCTCCTCCACGTGGAAGCTGCGGCTCCCAAGACGCAGTGCGGATCCCAGATTGTGCCTGTTGCTGTGCAAAGGACCCCCGGAAAGAAGCGGTGTCATCAGGCGAGATATCCTCAGAAGGAGTCGCAGAAGGCGCGCTTGCATCAGTAGACACAACTACGGCGTCCGCAACGCTTTCAGACGGAACCGCAATACCAGCAGCTACTCCATGTGTTACGTCCTCACCAGCATCCGAACTATGCTGTTGCTCCATTTGTTCCGAAGTAGCAGCAGTGGTAGTTACGTCCGTGTCTCGTCGCGCATGTTCTCCACCCTCCAATCCCCAACTGTCGTCTGCCCTCCAAGAGCCACCTTGCGACGGGGACGAGGACACGGCAGGAGCAATGACGCCATTGCTGTCAGCGTCGCCATTGTCTTCCCTACCCCATCTGCCACTCCCCATGTGACCCTCTTCCCTGTTTTTCCATTTCCTAGGAGCAGCCCGAGGCTCCTCCTTAGGCTCTTTCCAGCGGTTGCTTGTCGGAGCCGGGGGCGGGGCTAGGGAGCTGGCGGGCTCCTTCCATCGGCCGCTGAGGGTTCGCTCTCCGCCCCCCAAAGAATCCCGATCGACCGCACTCTGCCCCTGCTCGAACGCTCCCCAAGAATTCCCGAAGCGAGACGTGGCTTCGCCACCAGCATCATGGTCTGGTCGCGTGTTCACCGAAAAGTCTTCGGCCTGTTCGTCGGCTTGCTCCTCCCGGTTAGCTCTGCGAGGTGGACCATGGGTTCGCACGTAGGACGCGGACGATGAGGACGTTGAGTCAAAGGCGGGCGAAGCCTCCGCCTGGGGGTCAGGGGGTTGCTGGGCGCTTGCCGGCGAGGAAGAGCGCCGCTTCGACGATGCCTCAGTCGATGCATTCCAGGGATCAGCGTCGGATTGGTGATCTCCGCGTGTTGATGATGATTGTGACGAGCTTGTCGTGGGCCGCTGGTTGGTCGGTGCCTCCTCTTGTTGCGCCGGCGTCGAAACAGCAGTCGCGGCCTTACGGGGGGGTGGACCGTGTTGACGGACATATGTGGAAGTTGGCGCCTTTGTGCTGGCGCTACTCGTACCGTCTTGGCTACAATTAAACGCCCCCAGGTGGCTCCCTGAGCCGAAAATAGATTCTCTGGCCCTTGAGTTGATATTAGCACTCCTGTCCGAATTTTGACGAACGTGTCTTCGGTCCTTGTCTTGAAATGCATCTCGGCCTCCCCGTTCTCCCCGGTCAAAACCGCGTCCTGGTTTTCCACCAGCTCGTCCTCCTTCTCTATTCGTCCCCCAAGCCATTTTTCCTCCGCTTCGCCCCTCCGCGTCTCTCCCCCCCCCACGCTCTCTGATCCCTCCTTCTTGCGAAGGAGGCCGCTCGCTCCAACGAGATTTGGTACTGATCTCGTCCGCAAAGCTAGGAACGGGTCTACGGGTTTCTTCAGGCTTTGGCGCTGGCACACGATTGTGCACGGCGTCTGCGATAGCGGCCTGGGCTGCAGCCGTTGCAGCGCTACCGCCTCCCGCGCTACCCGTTGGTTTGAGCATGGCTGCGGGAAACAAGCAATCAGGTGGAAAGACCTTGACGTTACCGGAAATATAAAGTACAGAAAGTCAACATGACGTGTGATTCCACGATAAACGCGTATCAATATAAAGGGATATACAAGGTGTGATATCGTCGCATCCAAGCCATGCTTGTACGCGAAGATTACAATTGGTGCCAATGATGAGGATAAGCTGGGAATCATGTTGAAACGCGGACTCTTGCTTGCACAAAGTTGACGGAAGATATTGGTGCCTCACTCGTGACTTACACCAGGCACGGTACTTCGCAGCAGTATCGGTATACTCTGGTATCTATCGTCCCCAGAAAGTAGGGCTGGGTACTGGCGCAGTATACTTGAACTGGCTAAGAGTACCAGTGTATTGAAACATACCTGGTATATAAATTACCTATCTCCCAACATACGCCATCCCATAAAGCAGAAAACCTCACAAGCGAATGCATGAGTAACCAAAAACCGAAAGAGACAATGGACGAACTCTACAATCCCGCTAAAAAACCCACACCCACATTTCTCCTGGATTGTGATGGGTGAAGCGAACATCGCAGCAACAGTAAGCGGAGGGAATCCAATATACTGCCTGCTGGTTTACACAGTACCTATTGTACTGGCTGCGTCAGCCAGTACCCAGCCCTACAAAAAGGTGTTGCCACCAACACTGCCAGCCTAGACCTAGAACTGCTGCAACTGGCACAGCTGCAGTTACCAGTACGACACGAGCTCGTAGAGATACAAACCACATGACAAGATAATGTTCACGATGCGAATGGCAGCCGCAACGCCCCAGCCACCCAACACACTCCAAATTGTGAATTTTCGAAAATAGGAATAAGGCCTGCGTACGTACCTCTTGGTCTCAGTGATGGACCTTGACCCCTGGAGGGTTCGGGCTTGGGCTTGCGGAGTGGCGCTACCTTGCTGGAGGCCTTGCTGACGGCGTCCAGTTTCTCCGCCTGTTCCAACCCTGCTCGGAGGTCCGGAAAATGCCTGGTGAAAACATCATCTCCACCTTGGGCTCTGCTGCCCCCATCAACTCGTCCCCTCGTCTTTCCACCTGAGACACTCTCGTCGGTAGCGCTACCAGCAGGCACAGAGGAAACGCCTGCAGCAGAGCCCCAGCCCCCCGCGCTGGATCGGTTTATGGAGGACATCGCCGCATTGTCTCCCTGTGAACCATGGGTTTCTTGACGCAAACTCGGGGTGTTGATAGGAACTGGCGCAACGACCCCTGTCTTCGCGCCCACAGGCGTGTTGTCCTTCGTCCCCACCATCATGAAGCGCTTCGACTTCTCGCCTGAGAGGCCAGCGTCGCGTTTGGCGGGGGGTCGGGGGGGGGGGGGCGTGAACATGTGCGGCTAGTGGGATCGAGCGCTCATGCACTGTACTCGTATCGCACTCGTGATCTCACTGTAATACCCTCTGGTACGATGATTCCAAACAACAGCATCGACCGGCGCGAGAACGACTGTGTTCCTGAATTTTCTTCAGGGCTTGCAATACTCCGACTCACATACGTTTACACACCTGGTAATCGACAATTGAGAGGTGCGGGGCTGGACTGCTCTGTATCGCACAGGAGACGCGGCTGCTACCTGCTACATGGTACATGGGTATGTAGATACTCGTACTATACCTGTAATATGTACAGTAGTATGTACCGTTGTTGCAAGGGGGGCACGAACGGCCCATGGTATCATGGTGTGGAAGAATATACTGGAATCGTGCACCTTTTCCCAACCACAAAGGATGGTCGTGAGCTTTCCGTGCAACTTCCGATATTCGATACTCGTACACTCGTACATACGAGTATGTAGTCGTCGAAAGTAGCGAGGCAATTGAGCGCTTGCCAAACCCACACCAAGGGTACTCGTCCACACTCGCAGCTATACCAGTACCAAGCGTACAGGCGCGTTGAGTGTAGGGAAGCTGCCTTCAATCGCGACAGGAGGGAATCATGTCCCATTCATACACACACGAAAACGGGGGTACTGGTGTTGCTGGACAGCAGTGGTGGTCAGGGGTCAGACCTGTGGCCTGTGGAGTACAGCAGTAAATGTCTGCTGTAAACCTCTCACCAGGTATACGAGTGCGAGTGTCTGTAAGATTCGCTCGCTATTAATAGGCAGCTTTTTCCTGCTTTCGGTGCCGGTTGCGGCTTGTTCCCGAGGCATCTACGACATACTCCATGCTTGAAGCTTCAGATATGATATAGCCTGATCTGCAGACGATGTCAAAGGCGAACATTGGAATCGATACGCTTGGAAGCCGGATTGAATGGCGGAATGCCGATCGGAGGTGGGGTATTCGAATGCTTCGAGTTGACAGGAACCATACGCCTGGAGGCATTGGTGGAGGAAAACAAGAGCAGCCACGTAATCCTAATGGTCCTTGGACATAACAGCAAGAAGCAGCCAAGCTCAGGCAAACACAATCCGTCTACTGCGGCATTCGGTATGTTCCAGCCCCCAAGACCTGGCCTGCACGCACACCGCTACGCGTGCGTCGGTCGACACAACATACAGAAGCAGTTTAGTGCCTACCAAGGGACAGGGAGGAGTGGGATACAGAGAGGCTGGGAATGCCTAAGATGTCGTCCTGACGTAGCCCCATCGGCGTTCAAAACATCGCCGTGAAAAGGACGACCACACTAATCGCAAGACTCACCGGCCCATCCTCGTCCCCCACGAGTCGCCATCGCCTCTACCAGATGGGCGGTCACTGAGCTGGGGAGGGGAGCGTTGCAGCGATATGTCCGCTGTAATAACGCCACTTATCAATATAAAAATCACTGTCGACGAACAGAGCAAACGGCCTAAAAAGTTCTTCAATCTCACAGCACCAGAACCCTTCAACTAGAACCTGGCGAGCTACGAGTATGGAGCATTCGGTGGTGAGGCTATTTGGTTGTGCTTCTCGTTGTTCTCTAAATTGCCGTGGTGTTGCTGACGATCACTCCCCTCCATATTTCGATCGCCTGTCTAATATCCGGCACGTATCTCTAAGCCCTGGGCTCTGGGATAACTACTTATTTTGAGAGTACCAGAATGCCTAAAGACCCAGAAGATGCGCCTTGCCGAGGTTGCAGTACATAGGGACCAGCAGATCAGGAGTCAAGAGGGTTTTCTGAAGTAGAATGGACACGCGGCTTACCCTGGCATAGACGTAGTTGGTCGCGTTACTCTGCATACTGCACAGGCCTCGAACTATTTTGGAACTTGGAGCTTCAAACTTCGAGTGTTGTGTTGTCAGTTGCTCGTTCAGCACGGAGAAGAGATTCGTAGTCTGTATCTGGTACAGGGTACAAAAACACCTACTTTGGGTCCTGGTATATACCAGTAGCTCCAGCTAGGACAGTAGTACGTACCAGGTACGGCTGCATCAGATGCCAGCACACCTGACCGAGAGTGCACTGGTCGCGGCGGCCCCTCCTGGCTGGTGAGGGGGCCCCGCCGGAAGCGCTCCCGGAGGGCCCCACTGGAGGCGCCCAGCCGGAGGCTCGTTTTCGCGCGAGTTAGCGTCACTACGTAAAGCTAAAAAGTTCCGGTGGGTTGATTTCGACCTATTTTTATGATGGTACATATTATAGCTGTCGCTAGAAACTCGCGCAGCAGGAAATTTATAACTGTCAACTTATGACGTGTATGGGGTGAGTGTTAAAAACGAAAAACGAAAATCAACGAGCAATTGGCTCAAACGTGAAGCAGGAACTACGGTGCATACTGTGTATGTAGTACAGGAGTATATACTCGTGCATACGGCGATCACACCCCGCCCCACTGGCCATCGTTGCACTGCTCGCGACCCCGCCAGTGGGTGAGCGGTCACCCCTATTAATAGTCGCCCTGCGCTTCGGCGAATAGTAATAGTACCGTTCTCGGCCCAGTCCACCTCCCAAAACCTCCGCTGTACGACTACGCGAACAACAGCAGTAGGAACTCTTGGGTACCCACCCTAGTGTAAAGTTTGTTCGGAGGTATAATAGAGGTTTCTGTAGAAGCCATCGAATAACAGCATGTACACGAGAGACCACCAGAGCACAGCAGGAAGAGCCCAGCGAGCCGTTCCCATCCGAGACCCTGTGCGCGCACAGCCTCGGCGGTGACTGTCTCGCCACGCGGTGCTGTGTTTGTGGGCGCGCTGTGCTCTCTGTTTGCGCTGATGCGAATAGCGATCAGGGGCTGCTGTGAAACTAAAAGGCGGACAAAGCGTATTGTGGTACAGGAGTATACGGACTAACGACAGTACAACAAGGTTGGATATGAGTTCGAACAAAATATGTTCTACTCAAAAACAAGTTTGAAGTTCGCCTCACCGAATCGCAACTTCAGATTGATACACTTGTTGTGTATAATAAATAATTGTTTACACAGATTCTTCGCCGACAATCCAAAAAGACTAAAAGAGCTCGCGATATCGATTTAATATTGTTCGAGGTTTCTTGGACTCTACTACGATGTGTGCATCGCGTCCCGCTGTGCCTGCTTCGGCCGCTCCCGAGTCTCTTCTTGATTGGGAGCCGGCACCACATCAGCAGCAGCGGTAGCGGTAGCGGGGATCGACTCCGCTGGGGGCCGGGCTCCAGGGGCACCGTGGGCAAATAGTCTAAGTACTGGCAACTCTAGCACCTTCGTCAGCCAGTACAGTACTTACTAGACCATGGCCCATCTCCAAAAATACCAATATGCTGGTAAGATAATACAGCTCTCGCACAACAGGATATTTGTAAGTGTCATTAAGTTGTGTGCGTCGGCGGTAGACGGTAATTGTTTGTTGCTGTCTCATCCCCAGAATAGTCCATGGTCACAACAAGACAGGCCCCAGCACTAACTACGGACCAGGTACCAGGTACGAACGAGTACATACTTGTATTTACCATCGTTCTCGTGTTTACCATCGTACGAGTTACTACTGGGAAGAAAAATAAACCTGGATAAACCAGGGCTTGTTATGGGCCGGTGGCCCGGGCCGGGCCAATCTAAAAATGTGACGGGCCTATTTTGAAATGTGATACGCCGGGCCGGACCGTGAAAAATTGAAAATGTGATGGGCCGGGCCAGGCCTCTGGCCGGCATCCAAGAATTCCATGGGCCCGGCCGGGTCGCCGCCGATAATCTGAAAAATTGATGGGCCGGGCCGGGCCGGGGTCCAATAAGACGTGGGTCCAGCATGAGCCGCTCCGCCCTGCGCATGAGGCGACCTTTGTGTTTTCACGGGCCGGCCCGAGCCGCGGCCCATAACATATGTTGTACTACCTGATGCTTCGACGAGCGCCTCTGCCCGCTGATTCTTCGCCTACGCTGATCTGCTGTTTGCGGCGAAAGCCAACTTTCACTCAGCTTTGTGGTCCTTCTGTAAATATCTGTTCAGAGCCTTTGTGCCGTCGTGAGCGTGCAGGGACACTCCTTGCCGTCAGACAGGGAATACCTTCTGACCGAAAGTAGCAGTGACGTTTTCCTTCGTGTGTGTCTTCGTCGAAGCGGGAATGAGGGCTGCTGCTGTATCATGGGAAGCCCCCGCCGAAAGATTACTGGCGTTCCTTTGTTCTATTCCCAGTGGCAGATCGATAGTAGGTGTTGCAGCAGCTAGTGTTGCAGCAGCAGCTACATGGAGCTGCTGCTGATGATGTTGCTGCTACGGGCATCGCAGCAGCAAAAGGGGGCAGTGGTCCATCATTCGGGACGGAAGCCATCGGACCGGCCCGTTGGTGGATCAGAATTATGTGGGTACATAGTGATATGTGTACCTCATGGGCTGGAAGCAGCTGGCCCACGAAACGCAGCAGGAAAAAAAAAAAAAACAAATCAAATCAAATCTTACGTAAGAATAACAAAACATTCAGAGCATAATATTCATATGGGTATATACATGCGTGCACTTGTTAGTACGAGACGACCTATGGGCCGACCCGTATGGAGCCCGTGTATCACGAACCTCGATGCCAGAATGTCATGGACCGGGTCGAGTCTGGCCGAGAAATTTGAAAGTTTGATGGGCCGGCTCGGCCCGGCCCGTGAAAGTTTGAAAATGTGATGGGCCGCGTCTCATGTTTTCTGAAAAGTTGATGGGCGGGGCCATGCCTTGACCGACCATATTCCTATTTGATAGGCCGGGCCGAGCCGCGGCCCTTTGCAAGAAAAAAATATGGGCCAGCCCGGCCCATGCACAGGCCGGCCCACCAGCGCCGGCCCATGACAAGCCCTAAGAAAGCGGACTGCTGTCCTTCTGGAATAGAAAAAAGAAGAACAAGAGAGTATGAACAATAGCGGAGGCAGAAGTAGCAGCAACAAAATGTCAGGAAAAAATGGCCACCATATTTGTCGAGTGAAACAACACCCGACGCGCACGTAAGACAGTTTTGTAGAATCAAGCATTCGGTCGTAATAACAACAGTGGCAACAGCACAGCAGCAACAGCGGCAACAACAGCAGCGGCGGCGGTGATAGCGGTGATGGCAGCGGCAGCAGCGACTGAAAAAATTGAGCAGCTTTTAAAAATCTGTCCCCGTTTGTTTTTTGGGAAACACCTTGCCACATTTATTAACAACCGTGACGGCAGACGCCTGAAGCAACTCGAAAGGGGTCCGTGTTGTTTTGGCGCCGTCAAAATTATAAACTAATAATAGCATACACACTTTCATACTGCACGAACCCAGCACTCCGGGGGTGCCAGCATGTGCAAGAGAGTGATCTGCGCTACGCATACTTCCTCAATGACGGGGCGAAAACTACCTCGATGGATTTGTTTCAACTTTGCATGTTCAACTCGAATCCTCTGCTGATCCCCAACGCTTGGCCCTTTGTACGCACGTGTTGCGTCTCGCTCGCGTCTCGCATGTCATCGTGTCGGAAATCAAGCCTGACAAGCTTCAGACATTAAAAGGTGAGAACTGGGCGCGCGAGTTGAGGGGTACACCTATTTTTTGTTGGTTTTGTGATACTGTGGACAATGTTTTACGTCAAAGCCACAACAACTCTTGAGTTAGCACACGATTTTTCGTAGGTGACGCCAAGTGCCCACGGTACGATCAATACAACCCCGCCAAGCGCAACCACCGTCGGTAATTTTCCAGGGTTCAAAGGAGTATCCCGTATATCACCAGGGATATCATACGTTCAACATCAACCCCCCCTTTGAAGGTGCATCAAGATATCATCACCCGGGGTTGCTTTTAGTATCCGGAGAGTGCGAAGAGTGTTCATGAGCCCCAGCACAGGCAATAACAGCAGGCGCAGCACCAACTTTAAAGGCCCTTAGCGCTGCCCGTTTACGCCGCCACAACAGAGATCAAGGTTGACCCTACTCCGGTCACTCACCGCGTGCACATCTTGTACCACAGAGGTCTCTACCCGACCACATCTTCGTTCACTAGTAAGATGATAGCTGCCTTGCTGTTGCTGTTACGCTTTGTGGGGTTTGACGATTGCATGAGCCCATTGAAAGACGGCAAGAGCGAACGCCTTTTATTGCCATGAATAGTCTGCGATACCAACGTTTGGCAGCGACGCTCCGAGTAGGACGCATATCGTTGCTCGCCTCTGCGACTGTAACCGTGTTACCATCCGTTCGGGGATGCAAATTTTATAATTTGGGGTACTTTTGCGGTGACTGTTCATAGGTTTTTACCGAAAGGCCAAGATATAAAGTACCATTTTTTCCAGTACCTTTTGTTTCACGTCAAGACAGGCCCTCCTGTTGGACCGTTACCCGTCTTGATAGACTTCGTGGAGTTAGGGTTAGCCGAGGGGACCCTTGCGAAGACTTCGCAAGACGTCCGCACCATGTCGACACTGCAGATTTACAACACCTACGCCGTCGTATCACCTTTTACTTTGCAAGCAAATCAAACGGCAGTGTGACATTTCGGCGGTCTACGAGTTTAGTTGATCATTGTAGCAACGTCGTAGCTGCAGCACACGCTCTTTTTCGAATGGCTTGTCCACTATACTTCGCAAGACGTCCGCACCATGTCGACACTGCAGATTTACAACACCTACGCCGTCGTATCACCTTTTACTTTGCAAGCAAATCAAACGGCAGTGTGACATTTCGGCGGTCTACGAGTTTAGTTGATCATTATAGCAACGTCGTAGCTGCAGCACACGCTCTTTTTCGAATGGCTTGTCCACTATGAGCCATCTCGTGGACCCCAGGCTCAATCTCTTCGTGATTGTGCGTCGCGCGCTACGAGTTAAATTAGCTTTTCTCGACGCCATGGGTATGGAGTGCCCTCATTGTCTTCCGTAATGATGTGTATGTAGGTGGGCGATAGGCGGAAGGGGACAATTTTTCTCTTCCACCGCACTAGTCTACATATTCCAACGTAGTTTCATGACGGGCATTGTATCCCAAAACTGACCTCTACTTCCTATTTTCGGGCGAGTGCAAACCCTAAAACGACCCCCGAGGAATATCGCCAGGAACTGGCGGACTCCCGGGCTACCACACTTGTGTTTCCATGAATTGTACCCGACAATGATCTCCAAGATCAGTTTCGGACCCAGCTATGCAAACCTCTATTAATTATAATGTTAGAACACCCCTTGTGATGTCAGCCTGGATGTTTTGTATAGTTGGGTCTCCGTGTGTTCTTACTCAAAATGCCGCCCAGTTTTGGGTCCAGATTCAGTTCGGTTTGCACAAAAGTTCGTTCAACACCAGACAAAGATATTTGAACAGGATGCTCGAACCTAATATCTGATGGGACCACGGTATCTTGTTTTTTTTAGCTCAGTACGAGCTACGAGGTACCTGATAGAAGTTTAGAGACCCTTTCGCGCGAAACAGTAGGCGCCGATCAGTGGGTGGACTTGCTACATGGTAAACTTCGTATATTTTGGTGACTTACATCGTGCAGCATGCCCACATCTATTTTTTTTCATCCCATTTCCCATGCTCCCTCTTGATTTTTCGCACGCACGACAATGGAACTGGCAAGATTACCGTCTAACTATTGAGTACAAGCACCTCAAGCAAAACGCCCCCGGGGGAGTGTTCGTAATCCCGAGCGTCCACCACCTCCGCATCTGGTACGGAGTGATATTCGTACGTCGAGGTCATTACGCCAATGGTGTCTTCAAGTTCAGGTGTGTTGACAGTTTATGCTCTCACAACCCTTTCGCTTGCTATTAATAATATCAGTGTCAAGACATTGCATGTACAGATCGGAGAACTGATACGACTCATTTTGGATACCTTTGAATATTGTCCTGCTCTTGTCAAGCCCTGCTTGTTCTGAGATACACGCCGGCGAGAGAGCTCGCATAATTATCTTTTGATGGTCTTGGGTTTCCTCGTAATGACTCGATCATTTAGCATGTTGACCCCATTTTGGTGTGTTTTTCCTCCTCCCCACAAAACCCTTTGTGGCACCTATTTTTGTTTGTGATGTTGACGCTCAACAGGGTGGAGTTGCCAGCAGACTACAACGACGTTGGCACATGGCCAGTCGTTCGCTTCACCAGTATGGTCTTCAACCCGATGGTGTCTCCCGTAACTGGAGAGCTAGACCTCAAATCGGTGTTCCCCGAGTGGGTACCAGGAAAACATTACATGGTGACGGCCCTTACCTACCTGAAAAAGGTTTTCTACATGAAGGATTTCTCCTTTCCGCGACCTGCCAACCCTGAAGCACAAGCGCTTTTCCAGGTAAGCGTTGTTGACGCGACGCGGGAGCAAAATACCCAAAGGGCGCGAAGATCGCAAGGGCCGTCGTAAGCCTGACAGCTCATGTGTCAAACGTTAAGACACATGCCATCATGTAGACATCACATGCGCCTCCGGGCCGTTAGCTTTGGGCGTAACGGGGGGGGGCTAGTTAGCCGATGCTGTGCGAAATGATGTGCTCTAAAGCGAATGCTCTATGAAACGATGTGCCTTGAAGCCAGTGGTCGCGCGAAAAATTGTGTCACGTTTCAGGTACCGGTGTTGTCTATGCCTTCAGGTCTAGAAATACCAGCAGAACAACATTCAAAATCAATTATTTAAATCACCAGCAGGACGACAAGCGAGGATTCATTGAGAGAGTCGAAGCATGCGTGCGAGAGAGCCAGGACACGGTGTACGAGAACGAGGATGGGTCCAGCCTGCGCTTCACGGAGCCAAAGCCTGCCCACGTATGTTGCAGCTATGTGACGCCATCCATTTATTGTTGCGAATTGTGAACAGATGCTGCCTACGGTAGTATTTGGGTATATACAGATCCTTGTTGAAACAGACAGGTTAGTTTCGCTCCAGTTTCAATACGAGTCTGATGGAGTGAGAAAAGCTCGCTCGTATTTGACTAGTGGACAACTTGGGTAGACTGCCCGGCATCACGGAAGATCCGGCTGTAGTGCACTCAGGCGAACTTCGCCGCGACTGACTGACCTTTGCATCTGCTGTAGGCTCGTATGTTGCGCAGAGCGTGCGAGTTACGGTCACTGCCTGTTATTTATCTTGGATTATCTTGCCTGATGTGAGCTTTGTCCAATTGGTGTACCCTCGTATGGATTCAAAGTTGATTTAGCCACGAGATTGACAGCTATCGGCCAGGTCTTCGTCCGCATACGTAGCGTTGTAAGTGAGCGGTGCATGATGTTGAAGGCGATGAATCGTCTAGCTTGTGGAGTTTCGTCAGTTGGATCTGAGGACGGTGTTTGATGGTGTCCTGTTGGCAGAAGCGCACCTTACAGTAGGATTCCTTCCTTTCGTCGCGCCAATTACTACCGTAACTGTAAAAGGCACTGCCATCACGGGATGTCGGTGTAAATGTGACCTTCGCCCAACTAACTTTTCTATGTGAGCAGGACAAATTGAGGGCGAAGATTTTGGGTGCGGATCCAGGAGCGAGGTCGGTACCGTTGCGCCAAGGAACGCGAGAGAGGCAAGATACGGAAACAACGGCTGATGCATCTGAGTACCACGAACCGGAAGCATACGCTGGTAGATGACCAATCATCGGCTGACATGCCGTATTCAATTCAAAAAGTGGTCGGGAATCGGGGCAACGACAATGGGGGCACCTACTGTATGGCGGCTTCGGAGTACCGCTCTCTTCGTGTCGAGAGTTTGCTGTTTGGCGCAGGGCTTGGTTGTTTTACGGGTGCTCAGTGTGCCTCCCCAGCTGTAGCAGTTGTCCGCGTTGCCAGGCGGGACGACGGAGTGCACTCAAGGGCCGTTGTTGTGGTTTTGAGGCACCCGACAAACTCATCGCCTAACACCCCTGTTGCTGTGCACGCGTATGTTCGAGCGCTATTGAAATGCCGGCCTTGTTTGCGTGCGCCGGCAATTGTGCGGACGGTATGAATACTTGCCGAAAGCACCTCTGCGCAACGCTTTTTTATTCACAGTTGAAGGGGTTCCACAGCAACAGGAGCGTAGCGCCCCTCGGTTCAAAATACCCGAATGACCCACCCTTATTGTTGTACGTAATTTTTACCGGTATTTAGTTCTGGGCGGATACTCGTATTGGTTTCGGTTCGAGCTTTAATTACAATCATCGTCCTGTTGACCTGTAACTCATTCCACGGTATGGACAGATGGATAAGAAGAGTGCGTCGGTGTGCAAACACGACATGAAGTAGTACGAGTCTCGATGCTGCTGTTTGTAACGCCAATTGACAAATACCTACCAATATGTGCAACTCCATGCAATCTATTCCGGAGGACCATAGTAAATAGGACCTACGGTACACGCAAAAACGTACATATTTCCCCCTTTGTACTAACAACATTTGGTCCTATTCCCTAGGTTTACCTAGGGTTATCCAAAAGCAAAATTAATTTCCTGTCCTAACGGACAAAATGACAAAAAAAACGGTACACCAGCGCTTTTTTGGCAGTTTACGGTACAAAAATTTTGGCGGTATACGGTACAAAAAACTCAAACCAGACAATCAGGGTACACCAAACCCAAGTTAGATGGCATTTTTTGTCAAAGTATACCGTTTTATGGCGAAACATCAATGTCCGTCCGTCTCACTTGCGAAAATTCAAAAAAAAAAAACGGTACACCATCGTATTTTTTTTTTTCCATTTTACGGTTCGAAAAAGTAAAACGAGGTGATCAGGGCACACCAAACTCATTATATATGACGTTTTCTGTCAAAAAAGCAATGTCCCGGTAAAGCTTGTATTTTCGAACACAAACCACGTTCGCTAATGGAAGCGCCTTCTTGTACTCATGTTCATACGAACATACCAGGTACGAGTCAAGAAGACATTTTATTTCGGTTCGTGCGCGTGCGTGTACTCAGAACACGCGGGCGAGCCCGGCGCCGCCGCGGGTGTCAGCGGTGCTAGCAGGTAGAGGGGGTGTTGCAAGTTGCAAGGAACGCGGTCGCCGTTTGCATGGCTAGGCGTCGCGTATGCCTCGAGACACGTAGGAAGCACGAATGGTCTGTCTGGCCTCCTTATGAGGCTCCGCTTGTACCGATATACGAGAGATATAAGAGTCGTTTTGATACGCGAAATAACATTCAAGCGGTACTTATTTTTGCGACCAAACTAAACTTCAAAGAGACTTCAATGCAGTTTGAGTACCAACTTTGTCGAAGTGGCGAAGAAGGGCCACGGTGAGGCTTGACGCGAGCCGGGCGACGGGGCTCACTGTGGCAGAGAGGGAGGAAAACTTTATCCGGACCGAATCGGTGGTGAGGTGGTCGCGAGGCGGGCGGGCGGCGTACAAGGCTAAGAGGGATTTCTGCTGTTCGTTTTTTTTCTTCTTGACCGGTGGCACGTGTTCCAATCAGGCAAAAAAATATTACATGAGAGGAGAGGGATTTTTTCCCTCTCCGTGCTTTTTCGCAACGTACATGTTCATACCCGTAAACATGGTGAACTCTCCGAATGTTCTACGTGCACAAGTACCTGTATTACAGTATGTGTGTAAGTTTTATACGTGCAGTGCTGTCTTTTGTGTCGAGACGATAGCCGACAATGTGCGGCATGAGGGTGTGTCTAAACAGAATCGAAAAGCTCAATCGAAAATCGAATTCATTTCGATTTCGATAAAAAATTGCCGAGGTGTCCAACCAGAATCGAGAAGTGAAGATAAAAATCCAGGCGAAAAGCAACGGAGAGCACATCCTACTATTAATAGGCCGGTCGCATCTGTGCACACATGCCGGCAATCTAGCGCTCGGTAACACATATCTACCACACAAGCAGGCAAACGCGACGGCAATTCGATTCCGGGAGGTCGTTGGGCCTCCCATGGAGGTGGTGGCGCGTCCAACGTTCACGCCCCGAGATCAAACTTGAAATTGTACTGAGCACGAACTTCCCATCTCGTACTCGAGGGTATCATCCTGAATTTTCCTCAAACTATGTTCGCTCTGGCTCGAACGCCGGGAAACAAAGGCCCGAGAACGTCGGGGGGCTGGTGTTGGCGTTCGCCTGCTGCCTGTTTACGGGGGGTCTGTGCAGCTGTGTTGCCGTGCTCGCTGTGCTGTGTGGGTTGGATGCTGTGTACGGCGGTCCTGATGTGATATTTTGGACGTGCTTTCGATTTCCTTTTGATCCCCCAGCGGTCAACCTTTTGGTTTTGGCCTTGGGTTGTAAATCGTTCATTTTTTCGGAACCTAAAAAACGAAGGCGAGCATGTTTTGACCAGGGACCAATCAGCGCCCTGTTTATTATCAATTCGATTCTCGATTTTCGATTTCGATTCTGTTTAGACACATCCTGAAGGAAGAGTTTCGTCGTCCATCGCTCATAAAAATGCCCAGGCAGGACAGAGGAAGAAGAAGCTGCAGGGAAAAAAATATTTCCATGCAAAGTTGAGTATCAACTATTTAATCAGTCGAACTCACAGCTGACGTACTTCAAAATTTATAAAAAAAAAATAGTTCGAAGAAAAAAACAAGGTCGACCGCGACAAGAGTTACCGTCCCACGACAACAATGGGCAAGAAGAACGCGAAATACGTACAACCCGCAGTGCCTCCTATTTGTATAGTGCATACGAACTAAATGACAAAATACGATCTTCCTACGTACTGTTGTTGAGACTTGCATTAGGCAGGACGATAACGGCCCACGTCAACAACGGCCTACAACTCCATACCTACAACCTACGGTACCCACTATTTTATAAATTTTGAAATACGTCAGCTGTGAGTTCGACTGATTAAATAGTTGATACTCAACTTTGCAAGCTGCGTAATACGTCTCGTACATATTCCACTTTTAGCGAATTTTAGTCCAAAACCAAATTTTATGGTACCAAGACCAAAGAAAAAGCGGAAATTCTATGAGTACGTGCTTCCTACGTACTTTTCTTGGTAATGCTTACACTATAGGACGATATACAGCAATTTAGTGCCCACATTGAGGTCAGCGTCCCACGACAACAACACAACAGCCTACAACAACAAAGGACGACAGACAACCTACCCTTCTAACACCCTACACAGACAGCTGTGGTCGAAACAAGACATCAGTGATGATACTGACTCCTCCGTACCTACGACCTACGGTACCCACTATTTATAGTGCCAAAACCAAATTCTATAGTACCAAAACCAAAAGAAATAAAGCGGAAATTCGATGGTACGAATACGTACTTCCTGCATACTTTTCTCGATACTTACATTAGGACGATAACGGCCCACGTCAACAACGGCCTACAACTACAAAGAGTGACAAACAACCTATCCTTCTAACATACTACACAGGTCGAAACCATACAGGGTGCCTCCTATTTGTAGTGCATACGGACAGTGACAAAAACAGGATAACGTCCCACGACAACAACGGCCTACAAAAAAGGACGACAGACAACCTACCCTTCTAACATCCATCCTACACAGCTGGTCGAAACAAGACTGCAGTGATGCTGACTTCTAGATAACTACAACCTACGGTATCCACTAACTATAGTGCCAAAGCCAAATTTTATAGTACCAAATCCACAAGAAAAAGCGGAAATTCTGTATGGTACGAATATCATACGTGCTTCCCACGTACTTTTCTTGATACTTACATTAGGACCACAACGGCCGACGTCAACAACGGTGCTGCCGCTTAGCGGTCAGGGTCTCGATCGGACCCCCTCCGTGGTCCCATCTAATCGACGTGCTGGCTCTTAGCGGACGGGGTCTCGATCGGACCCTCTCTGTGGTCCCATCTACTCGACATTCTGGCGCGTAGCGGACGGGGTCTCGATCGCACCCTCTCTGTGGTCCATAGATTTGTTTTTGCCGTTCGGTTTCCCCTCGCGGGTCTGGGCCGGACTTGATCTTTGTGGCGTACGGGAGCTCTGGGCCGTTTCCGCCCGCTGCCGCGACTGCGGGCGCTGCGGCGACTGCGTCTTCTGCATGGTTCCCAGCATATGTATGTCTACCTTCGAAAGTCGATGACCTTGCCTGTTCCCCAGGCACAAACGACAGCACACCGTAGTGCTAGCGACCATAAACGCGCAAGCCAAAAGCGCTCGGAGATAATCGCGGCAACTATACAAGGACCGATCATGCCTCCGCCTTACCGAAGTCCTGGCCACTACGACGTGGGGAGCGCAGCTGTGCCCTGCCGACTCGAATCCGATGTACCGCCGCCTTGAGCGTCTCACGTGTTGTTCACACGTGTGTTGAAACGTTTTGATTTTTTGTGTGATATTGCTTCTCGATTAGGACTGCCTGCCTTCTTCTTCCCCTCTTTTTGCTAGAACGCATTTGGCAGAAATGTTGCACGGCGCGTCCAGTCCTTCGAGTTCTGCGCAGCTACATTTATATTATCTGTTTGGTCGACAGAGTTTTGTTTACGGGGTGCATGTACGTAACGATCATCGGCGAAAATTCTACTTGTATGCCTTTGTCATCTTGGATTTTACTGCGGCGTTTTATTTGGTATGTATGGGTGTGTTCGCGACACGTCGAGGTCATCGCAATCTGCGCGATGCGACTGACTGATATTATATTTTGTTTTTTTGCTTCGACATAGCGGCAACAGAAGCATCTTCAAACAAGTAATATTCTACGTATCTACGTCGCGAGAAAATTTCCATACCTCCGTCCAACCTTGTATTATATGGTAACACCTAGGGAACAGCAGGGCAACCCTTGCCCTGCTCTACAATTTACTATGGTCCCCCGTAATAGGATAAAGCAAAACATCCCACCACACGTCCAGGAGTTTCTGGCAGGCCTCCACGCCGAATGGGAGGAACGCCTGACTAGGTGGACCCTCCGGGTACGAAGTGCATTGGAGGCAGGTGACGTGGTGCCTCCTTTTCCGACGACAGGGGCAGACACGCAAGGAGGGACGGGCCAGGCGCTGGAGAGCGAGCCATCAACAGGGGGGCATAACGATCAGGACGGCAATGCTGGAAATGCCATAGAGAATCGTCAGGCCGCGGGAAACAGGGACGCTACGTCGGCGGGACAAGTGGGAATCCCCCGGACAACATCCAGCCTCTCCCTGACCAGGTGCACCCTCGGGGTACTAAACGTGCGGCAAGCAGGTGATGCGCTACCTCCTCTTCCGACGGCAGAGTGGACCCCCGGGGCCCAAAACGCGTTGGGGGTAGGGGACGATTTGACTCCTCTTCCGACGGCGGCGGTGTCTACAACGGAGGAAACGGTCCCGACGGCGGAAAGCGATCCGCAAACTAGGGGGCAGGTGGAACAGGGAGGCGCCGCTAGGAGTGCCATAGAAAGCCGCCACACCGAGGGGGGTAGGGATGCCGCGTTAGCGGGACAAGTGGAGATCCCTCAGGCAAGGCCCAGTACCGCCTCTGCAACATTTGCGGCGGCAACGTCTCCTAGATCAGCTGGAAGCGCATCGCCCTCGCTCGAGGGCGGCCAAGGTGGAATGGGGGCAAACTTTGGAGGTCCCTGTCCAAGTGCTGCGCGGCCTCTGCCTCCGGCGGCAGAAACGACACCGCTGGGAGGAGAAGCTCTGGCGTCGGAGGGCGACTCGCGGATAAGGGGGCAGGTAGATCAGGGAAATGATGCTGTAGTAGCCATGGAAAACCTTCAAACATCCAGAGACAGGGATGTCACGCCACCGGGATGCTTGAGGGTGCCCATGACACCATCCGGCGCCACCCCAGCAACACCTGGAGACACTCCCTCTGAACCTGGTAGCGCAGCCAGGGAGGGGGGTGGCACAAGAGGCGGACGGGGCCGACCGCGGGGGTCTGGGAGGGGGTCACGAGCGACAAGCACTGGGAGAGGGGCCGTCACGAACCGGGAAAGAATCCCTCGACCCGACGGCAGTGAGCCGCCCTCGGCCCCTGAACCGAGAGGAGGCAGCGAGTCGCCCTCGACTCCTGGATCGAGAGGGGGCAGCGAGCTTCGTTCGGATCCTGGATCGAGAGGGAGCGGTGGTGAAGAGAGAGAACTCCCCAGGGAAGGAGAAGGTAGCGAGGGGGGAGGATCAGCATCGGGGAGCGTAGGGCGACTCCGTGCATTCATTGGCGCCAGTCAAGACGGCGTGATGTGCGGGGGATGTCGATCGGCAATCGCTCGGGGGCACCGAGTGGTAGGGCTGCCGTGTGGAAACCAGCACGTTATGCACGCGCGGTGTGTGGTGGAAGCTATCCGAAGGAGTGGGTCACACGCCAGCAAAGCGTCGCCCCTACTCCAGGACTGCCTCGCTTTTGGCACCCCGAGACACCGACCGAAACAACAATAACAATCGGTGAGGAGTCGGAAGGCTGACAGTCATCGTGCCGACCAACGTGACGTGGGTAGATGGGGGGGTGGTGAGATAAACTCGTACGAACGGCCGAGTGAAGCGACTTCGAGCAAGGGCTGAAAGATACGAGCACGAAGATACATATATATAACATCAGGTACGACGAGCTCGGGGTATAATAAATACAACTCGAAGCGCAAAAGGGAGGAGGAGGACGGGGGTGAAGGAAAATCTACAACAGCAGCAGTCGGTAGGCGGTCGGTGGTAAACCAACCTGTGATGCGGTGAGCCAGCCCAGTTTGGGCTCCACGAAAAGATCGTGGACACTGTTGTATTCGGACGGCGTACACCAATTAGATATCCTTTTCCATGTGTCTTTTCGTCTTCGAGTCTTTTCTTCGGTCTTCCTAAAAGAAAACGCACGGGCAAACGAAGAAAAGCAGCAGCCGGTTGGAAGCCGGTGGCAAACATATTTGTGCTACGGTCCGCCTGCCTAAAGGTCAGTCCAAGTTGGGACCTACTGACTGTGGAACAACCGCGTAGATGTTCGGAAAAAACGCGTCGTGTACGGGATAGTATAGGTCGACATACCCTTTTTATTATTCTCTTATCGGGGTATCTTTCTTCTCGCCCTCATGCACCTGAGCCTTCCTCTGCAAATATCTTCGGGTGGCTTTTCCATCTTCCATCGCAACGAGCATTTCGAGAGGTGCTCTAAGTTCGTGTGGAAGAAGCTTCAAGTGGGGTGAGGATAATACTGGGGAAGCATAACAACACGAAAACGATGCATCGGAAGACATCGTATATTTATTGAGGTACCAGGCCTATTTTCTAGCCCTTTGGTGGGGCTGGACGAGCCTTCTTCTTCTTCTTCTTCTTCCTCTCTTATATATATATTGGGTATATATATATATATATTTTTTTTTAATTCATCTTACGACGGTTTCTTCTATTAATACGAGTATCGTCGATCATCCACCAGGAAGGTTTACGCTGGTCGTACGCATAGACTGCTGTACTTCGGGTGGGGTCAGGAATTGCAGCGGAGCTTGACGAGAGTGTGGCAGAGGAGGTAAGGGGTTACAGGAACGCCGATATAAATAAAAGTAAAAATAATTAAAATATACCTGGTACCGGGTACAAAATAAAATAAAACGGAGCAGATGGACCAAGCACGATCGGCAGTGTTTGTTGCAAGGCCGAAATTTAAACGCAGTGAAATTATCTTCCTACGGGCTAGGCACGGGTTTTGAGGTTCGGGAGAGAAGGGAGGAGAGGCGAAACAGGGTTGGGAATGAGCTGGGGGAAAAGGAACGTGGGGAAGGAAGGTTGACAGAGGCTATCGTCTTGCTGGGAGTAGGGGAGAGTCCAGCAGCAGCAATCTACATACCCGCATCACTGGGAGAGGAAACTCGGTACGTCGAACCTGAAAGGCAAGAAGGGGTTAATATACAAGAACCCTAGGAGAAGGACACGTTGCAATAGGAGAAAGAGGAAGAAGCTGCAATCGTCACCGTCACGGAACAAAATTAAGTGCGCACCACGCTCACCAAAGGGGGGTTGGTTGGTTTAGGGTTGCGAAAGTGTGGGCACCCTCGCGTCCGTGAGGGTGCCCGTCATGTCGGAAGGCAGCGACCTCCCCGTAGAAACCGCGACACAAACCGCAAGCACAACAATAGGCCTATCTTTTTGTCCACTGCCAGCCGGGCGAGGGCGGGGAAGGACTCTCCCGGCATGGATGCAGCCAAGGATTCTTGACCCAACCCCCGTGCCAGGAGGGTTACAGCAACAAGCAGCAACCGGGGCGGGGCCGGAAACCGATTGTTTTGGGCAGCAGGAGACAGGCGTATCGACTATTAATAGTGCAGTACCTGTGATAGCGGCACAACCCGCAAGTGTAACAACAGCTTTATCTTTTTATCCACTGCCAGCCGGACGAGGGCGGAGCAGGACTCTTCCGGCATGGATGCAGCCAAGGATCCTTGACACAACCCCCGTACCGGGAGGGTTGCAGCAACAAGCAGCAACCGGGGCGAGGCCGGAAACCGATTGTTTTGGGCAGCGGGAGACAGGCGTATCGACTATTAATAGTACAGTACTTGGGACAGCGGCACAACCCGCAAGTGCAACAACAGCTTTATCTTTTTATCCACTGCCAGTCGGACGAGGGCGGAGCAGGACTCTTCCGGCATGGATGCAGCCAAGGATCCTTGACACAACCCCCGTACCGGGAGGGTTGCAGCAACAAGAATCAACCGGGGCGGGGCAGGAAACCGAGCGTTTCGGACAGCGGGAGACAGGCGGATCGACTAGTGCAGTGTCTGCGATGGCGGCACAGCCCGCAAGTGCAACAACAGCCCTATCTTTTTGCCCACTACCAGCCGGACGAGGGCGGGGCAGGACTCTCCCGGCATGGATGCAGCCAAGGATCCTTGTCGCGACCCCCGTGCCGAGAAGGGCGGGGCCGGAAACCGACTGTTTTGGGCAGCGAGAGACAGGCGTATCGACTAGTGCAGTACCTGCGATGGCCCCACTGTCGGTAGGGGGCGAACAAGCGAGTGAGGTGCAGCAAGAGGGGGGTCAGGCACTTGCAGTAGACGGGAGGTGTCTAGTAGATGTTACGCCACCGGTAGGGCGTGCGAGGCGTGCGAGCCCCCAGACGGGAGGTCCAGCCCTCGCGATAGGGGGGCTGCAACAGCAGGGATTGAATGGGGAGCAGCAAGGTGAGGGTATGCCGTCGACGACAGCCACAATGCGCTTAGCAGTGACCCCGCCGCAGGTGGAACGCGGACGAAGGATTAATACCCCGGTAAGGACGAGTGCGGGGAGGAGACCAGCCCCTACATTGGGAGGCCTCCAACAGCAGGCGTCGCAAAGGCCAGTGCCGAGGAGGGGTAGGACCGAACCACTTTTGCAATCTGTCTTCCAGGTCCGGCGGGATAGGGCATCATCAGGCGATCGGCCTTCACCGCGCCCACAGGCGCGTTCGACGCACCGCTCGCCATCGCCTTCGGGAAGAAGAATCATCACCACTCTGCCCCCACCTCAGCCGGGACTCTTAGGACGCCGGCAACGATCTACCTCCCCTCTGTCAGGGAGGACGGCACGCACGCGTCAACGACCTCCGGTTACCTTTGCCGATGATACCCAATACCGAACGGCGTTGGCGCATCGAGAGGGGGCGCAAGACGCCCGAGCCAACCGTTCACGGTCGATGCCGACGATAGGGAGAAACGTCCCCCCTTTACCCCACATCATCGGGATCCGGCGGGGTAGGACAGCATCAGGGGATCGTCCCTCGCCCCGACCAAGTTCACGGCCAAGGCACCGTCCCCCGTCTCCCTCTGGGGGGAGCATCACAAACTCTCCACCCTCGATCCGGCCAGGGATCCTGGGGCACCGGCGACGAGCTACCTCCCCTCCAACAGAGGAGTCGATGCGCCTGCACCAGCGATTTCGGTTTACGTCTACCGAGGATACCCGGAGCCAGCAGGCGTTGGTGCCTCGCAGAGCACCAACCGTCAGGCCCATCGCCCGCAGCCGTCAGTGACTCTCTCAGAACTCATAGCCATTGCTAGAGCGTGGAGTACTAGAACAGATAGGAGGGAGGGTGGTTCTCGATTGATAGCAGGCTCTCAGGCCGGAAACAGCCTCTGTGGACGCCACGGGTCGCCGAACACTGCTCAATGCGCAGGGAGGGGAACCACACGACGACAGAGCCCTTCGCCAATGGATGAGGAAAGACGATGCGCCCCTATCTCGCCACACGATACACTTCCCGCTGGTGGCGGCGCTCAAAGTCGGATAAGGCCTCCTAGCCCACTACCGCCGAGTGCGATACCGGGCTCCCGGGACTTAAACACGAGGTTGCAAGACGCTTACCTTGCAGCGAGGAGCTTTATTCGGAGGGGGCCCACATCTACGAGGGGTCACAACAGAGCCGGCGGAGCTCCAAGTCGGATAAGATCCACTAGCCCACTACCGCCGGGTGCGTTACCGGGCTCCCGTGATTTGAACACGGGGTCCCAAGACGCTCGTCTTATAGCGGGGAGCTTTGTTCGGAGGGGGTCCACAACTACGAGGGGTCACAATAGGGGAGGTGGCGCTCAAAGCCGGATAAGGTCCTCTAACCCACTACCGCCGGGTGCGATACCAGGCACCCGGGATTTGAACCCGAGGTCTCACGACGCTCGTATTGCAGCGGGGAGTTCTGTTCGGAGAGGGCCCTCAACTACGAGGGGTCACAATAGGGGAAGAGCAGCCCTCAACGTCGGTGCAACTCCTACGAGGGTAGGGCTTCCTCCCCCGATGACGCTGGGGGCGACACCGGGCTCTCAGAACCCAAGAGCGGTCTGCCTTCTCCCCCGTTCGAGAGCAAGGAGTGGTCAGCAACGCCAAAGGCCCAGCGACCCAATGGATGTTGAACACGTTCCGGAGGAGGCACCCCAGGGGGGAAATGAGCGCACTACGGCGAGAGCTAGTTTGGGAGTGAGAGTAGGTGGGCCAACGCCGACGGGGAACAGGAGGGCAAACGGTAGACTCGGGAGCTTCGCCCAGCCGGGGATTTTGAGGGGATCCACGTCGGAGAGGCACCAACAGGGGTACTTGTCACCCCGGGTCAGCAATGGTGCCCACAACAGGATAAGACTTTCTGTGCAGATGGCACCGGATGCGGCATCGGGCTCTCTGGAATCGAGCCCTGAGTCGCAGGATGCACGTCCCGTGGAGCGAGCAGCCTAGCCCGAAGGGGGCTTTGGAGGAGGGGCACGCCCGCAAGGAGTCAGCAGGGGTACCGTGCACTTCCCGTCGAAGATGTCGTTCGAAGTGGGGTGAGGTCTTCTCCCCCATTACCGCCGGGTGCGGAACCGGGTTCCCGGGACCTAAACCCGATGTCTCAAGACGTTCGTGTTGCTACTGGGAGCCTTGTCCGGAGGGGAGGCTTGGGCGGACTCACACCTCTGAGGAGCCAGCTGGGGTGCGGGGCAGCTCTCATCGATGGCGGAGCTCGCACTAGGGTAGGGTTCCTTCTCCGCTACCAATGGGGGCGGCACAGGGCTCTCAAGACCCAAGAGCGGTCGTCCCCCCCCCCGTTCAGGAGGAGACGCCGCGCGAGGACGATGCGCCTAGCACGGAGAGAGATAGGGTAGAAGTGAGAGGGAGCCTCCATCGCACCAATAGCGGTACCATGTTCGGAAGAGGTCCCAACGGGGCGGCGGCGGAACTCGGACCGTCCACAAGGGCGGTAATATCAATAGTCGAACGGCGGCGGGCCACGAGGAGGGTACCTACAGAGGACCTTATATCCACCAGGACAAGGGCACGCACCCGAATAGCCGCTAGGGCCGCCGCACGATCATCGGAGCAGGAAGAAAGACGCCAACCTCCCACCGAGCCGCTCCACGGATCCTCCCGTCAACAGCCAACAACGACGCAGCCTTCGTCATCGATAACACTTTTGGAGACGGCACCGTCGTCGCCGGAACCATCTCCGGATACACCCCGTTCAGCACAGCGGGCGCGAGAAACTACGCAATCACCGACGGCAACGGGTGCGGGGACTCCCTTGACGAGCCCCCTTCCGCTTGGAGTACCCGCCATGGAATGTTCGCCGCCGTCGCCACCACCCCCGCCACGGCGGCTACCGACAACTACCCGTCCCTCGACAGGCGCACCACTTTTGACGCCGGACGTGATCCTAGTGCTCGAATCGTCAACACAGTCAGCGGCTAGAATGCCGCAGTTGGCGCCACCAAGTTCATTACAACCGACGTGCACACCGACACAGGATGGAGGAAGTTCGGAACCCGCGCTGACGTCCGAACCACCGCCATCTCTACCACGTCCACCATTGCAGACGCCAGAAGAAAGAGGGCAGCCCCAGCAGGAGACCTCGGAAGACTGCTGCGTATGCTACGAGGCATTGGTGGCCCCGATGGTAAATCTAGGGAACTGCTCTCACCGGCTGCATCTACCGTGCTACGCCGCACTTCGTGTTAGGGCAGGGGCCGACCTGCGCTGCTGCCGACGTGTCGGGCGACCGTAACAATTGGTGAAGCCGACGGGATGGCGTCCCGTCAGCACAGCGACGAGATCATAGCAGAGGCCCTAGCGATCGCGCGGCAGGAGATGCCGGCCGAGAGGGGAAGGGGGGCATCCACAAGGATCACAGGGGGCGAGAGGGGCGAACGATTGATATGTAGTATCTGCCATGGACTGGTTGAGGAGGCTGAACGCGTACAGGTGTCCTGCTCGTGCGACGTGCATCGCCGCTGCGCTCTAGGCTTTTGCGAGGACGCAATCCCTCGAGCCAGATTCATCGGCGAGGCACGGTTAGTCACGTGCCCGAACCCCGCCCTACACGAAGTTCAACAAGAGGTGGACCTACACCCCCTCTTGCAACAGATTCGTACCATTGGCAGGTCGCTGGACACACAGGACGAACGCGATTTAGTGAACAGGGTCACCGTTGCCGAGAACCGCCTTCGGAGCAGGACCCACATTGTGCCCGAAAGGGTGGATCGGACACTGAATACCACAGCGCGAGACGAGGAGAACCTCTCTTGGGACTGGCGTAGCATGATTCCACAACCGTATGCGCTATGTGGAGTCTGCGATAGGAATATGGAAGACGACGAGAGGTTCTCTTTCTCCGGTTGGCTCGTCCACAGGAGATGCGCCGTTGAAAGCGTAGAGGGGGCAGACAATAGGGGAGACGACCGGTTTGGGGTGGCCATTCGGGAAGGGACAGGACCGTCGCGGCGGAGAACGTTCCTCCTCGCGGAAATTCTGCCGAGGATCCATCTGAGGTACGACCGCGCTTCCGACCGGGGAGCCTATCAACAGCGTCAGTTGGAAATCCTATGGCGATCGGTGAATTCGGGTATGGAGGAGGCCACAAGCCAGGACGAAAGCCGCCAACAAGCGCAAGGAGGGAGGGGAGATGACGTCGAAACATCGTGCACCTATTGCGGCCAGGTTCTAGATGACTCTGCTGGAGAGTCGGGGGGCAGCCACGTGCGAATACCTATCCCGTGCGCCCACGGAGGGTTTGTGCATGCACGCTGCATGCTGGACCGGGCAGATCGCATCGCGAGAGGACATGCCGACCCGAGGTCCTGCGTAGTGTGCCAATCTGCGTGGCCAGAGGGGGGCAGGCCTCCCCACCCGGCGGAACTTGCCAGAGGGCTGCCCATGACCGAGCAGGGGGGGAGGTGGGCGGCGGTGAGTAGTGCCCTGCAGTTCGCCGCCCTCCTTGAGCGGGGTGACCTCGGCGCGGAGTCAGACAGTTACGTGACGACCGGGGTTCACAACACGTTCGAGCACATGGTGAGTGCCCTGGGGAGGAGCCCAACCTCTTCGTTCGTGCTGTGCTCCCTATTCTGCGATGCGCTGGATCTACCGCAACAAGCTTACCTCGATTTCCCCCGCACGAGGGAATGGGAAGAGGCGGCCGCCCACTATCAGACGCTGTTCGCAGCGTACGGCATCCGACCCCAGGACATATTACTCCGACTCCCAAACCGGAGGCTCTACATTGGACCTCATGTCCAAGAGTATTTGGCGGGCCTTGACGCCGAATGGGAGGAACGATTGACGAGGTGGACCCTCGGTGTCCAAAGGGCGCTGGAGGCAGGTGACGCACTGCCTCCTTTCCCGACGGCGGTGGCGGCCCCACCGGAGCGAGTGGACTCAGCGCAGGGGGACAACCGGTTGGCAAGGGGGCAGCCTGAAGAGAGAGGCGCCGCTCCAGGCTCAACAGAGAGTCGTGAGACCACAACGGACACCGCGCTAGCAGGCCTATGTACCTATTGCGGTGAGGACATACAAAACTCAGACAGGAATCCAGAGGTCGATCATCTGTGGACAACCATCACTTGTGACCATGACAGCAGACAGTTGGTACACGCCGGCTGCATGCTGGATCGTGCGGAACGCCTCGCATGTGGACACACAGACCCGCAGCCATGCGTCGAGTGTGGCTCTGAATGGCCGGTAAGAACCCGACCTCCCCATCCGGCAGAGTTGACTGAGGATCTTCCCAGACCCCGGCCGGGGGGAAGATGGCCGGCAGTAGGAGGTGCCCTGCAGTTCGCCGAACTTCTTGAGGAGGAGGGCACCCATCTGGTACCGGCCAGTTATGTGACGACTGGTCATCACCCCACGTTCGAGCACATGGTGAGAACCCATGGAAGGAGCCCAACCTCTTCGTTCCTGCTGTGCTCCCTGTTCAGCGATGCCCTGGGCATGCCTCGAGCGGCGTACCTCGACTTCCCCCGCACGAGGGAATGGCAAGCGGCCGCCGCAGACTACCGTGAGCGTTTTGCCGCGCATGCCATCCGACCACGGGATATCATGCTCCGACTCCCAAACCGGAGGATCTACATCCCACCACACGTCCAGGAGTTTCTGGCAGGCCTCCACGCCGAATGGGAGGAACGCCTGACTAGGTGGACCCTCCGGGTACGAAGTGCATTGGAGGCAGGTGACGTGGTGCCTCCTTTTCCGACGACAGGGGCAGACACGCAAGGAGGGACGGGCCAGGCGCTGGAGAGCGAGCCATCAACAGGGGGGCATAACGATCAGGACGGCAATGCTGGAAATGCCATAGAGAATCGTCAGGCCGCGGGAAACAGGGACGCTACGTCGGCGGGACAAGTGGGAATCCCCCGGACAACATCCAGCCTCTCCCTGACCAGGTGCACCCTCGGGGTACTAAACGTGCGGCAAGCAGGTGATGCGCTACCTCCTCTTCCGACGGCAGAGTGGACCCCCGGGGCCCAAAACGCGTTGGGGGTAGGGGACGATTTGACTCCTCTTCCGACGGCGGCGGTGTCTACAACGGAGGAAACGGTCCCGACGGCGGAAAGCGATCCGCAAACTAGGGGGCAGGTGGAACAGGGAGGCGCCGCTAGGAGTGCCATAGAAAGCCGCCACACCGAGGGGGGTAGGGATGCCGCGCTAGCGGGACAAGTGGAGATCCCTCAGGCAAGGCCCAGTACCGCCTCTGCAACATTTGCGGCGGCAACGTCTCCTAGATCAGCTGGAAGCGCATCGCCCTCGCTCGAGGGCGGCCAAGGTGGAATGGGGGCAAACTTTGGAGGTCCCTGTCCAAGTGCTGCGCGGCCTCTGCCTCCGGCGGCAGAAACGACACCGCTGGGAGGAGAAGCTCTGGCGTCGGAGGGCGACTCGCGGATAAGGGGGCAGGTAGATCAGGGAAATGATGCTGTAGTAGCCATGGAAAACCTTCAAACATCCAGAGACAGGGATGTCACGCCACCGGGATGCTTGAGGGTGCCCATGACACCATCCGGCGCCACCCCAGCAACACCTGGAGATACTCCCTCTGAACCTGGTAGCGCAGCCAGGGAGGGGGGTGGCACAAGAGGCGGACGGGGCCGACCGCGGGGGTCTGGGAGGGGGTCACGAGCGACAAGCACTGGGAGAGGGGCCGTCACGAACCGGGAAAGAATCCCTCGACCCGACGGCAGTGAGCCGCCCTCGGCCCCTGAACCGAGAGGAGGCAGCGAGTCGCCCTCGACTCCTGGATCGAGAGGGGGCAGCGAGCTTCGTTCGGATCCTGGATCGAGAGGGAGCGGTGGTGAAGAGAGAGAACTCCCCAGGGAAGGAGAAGGTAGCGAGGGGGGAGGATCAGCATCGGGGAGCGTAGGGCGACTCCGTGCATTCATTGGCGCCAGTCAAGACGGCGTGATGTGCGGGGGATGTCGATCGGCAATCGCTCGGGGGCACCGAGTGGTAGGGCTGCCGTGTGGAAACCAGCACGTTATGCACGCGCGGTGTGTGGTGGAAGCTATCCGAAGGAGTGGGTCACACGCACAACTCATTTGCGCTACACGAGGGTGCATGGCCCGCCATGGGAGACGGGAATCACTGGAGGCAGCAGTTCAGGCTGATCCTGGACTCCGTGTCACGGTCGCAGGACTTGGAGGAAGGCAGGACAACAACTACGATGAACGGAGGGAAGAGCTTTGCTACCCGTGGGACCAGGATTCGTTAGGAATAGCGGCCACTAGATGATGTTTCTCTTGAACAGCTCCAACAACGTTTCATCACCGTGGTTAAGGTACAGCCGGGGCTAGCTACTGTCCACGCCAAGCTTCTCACCCACGTGCTCGGTCTCCTGAACCACGCCCTTGGAGCGCATTGGCCAAACAGACACTCAGAGACGCCGAGGTCGCTCCTGAGGGCCATTAAGCTGTGGTACATCGTGCCAGCACTGCTACACTCGCAGGACAGCCGCGTGAAGCGACGCGAGAGATTCGCGTCCGTCGAACGTGGTGACATCACGCTTATTCTCCCGTGGTTGATGGAGTACACCAGCCGAGCATCGTCACGGCTTAGGGGCCCAACCTACGAAGCCACAGACGCGGCTAAGTACGAGAGAGCGTCGTCAGCCTGTCGCCACTCGGGCGGGGTGTCAGTAGCAGCACGCTGTCTTCTCGCGGAAGCGCGAGCGCCCGGCAACGAGGTGACATGGGAGCGGGTGAAAGCCAAATTCCCGGGGGAAGATCGTGCCTCCATCTCCGAGTCGGCAGCGGCCGCGGTGGCAGCAAGCTCCACGGAACCGGAGGAAGGAAGTGTTCCCAACTGGCGTCCAGAGCAAGAGTTCGATTCGCAGGTGGCCCTCGACGTCATCAACTCACGAAATGCGTTATCAGGCGCGGGGAGTGACGGTCTACGCTTCTCACACCTGCAGTCGGTCATCAGGACCGGCTTCGGTCGCGAGAAGTTTGGAGCTAGCATCGAGGCCTTTTGGAGGCGGATCTTCGACGACCCCGGTGCATTCCCGCCGGAATTCTGGCAGCTCTTCTTGCAGTCCAACCTCACTGCCTTGGGGGAAAAATGTCGCCCCGTATGTGTAGGTATGACATGGAGACGTCTTCTAGCAGCCGGGACTATGCGGCAGTGGCGGCCACGGCTGGAAGAAATTAATCGTGAGGCAAGACAGTTTGGGGTAGGGGTTCGAGGGGGGGTGGAGCAGGTAGCTCTACGCGCCCGGGTGCACCATGAGGCAAGAAACTGGCTCATCCTAACCGACTGTTCCAACGCCTTCAACACTGTAAAGCGGACGGCAGTACTTGCCGAGGCGGCCACTTGCGTGCCCGCGCTCACGCCGTTCATTGCTAAATGCTACGGCGAGAGGCCCGCCCCTACGTTTTTCCAGATGGACTCGGGGGGGGAGCGGCGTAAAATTGACTGCTCCAGTGGAGTGCAGCAAGGGGATGCCATGGGCCCGGCGCTGTTCTGCATGCCACTGCTGCCAATACTCAAACGGGTCCGTGAGGAGTTTGAACCCCGGGGTGTTGAAGCCTTTGCCTACCTTGATGACATCAGCATCGGTATATCAGAGATTACACCGGACACGGTGAGAGTAGTGCCCTTTCTCCAGCACGAGCTGTGCGAAATAGGCGTTGCAATTAACCCCAGCAAGACGGTTGCTTTGCCTCCAAAAGGGCATGTGCCTACGTCGGAAGAGATAGCACTTCTGGGGGGCATAGGTGTCCGCATTGCGGAAGGGGGTGGGGTAAAGGTGGTTGGCGTGCCCATAGGCACTGATGCGTTCGCGGTGAACAGCGCCGTCGAGATAGTCCGAGATGGGGGAGCAGAGCAACTCGCGCGCATCCTGCCGCGTATGCCGGACAAACAGTCGGCGAACCTCATCGCCACCAGTTCAATGGTGAAGCGGACCTCCTACATTGAGCGGGTAATGGACCCGGAGCTGTCACTACCCGCGTGTCAGCGGGCAGACAATAGCGCAATATGGATGCTCGAGCGCCTTCTCGAGCTTCCAGGGATAGCGGACGAATCGCCGTTCTTTGCGGACGGATGCCCGGCGAACCGGTTGACGCTGCAGCCCCACCAGAAAGCGCAGGCGAGCCTCTCCACAGGGGCCGGGGGGTTTGGACTGTCATCGGCTGAATCAAGGAGAATGTCAGCGTCCATTGGGAGCTTGGTGGCGACGGTGCCAGAGGTCCTTGCTGACCTCTCCGGCCCATTGGGGGGAAAAGTCCGAAGGGAGTTGCCCAATTCGGACCTCGTTCGCCGCATATGGAGTAGCGTCAGGGACCTCCGTGACATCCATGGGGTATCGGAGGAGGCAATGGCGAACGTGGTCCCGGAAAGCTGGCGGAACAGGGCGTTTCGCGCGAACGAGGGAGGAGTCTCAGAGCAGTCTGATATGGAGGCATTGCCGGCACATGAAGCCCAAACGATCAGCTCCCACAAAGCGCAGCACAAGCTGGGGCAGCAGGTAAACCGGGTACGGTACCAACGGTACGTTGCGTCTCTGGACCAGCTCCCCGAGGCAGCAGGCCCGTCGAGTCGGAACGACGTGTTCGGGGGAATCGAAACCAGAGATCTTGCCAAGGCTCGGCAACGGAGCCTATCGGGACCAGGCGCTGTCGCCTGTTTGAGGGCAAGGCCTGTGGACACGGCACGAATCATTCCGGCTTCGGAGTTCGTGTCTATGGGACGGCGCTTTCTGGGAATGGAGGAGCCCATAGCGACGAGGTGCCCCTGCTGCGAAGCGACGGATGTCACCACGCGTCACGCGCGCACATGCCACCGAGCAGGCGCGCAGGTAAACCAGCATCAGCCGCTAGTCCACGCGCTGTCCCGCACCTTCAAGCGGTTGTCCATCCGCCATCAAACGGAAAGCGGAGCGCCCTTCAACGCCGACAGAAACCTCCGCATGGATATAGTGATCGAGAGGGGAGGCCTCCGAGACGCTACGTCGTCAGAGTACCGTAACAAGGCGATACTCCTCGACATCACGCACGCAGACCCCCAAGCGAGAGTCCACATGCGGGCTGGCAGCGCTGATCGAGACGGATCAGCTGCCTCCACTTCCGAGGCGCGAAAGCGCAACCACTACGCTCGTGCAGGACAAGTGTCCTTCGACGAGCGCAGCCATAAACTTGTCACCCTCGCGGTGGAAAGCTTTGGACGCCTCGGGAAGGAAGGCAGCGATTTCATTGACCAGCTGGCAACGAGCATCATCGGAGGAACGGACGGGGGATCTCTAGCAAGAAAAGGGGTTTGTAAGGAGCATCTTTTCCAGATCATATCGGTGACCACCCAGGTCGCGATCTCGCGCCGGGTGCACCGATATAAGCTCGCCCTTCGAGACCGACAGGCCGCCAGGGGGGGAGAAGAGAGGAGGAGGGAGGACTACTTCCAATGGCGTGGGGATGGAATGTAGATACGGAGTAGGACGCAGGGCGTATAGATACATAGTCAGTGAAAATATATCGGTAAAAGGTAGTGCGTAGTCAATTGAGTATACGCAAGGAAGGAGAAAAGGTTGGATAAAATTGAGGGTGTTCGACGAATTATGTTAGTTTTTTCATCTTGAATGAATAACGCCCTGCACATTGTCAGAAGGCAAATAATAATAAATAATAAATTACCCTGATGGTGCTGTATTCATTTCGCCCGTCCTGGGAGTGTTGTCAGGGGAGCCAGTTATATTCCTCAACAAGAAGCTGGCTGTACGTAGCACTCTTCATATAGCTGTGTCGCAAAAGTCACCTAGGAACGTTTGCTGGATTTTCCTTTTTCTCAACTTGCGAAGTTGGAAGCCAACAAAATGGATTTGACGGCGACCTGGTATTTCGTTATTTCGTGAAAACAATTCGTACCAGGTGTTAATATTCAAGGAAGCTCCAGAAATTTAGAGCGAGATGCATTTTTGTTGTCACCGCCATTGCCTCCGCGTTAAACCGTCATCTCCACCCGAAAGAAGGCTCTAGAAATTTAGAGCGAGATTTATTTTTGTTGTTGGCACCGCCATTGCCTCCGCGTGAAACCGTTATCTCTACCCGGCGGCATCTAGTATACCCAAAGTCTGTGCTGATCATTATTCCTCAAGACATTCCGGGTGTGTATCTTACGACGTGCCGCCGTGGTGCGCTGCGGCTGGTAGCACCATATATGAATTCAAAGTCTTGTTCCTGTGTCCGCTGGGTCGTCCCTGGTTTGTTGAGTTCCCGGAGTCTCTGCCGGTTGGCAGCACCTCTGTCGCCTGTTCCCGTCCAGCTGGCGGGACATCCGTCGTGAGTACTATATGACGAGGCTGAGAACGACAACTATATATCAACGACCGCCAACGCAGTAGCTTAATACAGTTAGGAGCTTGACCACTGCCGTAGATCTGTCACGTTCGTCATTTCCACTCTTCTAGTTGTAGTAGGCTGTGGAAGAGTCTATCTAGTGCATCACTACTAACAACACGAAGCAGAAATGTATGTAGGATGTTGAATGAACCACGTTGGATATCCCATATCCCCGCCCAGTACGACCACGAGTAGTATCGATAGCCAGCACGCAGGCGTTCAGTCTGAGCCAAACCCCGCCTGCTGGGGTGCTGTCTGTGCCGGTACACTGGCGGTTTCTCTCGTCAATCTCACCAGCTCCAACTGCGACTTCACAAAAAGAAAGACAAGCAAACTGAGAACAGCGCTCGAATGTATTTCATCGAGGTGTACTAGAACGCGAGCATCGTGGTAAGGGAATAGAATGCATGTACTATCTGGATTGGCTAGGAAGGCAGCTTCTCTTGTTCAGGACACGTATTTTGTGGTGTCGCGTTATTCCTCTTCATGGTGAAAGAGAAGGAAGCTGTTGAGAGTGATTCGATTGGGGCTTGAGAGTGATTCGATAGAGGCTTGATCCAAGGCATCAAGCCCACTTTTGCTCTCCTTCTTCTAACCCGCTAGAAGCGTAAAGACCCTTGTCCGAGGAACTTTCCTCGGGCGCTTGTCTACTCTTCTCCCATCGGCTATCCTAACCATTGCACTGCAAAGAAAACTTCAGAGCCCCAGGATTACTCTTAGGGTGTTCAGGGCTTTGATACTACGGGCTATCTCATAACCACTTTTATAGCCCCATGCTAAATCAGATCACATTAGCCCACCCTGAAAAGTCGTATATGCAGACCACGCGACGGTCAATGGATGATGCCGGAATCATCCGAAAAGACCGGAAAAGGAGGTCGAAGATGAGGCTATTCAAAACAACGAAATGATGTTATAAATTTCCCAACACCTCGTAGTGAGGCCTAGGCGTCACGAAAGGCCAGAGCCGGGCAAGGCCCGGGATTATACGAGTGCAGGGCCAGCCATCGAATCATCCGACTCCTGGCCCAAAACAAACTGCATCACTTGACCTTTTTGACTACCAGATACCACGTATGTGCCCTGCTACGTATAAAGAGCTACTGCCGACGAGTACAGCAAACAGGAAACAGGAGAGTGCCTTCCTTCTGGATGCTACGTTGTTGTACACCTGAGCTGCTACGAATGTCCTAACTACGAAGAAACGAAAGGGGAAAAATAAAAAGTGGCTCTCAAGCTGATAGATGTCTCACATAAAGAGGCAAGGAAGGCCCGTTGAGCAAGAGACGCTGCCTTCCTAGCCAGTCCATTCCCTGACTACGATACTCGCGTTCTACTACACTTGGCGTCGTCGTCGGACCTTCGTTGGCTCCCAGAGCCGCCATTACTTTGCCGCCGTCGCTTGCAACCCTTGGATACTCCCCGAATATGGCTTTTCCCGAACGACACCAGTAGCCACGCATTCAAGATCATCGATCCCTCCGCCGCTGGAAACCCTCGGATAACCCCCGACTACGGATTTTCCCATGCGACACCAGTAACCACGCCTTGAAGATCAGCGCCCCCCAGCCGACGTACGCCCACTTCGCGACCAGAGCTTCGCCACGACCTGAGCTCCACCGCGTCCACTACCATCGAACATCGCCTCGGACCGCGCCTTCATCAACCGCCTGCACTGCCTGCGCTGCCTCCAAAAGGCGCTGGCTTGACCACCAGCAGCCCCGTTTCGCAAGAAGACGACGCATTCTGCAGGAACCCATCGACTTCAACCGACGTCGACACTTTTCGGACACACCTTTCGTGATTATCAGCGTGCATTGCTTTCTCTCTTGCCGTTCGGATAATGGCGTTTCTTCTGGTGTTTTAGTGTGTTGCTTCAATATACCACTGCCGGTTCCGCTTGCCCTTTCCCCGACGACCTCCGGATCGTGTTGTTCTACTTAGAAAGTGTCGATCTCGGTTGAAGTCGATGGGTTCCTGCAGAATGAGTCGTCTTCTTGCGAAACGGGGCTGCTGGTGGTCAAGCCAGCGCCTTTTGGAGGCAGCGCAGGCAGTGCAGGCGGTTGATGAGGGCGCGGTCCGAGGCGATGCTCGATGGTATTGGACGCGGCGGAGCTCAGGTCGTGGCGAAGCTCTGGTCGCGAAGCGGGCGTACGTCGGCTGAGGGGCGCTGATCTTGAAGACGTGGCTACTGGTGTCGCACAGCAAAACTCATAGTCGGGGGGTTATCCGAGGGTTTCCAGCGGCGGGGGGGTCGATGATCTTGAATGCGTGGCTACTGGTGTCGTTCGGGAAAAGCCTTATTCGGGGGGTATCCGAGGGTTTCAAGCGACGGCGGCAGAGTAATGGCGGCTCTGGGAACCAATGAAGGTCCGACGACGACGCCAAGTGTAATAGAACGCGAGTATCGTCGTAAAAGAATATAATGCAGGTACTATCGGGACTGGCTAGGAAGGCAGCTTCTCTTGTTCAGGGGACTTCTTTCGGTGCTGTCCTATTATTCTTCTTCCTGATGAGAGAGAAGGAACCTGTTGACGATGATTCGATAGGAGCTTGATTTAAGGCATCAAGCCCACTTTTGCTCTCCTTCTACTAAACCGCTAGACGGGTAACGACACTTGCCCGAGGGACTATCCTCGGGCGCTTGTCTACTCTTCTCCTGCCGGCTATCTTAACCATTGTACTGCAAGGGACTTCAGAGCCCCGGGAATACCCTAGGGTATTCAGGGCGTTGATTTTCATTTGCCAAGGGAATCTTCAGAGCCCCAGGAATGTTCTTAAGGTATTCAGGGCTTTGATACTACTACGGGCTATCCCATAACCACTTTTATAGCCCCATACTATATATATCATATCACAGAAGGCAATAACAAAAAGGAATTCGGCGTTAGAAATATAGCTCAAACTGCCCGACAAGATCGGAAGCTACTGCCTAAAAAACAGCAGCGATCGACGCCCACACGAGATAAGTAACGAGGTCCTATTCGGAAACGCCGAATGAAACAAGAAATGCGGACTACATAACTTTGTACAACACCCAACACACCCTGGACTCCTCCCGCAGTGTGGATGTTCTTGTTTTCCTTTGTTTTTTATCCTTGATTTTTTTAGATCAACCGGATAATATCCAGTCCCCTGCCGCCAAAATCCCCTCAATAATAAGAAATGTTCCGTTGGAGAGATGAAGCGGTTGAAAAAAGCCCATGCAATTAAGAAACATCTGTTCAAGAAATACAGCGGGAGTGTGCCTAAAAATAAGGCATTGAGCCTCAAAGCCAAACTGACGTTTCTTATTAGCGGGCCTTAACTGTACCTTACACATGCGCTATAGTGGTACGACCGCTGCTACGCCAACAGGATGAGCTCGCACATAGTACGGCCACTCACCCATCAGCCTACTTAGTCGCCTGTCCTTTTAGCTACAACAACAGCGGAAGGGAAAACAAGAAGAAACAAACCGGAAAAAACACACACATGCACAGAGTCAAGGCGGAGGATTGGGATTCGAATCCACTCTTCTGACCTCCAGAGTTGAGCGCTCCAACTCTGACTCAACGTAAGGATACTGATGATTTGCCATGCACGGGAGGCCACGTTTTGACGCCCCCCATTCGCCGAGTGTAGCAGTGGCGCGTCTTCTTTCGCCGGGGACGCCGATGGAGGCGGTGTGAGGCACCCATGGCACGGTCGCGCGGCTGCGGGAGGTCGGGTGGCGCTCGGGAGCAGCCGTTGTTTGAATTATATTCTCAAGAAATTAATAGTTTCAGTGGTTCAAATCGACGTCACCACTACGTAAGGGTATACGTACTGTATAAACGATGTGCTGATACTTGATCGTAATCGTATTCAGCAGGACCAACTGGAGTGCTTCTTTCCTATCTATTGCTGTTGTTTTTTTTTCCTAGTTTTTTTTTTTTCCGCTCTTCTCCATCATGGTGAGTGGAAACAAACAAACAAACGTGTTTGTAAGTCATGAACTCGCTTGTACTACGTATAATTCGAGGGAGGGACTTGTCAGTCGACGCCATAAAAGGGCACAGGTGGCCACTGGGGTATCTTGAGAGCGTACTCTGGTTGACCTGAAGAAAAAAAACGTTGAGATACAGATTTCAAGGTCGGTAGTTGGCCAACGTAAACATTCGCAACGTCCCCAGTTTGTCCAATGTAGGCGTCATAATGTACTCAGGCTGGGAAACGTACCAAGCCAAAGTGCTGTGTTTTTTGTTGCGGTTGTAGTATTCACAGCACAGATGAATGAAAATAGAAAACAAACCAACGAAACAAATAAACGACAACAGCAAAGCAAAAAACATGAAATCCGGAAAAAAACGAAACACGAAATTGGAACAAAACTTGAAGTAATCGGGAAAAATGATGTGTACACTGTTATGGTACTGCTTTGAATGAGGCTGAAAGCCCGGTAATTACGTGGGGTCAGACACTAGGATCGTATTTGTGGTACTTGGGAGGCGTATTTTAGATGGAAAAACCAGGGTTTTTTCGGCGAGGCACGAGCTTGGCTCCCAGTCTCCGCGTGCACGAAAGGAATAAAGCTGTTGTTCTTCTATCTCTAAGCAAACAACACACGTGAGTACCAAGGAGTACCGGCTTAATAGGCAAACCTGTCCAGGGATACAAAGTGTCCCGACCTCTGATCTTAACAACACGAAGAAAGCGAATAACAACGAAATTGGAAAAGACTATGTTAAGGTCTTAGTCCGTTGGGCTAAAGGTAAAAAGTTAACCAATCGCGTACCCAATCTAAGCCTCATAACACTCTCCCCCCCTGGAACGGACCGGATATACGGGTCGACGCGTGGCACCAACACGCGGTTCCAATTTCTGGGATCCAGAAGTATTTTTTCAGATTCTTGACATGAGGAAGTTCACTTTTCTTTAAAAAGCGATTTCATGGTGGACGTGAGATTCGAACTCACGACCAACGACCCATGTTCTGCCGTCGTCGCCATTTGTTAAGGTCTTACTCAACCGCCTACCCAATCTAAGCCTCATAACAACATGGTACGGTGTATACACCCCCAACAACAACAACTCACAGCTCATTGCGTGGTCAACAGTGTGTTGTTTTTCATATTAATCCAATGCATAATAATGCTCTTTGCACAAAACCCACCTAAAACATACGTTGAAATTAAGCAATAACTATCAAACTTCGGCGCACACCGCTTTCGGGGAGGACAAACGTTTTGCACTATATTTTCATATAATTTTCATGAGTTCCATAGTCTATTATTCTGGCTTAAACGAAAAAATGCTAAAAACAAAACTACAAATAGTTTGGTAAAAAGTGCGATCGACACAAACTCAGCACTTTTACGATGCAAACATTGCAGATATATGACAGTTCCCAGTTCAACCAACTGCACCCATCGTCAACTTAATGACCTTCTTCCCCATCCCTTCTTCTCGAGCATGCCAACGATTCAGTACCTCTCCACAAGCCCCAGATTTCCTTTGTTCAATATTCCATGGTATTATTTCGTCATTACCTTTTACAATTATGTATAAATATAGAACATATATACACAATTAATCGCAAAAACAGGAGAAGTTTCCCAGCAATGGAAAGATGCGATCATCTAAGTCCTTCACAAAAAGCAGGACCGAACTGATTGCAACTACTGCAGAGGGATTTCGCTCGTTGCCCACGCAGGCGAAATTGTTATGAGGCTTAGATTGGGTAGTAGGCGATTGGTTAACCTTTTACCTTTAGCCCAACGGATTAACACATTAACAAATGGCGACGACGGCAGAACATGGGTCGTTGGTCGTGAGTTCGAATCTCACGTCCACCATGAAATCGCTTTTTAAAGAAAAGTGAATTTCCTCATGTCAAGAATCTGAAAAAATACTTCTGGATCCCCAGAAATTGGAACCGCGTGTGGTGTCACGCGTCGACCCGTATATCCGGTCCGTTCCAGGGGGGGAGAGTGTTATGAGGCTTAGATTGGGTAGGCGATTGGTTAACCTTTTACCTTTAGCCCAACGGACTAAGACCCTAACAAAATGCTGTTGACAATCGTCGCGTCCCGCCTTAGCAACTACTGCGAAACCGAGGGATTACACCCCGAGGAACAATGAGGCTTCCACCCTGCACGATCAACGATAGATATGTTGTTCGCCGTGCGCCGGTTGCAAGAGCCCGCACGACAGAGGAAGATCCCCCTGTACGTGTGCTTCATCGATCTGCAGAAAGCGTACGACTCTGTCGACCGAGAGCTAAGCTGCTGCTGTGGAAGGTCCTCACACGCTCTGGGGTACCAACCAAGATGCTTAAAATTATGGTTATCCGCAATATCCACGAAGGCATGCGGACTCGCGTACGTACGGATGACGGCGAGCACTCGTGCTATCACCGTTACTATTCAATGTACTCTTCGCTGCTGCGTTAAACGTCGTGCTGGTATACTACGCCTTAGCAAAGACGAAGCCATCGTCTGGGATTTTGTCCAACTCAATGATGCTGGAGTAATCGGAACAAAGGAGCAGGAGCTGTTGGCATGCGTGCGAAAGGCTGTATGGGGCATGTTGTACGGCGATGACGCAGGAATTGTCTCGAAGTTGGCTGAAGGGCTCGCTAAAATGATGGTATTCATCGTGACTGTCTTCGAAGCAGCAGGCCTCACGGTATCGGAAAATAAGACAGAGACTATGGTTCTACGAACGCCAGATCAGACAACCCTCACCCTACCGCTCGCCACCGCTCGTCATCGAAGCAGCAGACCAGAGGTATAAACAGACGGCCCACTTCTTATACCTAGGCGGCAGTATCCACGAAAACGCCGACCTCTCGCTCGAAATCGACCGACGGATTCGTCTCATACGGGCATGCCTCAAACGGTTCGGTCCAGAGATGTATGATAGGACGACCGCCCCGCTGAGCTTGAAAGTCCGAATGCTGAAGGGCGAGGTGATTGAGAACCTGCTGTACGGGGTGTGTGACGTGGACCCTCAGAACGGCACACTTTGCCAAGCTTCGAACTGCTCACCACCAAGTCCTCTTCCGAGTCATTGGCTTCCAGCGCCGACTTTGTACTGACCACGCCACGCTCTCGTACGTGAAGGCCCTCAAGATGACACGTTGCGAGAGCATCGAAACGACCATCCTTAAACGGCGGCTCTTTTTTGCAGGGGCCGTGGCACGGCAAAGCAAAGAGCGATTATCCAGTCGGATAATGTTCCGGACGATGGCTTGCGGGGAGAACCCGAGGCCTGGCGGATAGTCCAAGACTTGGCATAGATGCATTGTGGAAGACCTTAGGGAGTTCCGAGCCACCGACGGGTCAACGGAACTTGTTCCCTTAGTGTTTGGAGTTGAGACCGCGCTGTGGTCCTCTGCATAAAAAAAAACGGGCAAGTGGTACCGAGGGGTCCTTGAAGCAGCCGAACGGTTCATGCCGAGGTGGCACGAGGATGAAGCACAGCTGATTAGGCGGCGCCGCTCATCTGCCGTGGGTGGTGCCCAAGCTAATGGGGGGAGGGGGGGCAACAGGAGGAGTAGAAGGGAAACCGCGGTGGACGAAAGTAGGAAGGAGACGGCCAGACAGGGTAGCAAGGCACCAGGGCGGCCAGCAAGTAGAACATGTCTATGCTGCTCGTGCCGCCAACTGGTGCAGCTGGTTCGAACGTGGTCTTCCTATGTCTTCCTTTTCTTTTGAACTTGATCCTCCGCGATCTTGTTGATAATACTTTATCTTTTTTCTTGTCCATATGAAAGGAGTCTTGTGGAGTGAGTGGATGACGAGCCTGCTATGTACACTGTTTTGTATTGTCTGACGCATCCTCTCCGGGGGTGGGGCATAGTTGACAAACGCAGGACGGAGACGGCACACAGGGTAGCAAGGTACCAGACCGACTAGTAGGGAGAACCTGGCTATGCTACTCGTACCAGAAACTGCTGCGGCTACCTGGAGGGGGTTTTGTGCTTCGGTTTGCCTGTTATATCCCTTGGTTCTTAGTCTTACTCTGTTTATATGTAGTGGTGCTGTTTTTTTAGCTCGTTTTTTTCAAGTGTCTGCCACATCCCCTGCGGGGAAGCACGTCCGATATCTTCCGGTTTGTTTTCTTTCCTTTCTGTTTTTTTGTTTTTGCCGTTTGTTCCTTTTGCTTTCTCTCTTTCATAGAATGCGTATGTAGGGCCTGTCGTATCCAGCATGATGGCATTGCATTGCATTGTCTACTCTGCTTACTGCAGAACAATGTAGTATCTCTGTGGCGCAGTTTTGTGACCATGATAGGATTGAAGAATCGGCACGGACAACGTGTTACAAGGCTTAGATTGGGTAGGATCGGTTAACCTTTTACCAATAGCCCAACGGACTAAGACCTTAACATATGGCATCATCGGCGGCAGGAGATGGGTCATTGGTCGTGAGTTCAAATATCACGTCCACCATGAAATCGATAAATTTTGAAAGATAAGTGAATTTCGAATTTCCTCACATGTCAAGAATCTGACAAATATACTTCTGGATCCCCAAAAATTGGAACCGCGTGTTGGTGGCACGTCGACCCGTGGATTCCGTCCGTTCCAGGAGGGGAGAGCGTTGTAAGACTTAGATTGTGTAGGCGATCGGGTAACCTTTTACCCGTAACCCAACGCACTAAGACCTTAACAACTGGTTGTGCTGGATGTCGACGGGTAGAAATAACGGTTTAAAGTAAGGAACACACATAATATGTTCATATTATAATAATACGTGTTGGAGAAAAAAAAACTCCAAAGAAACGTTGCGGGAGCATTGACAAATAAACCTGACGACAAAACGCCACACACGCTGCGCAAATTTCACGACAAGAGACGTCCCACAGTCGAGGTGCATACTTATTGGTACGTTGCGCAAGCGTTGCATTGTACGTTTTTCCCGTCGCCGCAACGTGCTCAAGGTCGTGGTTTGTCTTCATTTTCAGATCGACTGGTGATGACTGTCCTCAAGTCTCAAGACTAGGACTGGTCTCACACGCCTGGCCGATGACGGTCTTTAGAGGCTAGCGCGAGAAGCTGAAGTTAGGCAGCCCTGGCTGCACTGGCGATGAAGATGTGTAAGGTGATGGTACCTCCGTTGTTAATTGCCGCTCTCAGGACTAGTTGGTTTATCACTATGAACTAGTGAGAGTCCAGAAACTGGGGGTGAAAGGAGAGTGGCATCGCAGGGGGATTGCGCGCTCGTTCTCGTCCCACGGGACTGTCAACATATCTCGCTGCAACTTGCGCTATACCATCAAACTGTCAATTTGATAACATTATGAAATACGTCAGCTGTGAGTTCGCACTGATTAAGTAGTTGATACTCAACTTTGCAGTTCAATATAGACGAGACGTATTTCGCAGCTTGCGAAGTTGAGCGTATTTCGCAACTTGCAAAGTTGAGTATCAACTACTTAATAATCAGTCAAACTCACAGCTGACGTTTTTCATGATTGAATCATGAAAAACGTCAGCTGTGAGTTTGACTGATTATTAAGTAGTTGATACTCAACTTTGCAAGCTGCGTAAAATTACGAAATACGTCAGCTGTGAGTTCGACTGATTAGTAAGTAGTTGATACTCAAATTTGCAAGCTGCGTAATACGTCTCGTCTATATTCCATTTTTACTGAATTTTACAAGTGCTATAATAAGCCGAACGCACGTATTCAATACATGTAGTTCCTTGTCAAAGATATAGGCCAATGGCTTCCCTGGATGCTAATTTTATTTCATTTTTTTTAATTATAAAAAAGGGTTCTAGCCAAAACCAGGTATACCTGGCCACTTTTCGGCCAAAATCAGTTACATGCTAAAAACAAGTACAAAACACACCCCTGGAGCCCCGCTATTGGCCAGGCTGATATCGTAACTGATTTTGGCTCAAAAAAGTCAAGGTACACCTGATTTTTTCTACTCTGTCTAGTTTTCAACTGATTTTGGCCAACTTTGAACCAATGAGAGAGGCCATGCGTACTGTTAAGATCAAGGTTGCGGGACACTTTGTATCCCTGGGCAGGTCTGCCTTTTAAGTCGGTAATAGTTGGTACTCACGTGTGTTGCTTGCTTAGCTATAGAAGAAGAGCAGTTTTATTCCTTTCGTGCACGCGGAGACTGAGACGCGCGCGTCTCTGGAAAACCCCTGGTTTTCCAACTAAGATACGCCTTCCAAGTACTATAAATACGTTCCCAGTGACTGAACCCAAGTATTTACCGGGCTTTCAACCTATTTCAAAGCAGTATCGTAGCACTAGCCCACTCTGATGAGCCGTATATGCAGAATTATGGGAAATTCGTGGAAACCCGATTCCACGAGAACTAGAATATGAGTCGAAGATGCGGCTCCTCAAAACTCACTCCCACACCTCTGAACGACGAGGCAACGAAGCCGGCAAAGTACGTAAAAAAATAAGGGAAGACCTAGCCTGAAGGGGCAGGAAGAAATCGTCAATGAAAGCCATCGCCATGCCGCCCGCACGGGGGGGGAGGCGAGGAAGATGCATGGGAAAGCGAAAAGTGAGTACGGGAACGAAAAGAAAAATAACACGGAAGACGGCAAGAACCACCTAAATCCAGTCCACCACTCTGAAAGCGCGTCCTGGGCCGCAATTGAGCGGCCGAGTGCCCAGACCAGTCCCGACACTGAGCGGGGGGGGTAGGCAGGACAAAATACGCAAAAACACATCCCCAACCCAGCCCCAAAAAAAAGGAAAAGACAACAGAAACATATCGGGCAGACAAAAATTCAACCCCCAAAGTCCAGGAAGACGAAAACCCATTGTGATTTCACGCGCAGGTTCGGGTCCTGCCGTCGACGCCACTTGTTAAGATCAAGGTTGCGGGACACTTTGTATCCCTCGGCAGGTCTGCCTTTTAAGTCGGTAATAGTTGGTACTCACGTGTGTTGCTTGCTTAGCTATAGAAGAAGAACAGTTTTATTCCTTTCGTGCACGCGGAGACTGAGACCAAGCTCGTGCCTCTCTGGAAAACCGATGGTTTTCCATCTAAGATACGCCTTCCAAGTACTACAAATACGTTCCCAGTGACTGAACCCAGGTAGTTACCAGGCTTTCAACCTAATACAAAGCAGTATCATAACAGTACCCTGTGTTTTCTCTCCGTATGCGACTGCTCTCCCTCGGTTGAAACTCTTCTGTGTTGACGTATAAACTCTGTACTCGTACGTCGTACGTAAAAGTACGTATATACATGCATACATGCGTACGCTGGTTTCACTTTTTCTCCTTTGTGGTGTGCGGTGTGCTTCAGTTAGTTGTGTGTACTCTGTTGTTTTCTATGTTCACAGCAGTACCATGGCCACACGGCATTTCGTCTGCACCACCCCGCGTCGAGGTAGTCTCAGGTTTGGTACGGCAAGATAATTTCGTGTCGAGCAGGCGGTTCCGCGAGGACGGTCTGGAAGCTTTAAAGCTGTCAACGGGGGGGGGGCGCCAGAGTAAATACTCTTGGCGCTCCCGCCGTGGCGAAACAAACGAAGCATATTAATAGTGGCTCTCTGCAGGTCCAAGTGAAGCCCGTGGTACCTACACCCTGAAGAAAACAAAACAATTCAGATTTTGGAGGCCATGTGGCACGCTTAATGCTTTAGGCGCGTTCTTTTTTTACCGGATTTTCATGCATAACACCGCTCGTGGCGCGCGTTTTTTACTTGGTTTTAGCATGCACCTGATTTTGGCTCAAACGGATCAGGTATACCTGATTTTGGCATTTGCCCTATAAAAAACTAAGAAAGCACGTCAGCTGCCGAAGGCACGCGCGTATTCTATATCGTATGTAATTCCTTTTGTCAAAGATATATAGGCCAGTGGCTCCCCTGGACGCTGCCCGGGTCAACAGGACAATTGTAAATAATCACTCTGCGCACTGATACTATATAACCCAAACAAGGGAGAATGATATGACGTTGCAACGTAGACGTAGCGACGCAACTCTTTGATCGTCGAACCGTAACTTCGTTACTATATTGATTCGTCGAACCGTAACTTATAGGTTTCGTCGTGCAACAAGATAATAAGACACGCACACTGAATATTATACGTATGATATCGCTACTACTGCAGAGCATCGCTACAATGGATTTTGAGGGGATCCACGTCGGAGAGGCACCAACAGGGGTACTTGTCGCCCCGGGTCAGCAATGGTGCCCACAACAGGATAAGACCTTCTGTGCAGATGGCACCGGATGGGCATCGGGTTCTCTGGACTCGAGCCCTGGGTCGCAGGATGCACGTCGTGGAGCGAGAAGCCTAGCCCGGAGGGGGCTTTGGAGGAGAGGCACGCCCGCAAGGAGTCAACAGGGGTACCGTGCACTTCCCGTCGAAGATGTCGCTCGAAGTGGGGTGAGGTCTTCTCTCCCATTACCGCCGGGTGCGGAACCGGGTTCCCGGGACCTAAACCCGATGTCTCAAGACGTTCGTGTTGCTACCGGGAGCCTTGTCCGGAGGGGAGGCTTGGGCGGACTCACACCTTTGAGGAGCCAGCTGGGGTGCGGGGCGGCTCTCATCGATGGCGGAGCTCACACTAGGGTAGGGTTTCCTCTTCCTCTACGAATGGGGGCGGCACAGGGCTCTCAAGACCCAAGAGTGGTCGCCCCCCCCCCCCCGTTCAGGAGGAGACGCCGCACGAGGACGATGCACCTAGCACGGAGAGAGATAGGGTAGAAGTGAGAGGGGGCCTCCATCCAACCAATAGCGGTACCACGTTTGGAAGAGGTCCCAACGGGGCGGCGGCGCAACTCGGACCGTCCACAAGGGCGGTAATATCAATAGACGAACGGCGGCGGGCCACGAGGAGGGTACCTACAGAGGACCTTATATCCACCAGGACAAGGGCACGCACCCGGATAGCCGCTAGGGCCGTCGCACGATCATCGGAGGAGGAAGAAAGACGCCAACCTCCCACCGAGCCGCTCCACGATTCTCCCGTCAGCAGCCAACAACGACGCAGCTTACGTCATCGATAACTCTTTTGGAGACGGCACCGTCGTCGCCGGAACCATCTCCGGATACACCCCGTTCAGCACAGCGGGCGCGAGAAACTACGCAATCACCGACGGCAACGGGTGCGGGGACTCCCTTGACGAGCCCCCTTCCGCTTGGAGTACCCGCCATGGAATGTTCGCCGCCGTCGCCACCACCCCCGCCACGGCGGCTACCGACAGCTACCCGTCCCTCGACAGGCGCACCACGTTTGACGCCGGACGTGATCCTTGTGCTCGAAACGTCAACACAGTCAGCGGCTAGAATGGCGCAGTTGGCGCCACCAAGTTCATTACAACCGACGTGCGCATCGACACAGGATGGAGGAAGTTCGGAACCTGCGCTGACGTCCGAACCACCGCCATCTCTACCACGGCCACCATTGCAGACGCCAGAAGAAAGAGAGCAGCCCCGGCAGGAGACCTCGGAAGACTGCTGCGTGTGCTACGAGGCATTGGTGGCCCCGATGGTATATCCAGGGAACTGCTCTCACCGGCTGCATCTACTGTGCTACGTCGCACTTCGGGTTAGGGCAGGGGCCGACCTGCGCTGCCCGGCGTGTCGGGCGACCGTAACAATTGGCGAAGCCGACGGGATGGCGTCCCGTCAGCACAGCGACGAGATCATGGCAGAGGCCCTAGCGATCGCGCGGCAGGAGATGCCGGCCGAGAGGGGAAGGGGGGCATCCACAAGGACCACAGGGGGCGAGAGGGGCGAACGATTGATATGTAGTACCAGGTATCTGCCATGGACTGGTTGAGGAGACTGAACGCGTACAGGTGTCCTCATGCGACGTGCATCGCCGCTGCGCTCTAGGCTTTTGCGAGGACGCAATCCCTCGAGCCAGATTCATCGGCGAGGCACGGCTGGTCATGTGCCCGAACCCCGCCCTACACGAAGTTCAACAAGAGGTGGACCTATACCCCCTCCTGCAACAGATTCGTACCACTGGCAGGTCGGTGGACATACAGAACGAACGCGATTTAGTGAACAGGGTCACCGTTGCCGAGAACCGCCTTCGGAGCAGGACCCACATTGTGCCCGAAAGGGTGGACTGGACACTGAATGCCACAACGCGAGACGAGGAGAACCTCTCTTGGGACTGGCGTAGCACGATTCCACAACCGTATGCGCTATGTGGAGTCTGCGACAGGACTATGGAAGACGACGAGAGGTTCTCTTTCTCCGGTTGGCTCGTCCACAGGAGATGCGCCGTTGAAAGCGTAGAGGGGGCAGACAGTAGGGGAGACGACCGGTTTGGGGTGGCCATTCGGGAAGGGACAGGACCGTCGCGTCGGAGAACGTTCCTCCTCACGGAAATTCTGCCGAGGATCCATCTGAGGTACGACCGCGCTTCCGATCGGGGAACCTATCAACAGCGTCAGTTGGAAATCCTATGGCGATCGGTGAACTTGGGTATGGAGGAGATCACAAGCCAGGACGAAAGCCGCCAACAAGCGCAAGGAGGGAGGGGAGATGACGCCGAAACATCGTGCACCTATTGCGGCCAGGTTCTAGATGACTCTGCTGGAGAGTCGGGGGGCAGCCACATGCGAGTACCTATCCCGTGCGCCCACGGAGGGTTTGTGCATGCACGCTGCATGCTGGACCGGGCAGATCGCATCGCGAGAGGACATGCCGACCCGAGGTCCTGCGTAGTGTGCCAGTCTGCGTGGCCGGAGGGGGGCAGGCCTCCCCACCCGGCGGAACTTGCCAGAGGGCTGCCCATGTCCGAGCAGGGGGGCAGGTGGGCGGCAGTGAGTAGTGCCCTGCAGTTCGCCGCCCTCCTTGAGCGGGGTGACCTCGGCGCGGAGTCAGCCAGTTACCTGACGACCGGGGTTCACAACACGTTCGAGCACACGGTGAGTGCCCTGGGGAGGAGCCCAACCTCTTCGTTCGTGCTGTGCTCCCTTTTCTGCGATGCGCTGGATCTACCGCAACAGGCTTACCTCGATTTCCCCCGCACGAGTGAATGGGAAGCGGCGGCCGCCCACTATCAGACGCTGTTCGCAGCGTACGGCATCCGACCCCAGGACCTATTACTCCGACTCCCAAACCGGAGGCTCTACATTGGACCTCATGTCCAAGAGTATTTGGCGAGTCTTGACGCCGAATGGGAGGAACGATTGACGAGGTGGACCCTCGGTATCCAAAGGGCGCTGGAGGCAGGTGACGCACTGCCTCCTTTCCCGATGGCGGTGGCGGCCCCACCGGAGCGAACGGACTCAGCGCAGGGGGACAACCGGTTAGCAAGGGGGCAGCCTGAAGAGAGAGGCGCCGCTCCAGGTTCGACAGAGAGCCGTGAGACCACAAGGGACACCGCGCTAGTAGGTCTATGTATCTATTGCGGTGAGGACATACAAAAGTCAGACAGGAATCCAGAGGTCGATTATCTGTGGACAACCATCACTTGTGACCAAGACAACAGACAGTTGGTACACGCCGGTTGCATGCTGGATCGTGCGGAACGCTTCGCATGTGGACACACAGACCCGCAGCCATGCGTCGAGTGTGGCTCTGAATGGCCGGTAAGAACCCGACCTCCCCCTCCGGCAGAGTTAACTGAGGATCTTCCCAGACCCCGGCCGGGGGGAAGGTGGCCGGCAGTAGGAGGTGCCCTGCAATTCGCCGAACTTCTTGAGGAGGAGGGCACCCATCTGGTACCGGCCAGTTATGTGACGACTGGTCATCACCACACGTTCGAGCACATGGTGAGGGCCAATGGACGGAGCCCAACCTCTTCGTTCCTGCTGTGCTCCCTGTTCAGCGATGCCCTGGGCATGCCTCGAGCGGCGTACCTCGACTTCCCCCGCACGAGGGAATGGCAAGCGGCCGCCGCCAACTACCGTGAGCGTTTTGCCGCGCACGCCATCCGACCACGGGATATCATGCTCCGACTCCCAAACCGGAGGATCTACATCCCACCACACGTCCAGGAGTTTCTGGCAGGCCTCCACGCCGAATGGGAGGAACGCCTGACAAGGTGGACCCTCGGGGTACGAAATGCATTGGAGGCAGGTGACGTGGTGCCTCCTTTTCCGACGGCAGTGGCAGACACGCAAGGAGGGACGGGCCAGGCGCTGGAGAGCGAACCATTAACAGGGGGGCATAACGATCAGGGCGGCACTGCTGGAAATGCCATAGAGAATCGTCAGGCCGCGGGAAACAGGGACGCTACGTCAGCGGGACAAGTGGGGACCCCCCGGACAACATCCAGCCTCTCCCTGACCAGGTGCACCCTCGGGGTACTAAACGCGGGAAGCAGGTGATGCGCTACCTCCTCTTCCGACGGCAGAGTAGACCCCCGGGGCCCAAAACGCGTTGGAGGTAGGGGACGATTTGCCTCCTTTTCTGACGGCGGCAGTGTCTACAACGGAGGAAACGGTCCCGACGGCGGAAAGCGGTCCGCAGACTAGGGGGCAGGTGGAGCAGGGAGGCGCCGCTAGGAGTGCCATAGAAAGCCGTCACACCGAGGGGGTAGGATGCCGCGCTAGCGGGACAAGTGGAGATCCCTCAGGCAAGGCCCAGTACCGCCTCTGCAACATTTGCGGCGGCAACGTCTCCAAGATCAGCTGGAAGCGCATCGCCCTCGCGCGAGGGCGGCCAAGGTGGAATGGGGGCAAACTTTGGAGGTTCCTGTCCAAGTGCTGCGCGGCCTCTGCCTCCGGCGGCGGAAACGACACCGCTGGGAGGAGAAGCTCTGGCGTCGGAGGGCGACTCGCGGATAAGGGGGCAGGTAGATCAGGGAAATGCTGCTGTAGTAGCCATGGAAAACCTTCAAACATCCAGAGACAGGGATGTCACGCCATCGGGACGCTTGGGGGTGCCCATGACACCATCCGGCGCCACCCCAGCAACACCTGGAGATACTTCCTCTGAACCTGGTAGCGCAGCCAGGGAGGGGGGTGACACAAGAGGCGGACGGGGCCGACCGCGGGGGTCTGGGAGGGGGTCACGAGCGAGAAGCACTGGGAGAGGGGCCGTCACGAACCGGGAAAGAATCCCTCGACTCGGCGGCAGTGAGTCGCCCTCGGCCCCTGAACCGAGAGGGGGCAGCGAGTCGTCCTCGGCTCCTGGGTCGAGAGGGAGCAGCGAGCTTCGTTCGAATCCTGGATCGAGAGGGGGTGGTGGTGAAGAGAGAGAACTCCCCAGGGAAGGAGAAGGTAGCGAGGGGGGAGGATCAGCATCGGGGAGCGTAGGGCGACTCCGTGCATTCATTGGCGAGAGTCAAGACGGCGTGATGTGCGGGGGATGCCGATCGGCAATCGCTCGGGGGCACCGAGTGGTAATGCTGCCGTGTGGAAACCAGCACGTTATGCACGCGCGGTGTGTGGTGGAAGCTATTCGAAGGAGTGGGTCACACGCACAACTCATTTGCGCTACACGAGGGTGTATAGCCCGCCATGGGAGACGGGAATCACTGGAGGCAGCAGTTCAGGCTGATCCTGGACTCCGTGTTACGGTCGCAGGACTTGGAGGAAGGCCGGACAACAACTACGATGAACGGAGGGAAGAGCTTTGCTACCCGTGGGACCAGGATTCGTTAGGAACAGCAGGGCCACTAGATGATGTTTCTCTTGAGCAGCTCCAACAATGCTTCATCACCGTTGTTAAGGTGCAGCCGGGGCTAGCTACTGTCCACGCCAAGATTCTCACCCACGTGCTCGGTCTCCTGAACCACGCCCTCGGAGCGCATTGGCCAAACAGACACTCAGAGACGCCGAGTTCGCTCCTGAGGGCCATTAAGCTGTGGTACATCGTGCCAGCACTGCTACACTCGCAGGACAGCCGAGTGAAGCGACGCGAGAGATTCGCGTCCGTCGAACGTGGTGACATCACGCTTATTCTCCCGTGGTTGATGGAGTACACCAGCCGAGCATCGACACGGCTCAGGGGCCCAACCTACGAAGCCACAGACGCGGCTAAGTACGAGAGAGCGTCGTCAGCCTGTCGCCACTCGGGCGGGGTGTCAGTAGCAGCACGCTGTCTTCTCGCGGAAGCGCGAGCGCCCGGCAACGAGGTGACATGGGAGCGGGTGAAAGCCAAATTCCCGGGGGAAGATCGTGCCTCCATCTCCGAGTCGGCAGCGGCAGCGGTGGCAGCAAGCTCCACGGAACCGGAGGAAGGGAGTGTTCCCAACTGGCGTCCAGAGCAAGAGTTCGATTCGCAGGTGGCCCTCGACGTCATCAACTCACGAAATGCGTTATCAGGCACGGGGAGTGACGGTCTACGCTTCTCACACCTGCAGTCGGTCATCAGGACCGGCTTCGGTCGCGGGAAGTTTGGAGCTAGCATAGAGGCTTTTTGGAGGCGGATCTTCGACGACCGCGGTGCATTCCCGCCGGAATTCTGGCAGCTCTTCTTGCAGTCCAACCTCACTGCCTTGGGGGGAAAATGTCGCCCCGTATGTGTAGGTATGACATGGAGACGTTTTCTAGCAGCCGGGACTATGCGGCAGTGGCGGCCACGGCTGGAAGAGATTAATCGTGAGGCAAGACAGTTTGGGGTAGGGGTTCGAGGGGGGGTGGAGCAGGTAGCTCTACGCGCCCGGGTGCACCATGAGGCAAGAAACTGGCTCATCCTAACCGACTGTTCCAACGCCTTCAATACTGTAAAGCGGACGGCAGTACTTGCCGAGGCGGCCACTTGCGTGCCCGCGCTCACGCCGTTCATTGCTAAATGCTACGGTGAGAGGCCCGCCCCTACGTTCTTCCAGATGGACTCGGGGGAGCGGCGTAAAATTGACTGCTCCAGTGGAGTGCAGCAAGGGGATGCCATGGGCCCGGCGCTGTTCTGCATGCCACTGCTGCCAATACTCAAACGGGTCCGTGAGGAGTTTGAACCCCGGGGTGTTGAAGCCTTTGCCTACCTCGATGACATCAGCATCGGTATATCAGAGATCACCCCAGACACGGTGAGAGTAGTGCCCTTTCTCCAGCACGAGCTGTGCGAAATAGGCGTTGTAATTAACCCCAGCAAGACGGTTGCTTTGCCTCCAAAAGGGCATGTGCCTACGTCGGAAGAGATAGCACTTCTGGGGGGCATAGGTGTCCGCATTGCGGATAGGGGTGGGGTAAAGGTGGTTGGCGTGCCCATAGGCACTGATACATTCGCGGTGAACAGCGCCGTCGAGATAGTCCGAGATGGGGGAGCAGAGCAACTCGCGCGCATCCTGCCGCGTATGCCGGACAAACAGTCGGCGAACCTCATCGTCACCAGTTCAATGGTGAAGCGGACCTCCTACATTGAGCGGGCAATGGACCCGGAGCTGTCACTACCCGCGTGTCAGCGGGCAGGCAATAGCGCAATATGGATGCTTGAGCGCCTTCTCGAGCTTCCAGGGATAGCGGACGAATCGCCGTTCTTTGCGGACGGATGCCCGGCGAACCGGTTGACGCTATAGCCCCACCAGAAAGCGCAGGCGAGCCTCTTCACAGGGGCCGGGGGGTTTGGACTGTCATCGGCTGAATCAAGGAGAATGTCAGCGTCCATCGGGAGCTTAGTGGCGACGGTGCCAGAGGTCCTTGCTGACCTCTCCGGTCCATTGGGGGGAACAGTCCGAAGGGAGTTGCCCAATTCGGACCTCGTTCGCCGCATATGGAGTAGCGTCAGGGACCTCCGTGACATCCATGGGGTATCGGAGGAGGCAATGGCGAACGTGGTCCCGGAAAGTTGGCGGAACAGGGCGTTTCGCGCGAACGAGGAAGGAGTCTCAGAGCAGTCTGATATGGAGGCATTGCCAGCACATGAAGCCCAAACGAGCAGCTCCCACAAAGCGCAGCACAAGCTGGGGCAGCAGGTAAACCGGGTATGGTACCAACGGTACTTTGCGTCTCTGGACCAGCTCCCCGAGGCAGCAGGCCCGTCGAGTCGGAACGACGTGTTCGGGGGAATCGAAACCAGAGATCTTGCCAAGGCTCGGTAGCGGAGCCTGTCGGGACCAGGCGCTGTCGCCTGTTTGAGGGCAAGGCCTGTGGACACGGCACGAATCATACCGGCTTCGGAGTTCGTGTCTATGGGACGGCGCTTCCTGGGAATGGAGGAGCCCATAGCGACGAGGTGCCCCTGCTGCGAAGCGACGGATGTCACCACGCGTCACGCGCGCACATGCCACCGAGCAGGCGCGCAGGTAAACCAGCATCAGACGCTAGTCCACGCGCTGTCCCGCACCTTCAAGCGGTTGTCCGTCCGCCATCAAAAGGAAAGCGGAGCGCCCTTCAACGCCGACAGAAACCTCTGCATGGATATAGTGATCGAGAGGGGAGGCCTCCTAGACGCTACGTCGTCAGAGTACCGTAACAAGGAGATACTCCTCGACATCACGCACGCAGACCCCCAAGCGAGAGTCCACATGCGGGCTGGCAGCGCTGATCGAGACGGATCAGCTGCCTCCACTTCCGAGGCGCGAAAGCGCGACCACTACGCTCGTGCAGGACAAGTGTCCTTCGACGAGCGCAGCCATAAACTTGTCACCCTCGCGATGGAAAGCTTTGGACGCCTCGGGAAGGAAGGCAGCGATTTCATCGACCAGCTGGCAACGAGCATCATCGAAGGAACGGACGGGGGATCTCTAGCAAGAAAAGGGGTTTGTAAGGAACATCTTTTCCAGATCATATCGGTGACCACCCAGGTCGCGATATCGCGCCGGGTGCACCGATATAAGCTCGCCCTGCGAGACCGCCAGGCCGCCAGGGGGAGAAGAGAGGAGGAGGGAGGACTACTTCCCATGGCCTGGGGATGGAATGTAGATGCGGAGTAGGACGCAGGGCATATAGATAGATACATAGTGGGTGAAATATATGTAAAAGGTGGTAGTACGTATTCAACTGAGTATACGCAAGGAAGGAGAAAAGGTTGGATAAAATTGAGGGTATTCGACGAATTATGTTAGTTTTTTCATCTTGAATGAATAACGCCCTGCACATTGTCAGAAGGCAAATAAAAATAAATAAATAGGAAATTATCTCGTACAAAGTGTACCATCCCTCGACACGAGCAATCCCACTTACTGTAGTAATATACTGCTCGCGACTATCAGGCAGGTACTGCTGCAGAGTATTGATACAATCTACGATACTATACCGCATAGGAGTAATCCAAGAGTTTTGCCATACACCACGACGTCCCGCAACGTACCCAAGTGGCCACCTGTGGAGGGACCCCCGGGTCGACTCATCGTCTGTAGCATCATTCCTTTCAATGGCTTGGTAGCGCGGAGTATACGCGCCAGAGTTTGTGTGGGATCGAGCTACTACGGCTCGGTCCAATCAGAACGTTAATGTAAGTGTCCGTGTGTATGAGTGTATATATGAGTATACTCTCTGCATGCTGTACTGTGTATAATATTATTTGGAAAGAGAGCTCCTCGCTTACCTGGCATCCCAAGGATGGAAGATTCTGTTGTTGTTGTATTTTTCATCATCACTTACTTTTACTTTCCAGCTCAACTCGTACAAAGTGTTGTGCCCCCAGCGGCTTTCTGGACAAGCTGTGGTCACAGGTATAATAGGCGTCGTCCCTTCTCCCTCCTGTCGTGGGTTCAGCACCTCCATTATTCCCAATGCTCGCCGATTTTTCCGTCGATTTTTGCCAGCTCGCGCTCACGCTCTTTCGACGACGGAAGAAAAGACAGGCTCCAGTAGGTTTTGCAATCTGGGAGGTAGAATCATTAGGGGTGTTTTAGACTCGAAAATTGCGTAGCGCGGTCTGCACTTCGGCATCGTCGTCCACAATAGAGAAATTTCCTGGTTCGATGCGAACGCGGCGCAGCCGCGTTTATGACCAGTTTTGCCCCGTTTTGGCTGCGGTTTGGGGTCAGGGTTAGGGTTAGGGATAGGGTTAGGGTTAGGGTTAGGGTTAGAGTCAGGGGTTGGGTTGGGTCTTCGCCCGTACCTTGATCCCAACAGGAAAAAAAAAATACCTGAACAGCCTACCAACCTGAAGATCCTACCTCCCAGATTGTAGTGGGACCTCAGAAAAGACCCGGCAAAAAGTTCACAGACAGGTGGTAGGTCTTGGGTACTACATACAGGTGCATAGTAAAAACAGGTATATTATCGGCATCAGGCCGATTTTCGAACCCCATGCACGCCAACAAGGAGGCAGTATAATAACCTCTCGACCCCGTCGTCAGTAGTAATAATTAGTTTTCAATGAATGAGACAAACAGTAATAATAATAATAATAATAATAATAATAATAATAATAATAATAATAATAATAATAATAATAATAATAATAATAATAATAATAATAATAATAATAATAATAATAATAATAATAATAATAATAATAACAATAAAATGAGACAAACAGCGTCATCATGTAAAACACTGGCGACCCTAACCCAGTTAGCACGTGCTCTATAAAAGTAACAGACGATGACAACAGAGTAGCAACAGCATGCTACCTCGTACATAGATAGACAGAGTAGATACCCCGTAAAACGCGTGATCAAATTATTACGGGGGTCCATAGTTAATAGGACCTATGGTATACATAAAAAACTCTATATTTACCTATTTTTACTCACAATATTTGGTCCAATTTACTATGGACCCCCCCCGTAATATCACACCAAGAAGCTAAAAAGATGAGTTTTGAATGAATTTTCGATCTCAGTTCACAGCTTCTTCTTTTTTTCATAGATCTACAAGCACCTTGCCGACCGTCTGGAATGCACCAAAGACGCGTCCACACAACCATCCCGGTGAGATCTCCGACGGATCACATACATCCAGGTGGCGGTTGGGTCGATAACCCGGCCGCACGCCCATGGTCTTACCTCTGTTACCTGGAGCCGAATATTATTGGGTTTTGTCACGGTGTCCGAGGGTAGAGGTAAGGGAAGTGAAGGCAGGAACTGGCTGGCCGGAGGCAGCTTCTCTTGTTTGTAGTATAGGCTCTCTTATTATTGTTGTTTTTCCTCTTGGTTCTTGGTGAGAGAGAGGGGAGCAGAATGAGAGTGAGACGATGGGGGTTTGGTTCGAGGCACCAAACCCACTCTGGTCTCCTACATTAGCCCGCTCGACGGGTTTATACGTTTGTCCGAGGAACTCTCCTCGGACGCTTGTCCACTCTTCTATCGACGACCTGGACTACCGGAGTAGCCATACCTTGGGATACTTTCTATAAGTCCGCTAAAACGCATTCTACGGGTCATTTAGACTGTTCTAGGGACACTGTTCGTGTCCTCACAGTAGTGACACCTTACTTCTGAAAGTCCACTAAAACACATACTACGGGCTATTCAGTCTGTTCTATGAACATTCCTCGGGTCCTTACGTAAGCCGTGCTGGATTGTTATCTACTGAGAGAAACTTCCGAGCTTCAGGAATACTCTTAAGGGTATTCAGGGCTATCATTCTTGTTCACCAAGGAAAACTACAGCGCCTCAGGAATACTCTTGGGAGCATTCAAGGCTTCGGTACTTACGGACTTTCGTACTTCTAGAACACTGCTCAAACACTTCCATAGCCCGGTACTACATCATATCACATTAGCCCACCCTGGACAGCCGTATATGCAGACCACACGACGGTCGATGGATGATACGGGTTCATCCTAAAGACCGGAAAGGGGGGTCGAAGATCCGGCTATTCGAAACAACAAAATGAGGCTATAGATATCCCCCCACACCTCGTAGTGAGGTCTTGAGTGCCACCGACAGTTTCCCCCTTTTTTGTACAAAACGCCGTAAAGAACGTCGTGGAGAACGTCGCCTCAGTTTGGAAAATATCGTCGTGAAGTTCCCTTGTGACGTTTAAACGACAGTTTGGCGAGTAGTCTGCGAAAATGATGAAGATCTCGCCGCTCGTGCCTTTTTTTGTAAACAGGGAAGGCCCGCTTTTTCAAATTTGACGCATGCAATGCAAAAAAGTAGAAATCCCACGTATTATTACGCAGCTTGCAAAGTTGAGTATCAACTATTTAATCAGTCGAACTCGCAGCTGACGTATTTCAAAATTTATAAAATCCCACGCACGCACGTACCATTCAAGCTAGGAGATAGGAGTCGTCCGATTCGTACGTAATCGTCTCGCCAAACTAAGGATTCCAAGAGGAATCATTGTCCGGCATACTCTGTTGGCGGTGTCTTGGTTAGAGGCATGTCGACGAGTAGTCTTGATTGTTGGAGGAGGACGTAATGTGTTGTGTCGGGGAGTAGGGGTGCTAGTCGCCGATAAACTGTCGTCGAATTGCAGCAAAACATTTTTTACAACCCGTTCTCTTTTTCCGGGACACTGACGACATAGAAACGGTAGTTGTTATCCCCGCGGGTGTGTGAAGATAAAAACTTTCGAACACAAAATAAATCACGATTGATGAGATTTTTGTCGTGAATCGTAATTTTTTTGTCGTGATTCACAACAAAAAAAACATGATTCATGAGGCCAATTTTTCTAGCTTATTCCTAAAAAAAACAAAATCACGATTCGTGACATTTGACCTGTCTCAAAATACGCTTGATCAAGGCACTACGCAACCCACGCGCACCAACGGTATCCGAAGGTCGGTATAGGGGCATGGCAGAGTCTGCTTCGTACGCCGCTTGTGGACAACGGGCGGCTACCCAAAGACACCGCTGGGCGCGGGCTAACGAGGAGGTTGTGGCCTCGAAATTTCCAGGAGGAGGAGCCACTGCTGGAAGACAAACGCGAAAATGACCTTAGCATGTCACAGGCCAGGCCGGGCGGGTCCACCTCATTATTTGGTAAATGGGTGGAAGCCTCCACTCGACTTCCAAAACTTCCATTTGGAAGTAAAAAAACTTCCAAAACTTCTATTTTGACTTCCAAATGGCAGTTGTGGAAGTCAACATGGAAGTTGTGGAAGTCAAAATGGAAGTCGGGTGGAAGTTTCCAAATGGCAGTTGTGGAACTTCCAAATTGAAGTTGTGGAAGTTCAAAAAGTTTTGGAAGCCAAAAAGGGAGGTTTCGAATTGCTGGCGAAGCTTCCATTTTGACTTCTAAAACTTTCATTTGGACTTTCACAACTTTCATTTGGAAGTTAGAAACTTCCTTTTGGAAGTTATTGGAAGTTATAAACTTCAATTTGGAAGTCGAAAACTTCCATTTGGAAGTCGAAAACTTCCATTTGGAAGTCGAAAACTTCCATTTGGAAGTCAAAAACTTCCCTTTGGGGAAGAAAAACAAATCCGTTTGGAAGTCAAAATGGAGGTTTTGGAAGTTGAATGTAAAATGGAATTCGCGTGGTAGGCTCATACCCGACTTCCAATACTTCCATTTTCACTTCCAAAAAGAAGTAATTAGGCCAAAGTCCCACATGCATATGGGCCACGGGGAGTGGATAGAAGCATCTGCAGACGTAGATGTCAGTTTTCCATGGTAATACAAGGCAAACATATTTCTTGGGAGTTTAATGGAAATGGATGAAAGCACGTGGAAGTTCGTGAAAGTATGTTGAATTTATGCTTGCATATGAGAGTGTATGGAAGCTTCGGCGAACGCTGATATGAATTTCCGTGTAAGTAGAGGTTACATGTAACTTTGGAAGTTGGATAATCGGAAGCGGATGTAAGTAAGTGGGATTAGGTGGAAGGTAAGCTTGAAAACAGGAATGGATGGAAGCGTCTGCGGACGTGCGTGGAAGTTTCCATTGTCATGGAAGTTAAATGGAAGATAAATAAGTAAGTAAGTCGTAGCCATTTGAAGTACGTATAAATAGGTGGAAGTTGCGCTTGAATATGGAGGCAGTGGTCAGAAGATTCTGCGTACTCAGATGCCAGTTTCGTTGAAGATAAATGTAAGATGGAAGTTTTAAAAGCCAGACGAAATTTGTGGAAGTTGAATGGAAGCGGATGCGAGTAGGTGCAAGTAAGTGGAAGTTACGGTTGAGGATGGAAGTGAACAGAAGATTTTACGGACGCCGATGGAAATTTCCTTGACGGTAGAAATCAAATGGAACTTCTAGACGCGAAGTGGATTTGGGTGACAGTAGGTGAAAGTATATCAAGGTGTATGGAAGCTTAGTAGAAGCTGGACGAAGCTTCTACCGGGCATGGCAGTGGAAGCTTCCACTTTGCTTCCACTGGCTTCCACTTTAGAAACTTACACTGGCTTGCACTAGCTTCCAAAATGGAAACTTCCATGGACTAAATGGAAGTTTCCACTCGACTTCCAAAACTTCCATTTGGAAGTAAAAAACTTCCAAAACTTCCATTTGGACTTTCTCAACTTCCATTTGGAAGTAAAAAACTTCCATTCTGACTTCCACAACTTCCATTTGGAAGTAAAAAACTTCCATTTTGACTTTCACAACTGCCATTTGGAAGTGAAAAACTTCCACCTGGAAGTCAAAATGGAAGTTTTGGAAGTTTTTACTTCCAAATGGAAGTTGTGAAAGCTTCCACTCATTTACCAAATATTGAGGACCACTGGGGTCCGGGCCGACGGCCTGCGAGATGGAATCTCGCGAAATGAGCTTAGCCGACGGTCGGTGAAGTTAGAATCTCGCAGGCTGGGTCAAGCTTCGGCCCGTGATTCGAATATGTCACGGGTTGGGCCAGGTGCGGATGGCCCAGCCCGGCCTGGCCGTGCCCCACTCTCGAGAGTCGGCTCCACCCCCAAAAAACGTTGGGTTTGAAATATCACGAAACGCGGCGTTTTCCGGCTTTTTTCGTTAGAACTGAAATGTCACGGATCGTGATCTTTTGGCATGCGAATAAGTCACGAATCGTGATTTTTTTCAGGAGTGGCCCTAACAAAAGTGGTACGAGTCCCCACGGACGGCGGGTAGGTTGGGGTAAAATAGTAGTGCGTTGCGATCGTGCATGCCTGCGCCTAAAGTCACATACGGCGGCCCTAAGTTTGTACAGCAGACAGATGTTGTGCGCAACATGCTACCCAGCAGTAGCCAGTAGCCTATACCGAGTCGCTGATCGGTAACATAAGCCGTCTGTAGCAAGTAGATCACAGCAGCACAACGGGGCCGGTGCTATGGCAGTACAGCAGAGCGGTGTGTTACATGCCGATTGAGTAGATATGCGTCATGATCAAAAGCCGTTTCGGTAGATTCAGAACACAAAAACTCGGGAGAACCCCAGCTGATCAAACTGATGTTCAAGGGTTCCCCGGGGTCCTCGGGTTTGCAATATGTCTACAGGTTTATGTAGTAGGGTATTCGTGTTTTGTTTTTGTTTTGGTTGAGCTGAGACAAGCGAGACTGCACCGCGCACTCTCTCACTCTACTTCTCTCCCTTTCTCTTCTTCCATCCTGTCCTGTTGGACAAGACCGATAATAATACAACAGGTCTGAGAGCCTTTCTTTTGTAATATGCTCTTCTGAGCTTGATGAGCGTGTTATGCGCAGCAAGCAGTTGGCAAAGCTCAGCTGGTAGTGCTTACCTCCACCGTGGGCTGCCTGACGTAACTCACGCGCCGCGTACCACACCCTCAATGCAGAGTTCCTGTTAAGAGGTTATGAGCCTCGATTTACCTACTAAGCACTACAGAGCTGCGAGCCATCAGCATCATCGAGACACGACAACGTCTGAGGCGTGAGCTGCTGCACACGCTGCACACAGAGTTGCCATAGAAGCTGGAACTGCTGTACAAGAACAACCATATTAGGGAGAGCTACCACGATCTACGTCGGGAGCTGCTGCTGGGAGGGACTGCTGCCACGATCATCGACATCTGGGAGCTATTGCTGGAAAGTACGAGTACTGCTGCACGGTGGGGACTTCAACCCCGGCAAAGTGAGTACTTACTGGTGTAAAACACGGCACAAGCGGATCACCTAAATTTTTCTAGTACATTTTGTTTCGTTTCGAGTACATAGCGGCGGGACTATTATTTTCGACTACGATCGTTGAAAATACTTGTAAAATTCAGTAAAAATGGAATATATACGAGACGTATTACGCAGCTTACAAAGTTGAGTATCAACTATTTAATCAGTCGAACTCACAGCTGACGTATTTCATAAATTTATAAATACGGGGTCCGCTCTGGCGTGTGCGCGACGGGCTGGTTCAAGACTTCGATCATTGCTGCCGCATTGCTGCTGGTAGAGTAAAGAACACCGCGTGCTAACAAAAATCGCGAGGGTCCCCCGAGTCGAGCACGGATTCTTCGCTGTTGCTCGTACGTACGTGAACAACAACGTCTGCTAAAATATGGGCGATTCTAACGCGAACTGGAGTAGCCTTTCCAACGCGTTGAGGGGCATCAAGCCTTTCAGCGGTACGAACCCTGACCAGTTCGACGACTGGTACAAGAAGACTTGCTTTACACTGAGCATCGCCCGGCCTGACGTCTTTCACGTACTGGAGGGGCAAGCCAGGCCCAAAACCACGACGTCGGGAGCGATCGAGTCTCTCGAGCAACGCCAAGCCGCGTATGACCGAGCCAACCAGGATCTGTTTGCCATCCTTTACCTGATTACCGAGAAACCGGCGGCTCTTCTGGTGGCCAAGCACGCAGAAGGAAAACGCGGAACACGTGGAAACGGACAGAAGGCGGTGAAAGAACTGGAGTCGAAGTACCTGAAGATCACAAACGAGACCATACGAGCCTCACAGGAGGCGCTCGCGACCACGAGCATGACGTCGGGACAGGACCCCGACAACTACATGGACGAGCTTACGCGACTACGTAACCTGCTGACCGAGATGGAGGAACCTATCACGGACAGGCACTTCACGGACATCGTTCTCCAAGGTCTGACGGAGGAGTACAGGGACCGCCAGCTAGGGGTCGCCTTATCAACAGGGACCGCCAGCTAGGGGTCGCCTCATCAACAGGGACCGCCAGCTAGGGGTCGCCATATCGACAGGGACCGCCAGCTAGCTAGGGGTCGCCTTATCAACAGGGACCGCCAGCTAGGGGTCGCCTTATCAACAGGGACCGCCAGCTAGGGGTCGCCTTATCAACAGCGGATCGCCGGAAAGACATTTCACGGGATTGCTGCAAAAAAGCGCTTGGGATTGCCGAAAAGACAACTTTTGGAATCGCTACAGCACTGTTCGATGGGGCTGCCGGTGCTTCCGGAGCCGCCACACGAACAACAGCAACGTGGGGTCGCCGAAGTGTCTTTTCGGGATCGGACCACACTATATCAATCTATTGGGAGTGCCGGGGGATAATATCTTCTGGGATCGCCACATCATCATCGATCGTTTTGGGCTGCTAGGACAACGCTTCTGGGGTCACGGGACATCTTCATCGTGTTTAGGACTGCGCCGGAACATCACTTCTGGAGTCGATGAACGGCATCATCATCTAGTGCTGCGGCGGAGGGACGTGGGGGCAACCAAAAGTACGACGAGACGAGGCATGCAGCCGCGAGTCGTTGGGCGCAGAGTAGAGGCTTGCTTCGCTTTCGCCTGAGCGAAGCCCTGGAGCCACTGGGACTGCCGAAGGGTCCAACGTACGAACTGAGGAGGCGAGTCAGGTGAGCGTTAACAGCGCACCCCGGGGAGCTTGCCGTAATACTGGATCACCAGGAGGACATCTGCGTCACCTGGGGTCGCACGGCAAGGTTTATTTGCTTCATAGTATGTAGAACCACACATCTTCTTTGTTTGGGAGGGCGGTCGGAAACAAACGTGGTTATGCTGCTAGACTATTTGTGCAAGGTTTTTGTTTTGTAGTAGCACCAATCACGTCTTCTTTGTACGGGGGAGCGGGCAGAAACGTGGTCGGCCGCTACAGTAAGTAGTTATTTCTATTTCTTGGTCAACTAACTGATCGTTGGAATATTGTTCATTCTTGAGATGCAGTTGTGAGTTTTTTTCGGGTACACGTCTTGCCTCTCTCCAACACAAACACGCCTTCAACTGTTAATTCACCCTTTGGGCAGTACAATACCATGCATGGCAGTATGGAATGTGTTTCAGAAGCAAAGTACGACGGTTAACACTGCTGTTCGACTGGTATCCATTCAGAAGTAAAGCCTACGGCCAGCAACGGCGTCGTAATGTGTAGCGTTCGAAGTAATATCGTACCGAGTGTGTCTGTCTGGTGCATGTATAGTGACACCCCGCGCGGGTTCTATGGTCTATGTGTGATATTTTCGGTTTACATGCTCGTCCATGCTTCAAACCGGTCACAGCAGTAGTATGCCTTTTAGATTGCCAGGTTATGCGCGTTGTTGCATTAGCTGTACAAGGGTTGGTTGTTCATCATAAGCGAAGCAGGAACAACAGTTGATGTTGTGCGACGCCGCAAAGGAGTAGTGAAACTTTGTTGCGACATAGCAACGGATGCACACGTAAAATAAGCAGACGATTAGTACAGACAAGTACACTGACCAAGGAACGAGAGTTAAAAATTTCGAGCAGATATGACTGAGTAGGTTATGACACTTTCAGTAAGTATCACGAAAGAGTACACTAGAACCTAGTGGTTGGGGATTCCAAATAGATGGTTGAATGCAGCAAGTTTGACTATGTCACCTCCATCGAGGGGTCGTATTAAGGATAGCTACCATGCTACCCAGCAGTAGCCAGTAGCCTATACCGAGTCGCTGATCGGTAACATAAGCCGTCTGTAGCAAGTAGACCACAGCAGCACAACGGGGCCGGTGCTATGGCAGTACAGCAGAGCGGTGTGTTACATGCCGATTGAGTAGATATGCGGCATGATCAAACGCCGTTTCGGTAGATTCAGAACACAAAAACTCGGGAGAACCCCAGATGATCAAACTGATGTTAAAGGGTCCCCCGGGGTCCTCGGGTTTGCTATATGTCTACAGGTTGATGTAGGGTATTCGCGTTTTGTTTTTGTTTTGGCTGAGCTGAGACAAGCGAGACTGCACCGCGCACTCTCTCTCTACTTCTCTCCCTTTCTCTTCTTCCATCCTGTCCTGTTGGACAAGACCGATAATAATACAACAGGCCTGAGAGCCTTTCTTTTGTAATATGCTCTTCTGAGCTTGATGAGCGTATTACACGCAGCAAGCAGTTGGCAAAACTCACAGGTGATTAGTAGATATATATATATAAAACTCAAGAATATCGCGATATTTGACGTTTAGAGCCAAATTATGTGCCTCACGAGTTTTATACGGACGTCGGGTATAACGATATTTTCGCCATACGTGGTCCGCAACACACAAATATTTGCCTGGGGTATTTTTACCAAAAGCATATATTTGTGTTCTCTTTTTTGTTGGTAGAGCCGAATTTGGCAGACAAAATTGGAAACAGCCTGTCCCCTCTACTCGGTCATCCGATCATTACCCTGCCAGCAAGCACCACAATAGCAGCAGCAGCAGTGGTGGCCGCCACGACTTGGTTGAATGAGTACGGCAGACGGGTGCTCCCTTGGTCGGGGAGAGGCGGATGCACGGGAGGCCCCGGTTCAGCGGCACCACAGCACAGCACCCAGTGTGCTCTGACTGGGCGTCTTTCTGACGGAGTTGCCCCAAACCCATGTCCCCAACACCGCACACCCCACCTCATCCGGGAACAAGCGGGTAGCGCCAACCCGACCTTTAGTTTTTGGCGGACATGTCTCAGCACGAGCACGAGACGCGCCATCGTCTATGCCAAGAGCCAAATCCATGGTGTACGCGGGCGCTGTAGCCTGCCGAGCTACGTAGAGAAGCAGCTGCAGCAGCAGCAGCGACGTCCTCCAGCTCATGCGATGTTCTACGTGTTTGTGCACTTGCCGCCTATTTTTATTTCACCCATGTTTTATCTCACGTTGTTCTGGCAAGAAACCCGATATTGAGTTTTATATCGAGGGATTTGCGTGTACGAAAATCGCGATATTGAATTCGGCGCCAAGAGTCGAAATATCACCCTCTGTTGAGTTTTATATATGTCTAGTGCTTTTACCTCCACCGCGGGCTGCCTGACGTAACTCAGGAGCCGCGCATCACACGCCCAATGCAGAGTTCCTGTTAAGAGAGAGCTGTACGTGAGCGATTTCCACGCGCACTCGACATCTACAGAAGCGGACGATCGTGGGCTAACTCGTGGAACTTGTTTCGCTGCACAAGTTGTCTCGAGTTGGTCACTGTCGGAGTTCTGCTCTCTGTTATTGTTATGGTCTGTATACAGCAGTTTGTCACTTCGTACTCCGGACCACGAAGAAGATCGATCGGATCAAGCGAAAACACTCAAGAACACGACCAATGACAACCAAAGATGTCAGGACACAACACTTTCACCCCGTGACAGACAACAACTTTTCCTTGACATGCCTTAACCTACACCAAACTACTAGGTTTTAGTGTGGAACAACCGGCCCTAAACCCTTGACGGCGCACGCTTTTTTGCCTTGCTTGACATGTCTCTCCTGACATCTTTGGTGATACCGTGACATCTACGTACGATTATCATTTAATTATCGTTGTTGTTGAACACGACGGTTACACATGTAGGAGAATGTAGACTAAAAATGCTACGTAACAAACGCTACATGAATTTAAGGCTTATATAAACTCGATTTCCACCACGATGGGAATGACTCACCACACTCATGTATAGGGAAATGTAAACTAAAAATGTTATGTAACAAACGCTACATGAATTTAAGGCTTATAAACTCGTTTTCCACCGCATTCTCCCTCACTAAACCTGACTTATCTCTCCTTGCGAGTAGGTCAGGAACCCCGATGAGACTCTCTGAGTATCCAAGTTTTACCTCCGACTTTTCGGTACCGGACTCAGTATGCAATGATCGCATTGCTCTCATCGTTCCTTCCTAGGTGTTTTCGAAGTAAGTGAGTGAGTGTTACAGGGGTTATTGAACATGATATATTCCCCTGTTTTTCCTTTTTTCGGGGGATGAAGGCGAGAATCGAACCACGGACCTCGCTCTTCATAATCTCACGCCCTGCCGACGACGCCATTGTAGGGAAATGTAGACTAAAAATGTTACGTAACAAAGGCTACATGAATTTAAGGCTTATAAACTCGATTTCCATCACACTCATGTGGTGGAAATCGAGTTTATAAGACTTAAATTCATGTAGCGTTTGTTACGTAACATTTTTAGTCTACATTTCCCTACAATGGCGTCGCAGGCAGGGCGTGAGATTTTGAAGAGCGAGGTGGTTCGATTCTCGCCTTCGTTCCCAGAGAAAAAAGGAAAAAAAGGGGAATATCTCATGTTCAAGAACCTGTAAAACTCACTCACTTAGAAAACACCTGGGAAAGAACGATGAGAGCAATGCGATCATTGCATACTGAGTCCGGTACCGAAAAGTCGGAGGTAAAACTTGGATATTCAGAGTCTCATCGGGGTTCCTGACTTACTCGCAAGGAGAGATAAGTCAGGTTTAGTGAGGGAGAATGTGGTGGAAATCGAGTTTATAAGACTTAAATTCATGTAGCGTTTGTTACGTAACATTTTTAGTCTACATTTCCCTACACAAGGAAAAAAAGGGGAATATCTCATGTTCAAGAACCTGTAAAACTCACTCACTTAGAAAACACCTGGGAAAGAACGATGAGAGCAATGCGATCATTGCATACTGAGTCCGGTACCGAAAAGTCGGAGGTAAAACTTGGATATTCAGAGTCTCATCGGGGTTCCTGACTTACTCGCAAGGAGAGATAAGTCAGGTTTAGTGAGGGAGAATGTGGTGGAAATCGAGTTTATAAGACTTAAATTCATGTAGCGTTTGTTACGTAACATTTTTAGTCTACATTTCCCTACACATCAGTGTGGTGGAAATCGAGTTTATAAGACTTAAATTCATGTAGCGTTTGTTACGTAACATTTTTAGTCTACATTTCCCTACACATCACTGATGTGTAGGGAAATGTAGACTAAAAATGTTACGTAACAAACGCTACATGAATTTAAGTCTTATAAACTCGATTTCCACCACATTCTCCCTCACTAAACCTGACTTATCTCTCCTTGCGAGTAAGTCAGGAACCCCGATGAGACTCTGAATATCCAAGTTTTACCTCCGACTTTTCGGTACCGGACTCAGTATGCAATGATCGCATTGCTCTCATCGTTCTTTCCCAGGTGTTTTCTAAGTGAGTGAGTTTTACAGGTTCTTGAACATGAGATATTCCCCCTTTTTTTTTTTTTCCTTTTTTCTTGGGGGACGAAGGCGAGAATCGAACCACGGACCTCGCTCTTCAAAATCTCACGCCCTGCCTGCGACGCCATTGTAGGGAAATGTAGACTAAAAATGTTACGTAACAAACGCTACATGAATTTAAGGCTTATAAACTCGATTTCCACCACACTCATAAATTGGGTTTCCCAGACTATTTATATCGTTCTTGTGATGGGGACATGACATGAACGTCCCCTGTAGAAGTGAATACGCTGAACAACAATTGTTGCTGTTGTGCCAACATGGCGGTGCGCAGGCTCGTCGGAAGTACAGGTATGTCTGCCTCTCACAGGTTTTCCTGGTCTCCTACAGTAAGCTGTCACTGAACCGACCTGTTGGCATGTGTTCCACGTTGCAAACGACTCATATCTCATTCTTATTTTCCAAGCGGCTCATGTTCTCACCTATATTAATACCGGTATCAAACGTTTTGTATGCTCTCTGCCTGCTCACAACTCCCGTACGATTGCTTGTGCTTGTTGCCTGCGCATGTCCCAGCACTCCCAGCGCTGGTATGGGCATCAGCTGCGGCCTTCCACTCTACATTGTCAACGTCACACACAGCTGGTCTGGGTTCTGGTGCCAGAGGCGTACAACCTTCATCGCAAAAGCGGGATATCAGAACCCTCGCCGGGCGGCCTCCAGTGAGTACGTGTGAACAAGGCGCTTCGTGCAGCCGGCGGTTCCGCCCGCTACTCTCGCTCACGAGGAAGAATGGGGTGCAACAGATAGATGGTCCAAAGTTTAGGTGTAAGCAGGCGACTTGTAAATACCAAGAGCTCCATCCTCTAGAAAAATAACCCCGACGCCGGCAAACAGCAGCAGAACGATCGATGAGTTGGATGGTGACACAGCTGTATAGCGACGTTACTTCGCGCCCGACGCGCGGTCGGCGGGCGGCGCGTCCTCCCGTGGCCAGACTACAGTCGGTTGGCGCGGGCTCGGGCCTAGAGACCAAGACAAGCACATTCGGCGTACACTTCTCCATGGATACGTACTCGTAGACTACACAGCAGCAGCAGTAAGACACATTTTGAAACACAAAATACCAAGACAGCTTGACTCTAGCGCACGCGCCACGTCTCTTCGCCGCCAGACCATGGGCAGTCAGCCTTGGCCTCGGACGCTTGGGTCCTACGCGCAGGGCAGCGCACCCAGCACGTCTCTTCGCAGCGCCAGACCACAACAAAAGCAGTTGGTCTTGGCGTTTGCTCGAATCTCAGCACGCGTAATAAATCTGATTGTTCCGCATAGGACGACTGTTTCGATTTGCCAAGTTCACATTTAAAAGTGCGATCGGGTCAAAATCTGAAGCTCAAAAATCGAACCGCATAGGAAACGGCCTCAGTCTGTTGCTGTAGGAGCAGCCAGCTATCTCGCTCAGTTTTGGCTGCATTTGGATTCTGACTCGAGTTTCGAAGATCCATATATGGCCTTTTTTCTACTCTTGAAAAAACAACATCTTGAAATCAGTGTGGGATATTTTATATTGGATTTAGTATGAGCTGAGCAGCGCTGGGTGTGATTTTCGAAAAAATGGAACAAATAAATAGAATGGTTGCGGAAATATCCGAGCAGTCTCATAACAGAATGGCAAAAAATGCATTGTGTATATCAGTACATCAGTACAACAAACGTCTCGAATGGCAAAAAATGGGCCTTTTTCTGTTTTGGGAGGATACCGTTGGACGCCGCCGGCAAGCTCTTGCCCCCTAGAGCATGCATCCACCTCATTTCTTCGAGCCCGTCATCTATACTAGTTGATCTTGCCCGCCACCGCGCGGGTTGTCCGTGGGCTGAGTCTCTGTCGAGATCGAGCGTCAATCGTGTATCGTGGCACGAGCTGAAATAATTATTTTTTGGTGAACTTCGCGTTTCCATTCGCATACTATAGGAGGTATTTACAGTACAGCAACAGGAGTGGGTTACTTTTTGTGTCAGAGCAAAGTTATCTACGAGTACTGCTGTACTGCAGAGTGCTGTGTCCAAGCAGTATCATAACAGAATGGCAAAAAAAATGCGTTGTGTCTATCATATCAGTACATCAGTACAACAAACGTCTCGAATGGCAAAAAATGGGCTTTTTTCTGTTTTGGGAGGATACCGTTGGACGCCGCCGGCAAGCTCTTGCCCCCTAGAGCATGCATCCACCTCATTTCTTCGAGCCCGTCATCTATACTAGTTGATCTTGCCCGCCACCTCGCGGGTTGTCCGTGGGCTGAGCCTCTGTCGAGATCGAGCGTCTAGCGTGTATCGTGGCACGAGCTGAAATAATTATTTTTTGGTGAACTTCGCGTTTCCATTCGCATACTATAGGAGGTATTTACAGTACAGCAACAGGAGTGGGTTACTTTTTGTGCCAGAGCAAAGTTATCTACGAATACTACTACTGCTGTGTCTCGAATGACAAAAAAAATGCATACTATCGCAAGTCTTTTACAGCAGCGAAAGGCAAAAAATGGGCTTTTCTTCAGGTTTGGGGGGATACCGTACGTAGGACGCCGCCGGCAGCAGTGGATTACTTTCTACTTTTCGCCTTTACTTGTTTGCGATCGTCATCGTATGTTTCCGTACTCGCATATAATACAATGAATAGCCCGTCAGTTGAAAATGCATGTCAATCTGTCGAAAGTGTAACAACCCACAAAATGTTTTTCATAGGCCAACATAGCGTCGTCACTCGCATACTATAGCAGCAGTACAGCCTGAAAACTACTACTACTACTACTAAAAAATTGCATACGAACTATCGTCGGTCTTTTACAACAACAAACAACAGTTAGTTGATTACTTTCTACTTTTCGCCTTTAGTTGTATTTTGCGATCCTCGTCGTATGTTTCGGTACTCGCAAAAAGAATGACCCAAAATTGCATACTATCGTTGGTCTTTTTACAACAACAGTTAGTTGATTGATTACTTCCTACTTTTCGCCTTTATTTGTATTTTGCGATCTTCATCGTATGTTTCGGTACTCGCAAAAATAATAACCCAAGAAAGCGTCGTCAGCTTTCTGACTGATTGTTGGAGATATCTCCCCGTTGAGGTTTCGTTTTTCATTGGCCAACAGTCTTGTATTTTCGGAATGATCAACACGACAGGAGGCTGTAGAGTGACGCTCGCGTTCAGTTTTAGCCTTTGTTTCCATCTTCTTGGCATCGTGTGCAGGGCGAGCTTTGGGATCCAGCTCTCGTGATCGTATTGCCTGGTAGAACGTCTGAGATGGAACATGGAGCTGTAGGATCGAAATGCGCCACTCGCTGGCCTGCCTGCAGAAAACACGAACATCACCTCCTGTGCTGTTGGATCACCTTCTGCTATTTTACAGGTGTGTGCTTGCTGTGTTTTTCATATATCAAGAGCAGAAGAGGCCAAGAACATGTACGATAGTGAGATTCATCAAAAACACGTACTTGTACGTCAAGACCTGCTGCAACATTTACAGGGAGTATTAAAAAAAATCCGGTGTCTTGGTGTGTATGTCACGTGTGAACTGCTGAAAACCAACTTTCGACTGTCTTGTGTACCCCGGCCCTCACGTGTCGATCTGCTGTTTCAGTGCGCGAAATGGTACTGGCCGAAATCAATTGGAAATCGAACCAGCTGTAAGTATTATCGTCTCGTCGACCCTGGTGGCATCCAGGGGAGTCTCTGGCCAGTAGTCAATCGCGAGGGAAATAATGGAAAACGCGCGCGGTTCACGCAGCGTGCAAAGTTGAGTATCGACCGATCTGCCGATCGGTTGAACTCACAGCTGACGTGCTTTCTTAGTTTCTTATAAAAAAGCCCTGCAACCCCAATTAATTACACCTCACTGATATCGATCCCATTTCATTGCTGTGGTACTGGTGCGGGTGCTCGTTCCGTCTTCGTGTGCTGCTGCTGGATATATGTCCCCGCCGAGTACTACAGCAAGTGGTACCCTTAGTCAACAAGTAGACGCTCTGCCTGAGCCAAACACAGCACTCTGGGGTTCCGTCCGTGCTGGTCCCGACTGGCCTCTCCCGTCACTCTCAACAACTCCACCTGCGACTTCACAAAAAAACAGACAAGCAAACTGAGAACAGCGCTCGAATGCATTTCATCGAGGGCAATAACAATAAATAGAGTGCGAAAAAAAAAAACCGATTATGGTTGGGCCGAGAACCACAGGCTATTCACGAAACCAAAACAGAATCGGTTCGAAACTGTTTGCGAGAATTCCAAACGATCATTTCGGTTTTGAACTGGAAACAAAACTCTAGGAAAATGGAATACAGCAACAAATGGCAAATAACGAAATGAAAGTACGAAAAATGGAACACCATCGGCTTCGTGCGAGATGCTGCTCGCTGCTGCTACTGCGTGGCTCGCTGCGTGTGTGTGTGCTCTGTGCTCTGTGGCAGCCATGCGAAGAGTGCCAATCGGTGCGATCGAAGCCCGTTGTGCAGTGCATGCGTAGGCGTGCTGTGTGTGGGTGTGCGTGTGGTGCGGTAACATGCGCCAGAGCCCAGAGTACCGCTACTTTGTTGCCGCATCAAGAACAAGCAGCACAGCAGAGCAACAACTTCAGAAGTAGTCCACAACGCACAGGGCGCCGTCAACGATGTTGAAGCTGCACCCTGCCAGCCCTCCGCCGCATATGGCCGCGTGACTTTGCCGGCCTTCGCGAAGGCCTCGCGTTGACACGGACTCGCCAAATGGGCCGTGCTCTTGGTTAGATAGCTTGGTGGTGTGAGGCAACCCATGTATCATGCCTCCCTCCTTTTGCTGGGGTACGCTGTGCGTGTGAATACGTTACGTAGACGATTATGATTTATTGCCAAATACGATGTTTTCATTCGCCCGGGGCATCTCCGGGTTGTCCCGGCCAATGAAGCTATGATCATAATCGAAACCCAAGAAGCCAAACCCAACCCGAAAATTTTGTCAAGATATGGCCCATATGAGCCGATTTTGGGTCCTTATTTTGGGAAGTTGATTATTTTTTGGGATCGGGAGAATAGAAATACGCCAAACCCAACCATAATCTGAACTTCGCAAAAACCATACTGAAAAAAAGGAAGGAAGCATAGAAAGCAAAGAACTCGAGGAAACAAATAATTTCTCTGTCGGCAATTACGGGCTGTCGAGGGCTGTGAGGTGGGAGAATATACCGAGCTAGAGAGCTGAGGGTCGGACTATTACAGCATTTATGTTGATATCGTGCCCAGATGTGCGGTACGTACAGATAGCAGATGCCTTCCCTGCTGTGCCGCTCGCTGTACCTCTGGTATGTATGATAAATGGTACCCGGGTGTCAAGTAGGTCGGATGGATTGCGGGGCTCTACTTGTCTTGTACTGGTATACCAGTACGTACATACGGGTATAGAGTACAGGCACCCCCATCCAATACCGTAGTAGTTTCAAATGTTGCCTCAAACTTCAAACGTGGACATGTCAGACTTATCTGTTTACTGCTGTACCAGGGGCGTTAGCAGATACCTGACTAATCTTAGCAAATTCATTCCTACGTTTCGTCATTTATATCATACGTCAAGTACATGGCAATCTAAATTGCAATCTAAATCTACCCTCAACTGCTGAGGGAAACGTGAGGTTTTGATACGGGTTGGAAGCAGGCTCTCAGGTGGCCGTTAAAACGTGAATCGTGATTTGAGAATTAAGTAGTGGCTTGCGCTGTGCTATCTTGCGCCGCTCTGTTAGGGTATCGATGACGCCATCTGCAAGAAGCCGGACAAGGCAACCAAGGATTTCATCATGCAGCAAACCATGTTAAGGTACGGACCAGTCTCCCCACCACGAAGTGTACCTGGTAGGTAGCATAGGGGCCAGTTCGTCGTGAATAAACCACTGTAAATCAACTATTGAAGAATCAACTTCGTACTCATCGGTTCTTCGCAGGATATATAGCGCAAGCTACCTCGAGAACACACTCGTGCACAATTGTTCCAACTATTTAGAGTTGGCGGACTGCGCGCTACACGTTTGACGCGCAACGCCGTTGCTCGCCAACAACAGCATTTAGATGGTTGCACTTCATGGAATAATAGCTGTGAGGTGCAGTCAGGACTCTCGCTCGCACTTGCCTAATTGATTTCCTGCGCTGAAAAAAAAAAACTTATTTAAAAGAAGGTAATTTCCTTGGGGTTTAAGTTCCGCCGAAAGAAGGGCAAGGATTAAAAGCGAAGGGCTGTAACGGAATGAGCCAACATAGTGACAGAAACGGCGCAGGAAAAATAACCCGAACGTCTTCTTGTTTGTCCCCCACAGCTGCGGCCGTGTACGCGACTGCTGTAGTAGCCACAAGAAAATCATTGCGTACCAGGTATAGAGATGTTGCTCGCTTCACAACTCCTTTGTCTCATGGCCAAAGGAGCAGTTGCGCCCGATAGTTCGTTTTGAGTCAGCCCTGGAGTGCGTACCGTCTCCCCCCTTTTTGTGTCATTCTGTCTATTGCACATAACCCCGTCCAACGATTTAAGCTGCGCGGTTCATCGTCTGTCCTACCGGTTTCAGGATCAAAGACCCGATCAAGAGCTTGGATTTCTACACGCGCGTCCTTGGCATGAGGTGGGTAAACTGATCGCCTGCGGTGATGGCTGAAATACAAAGCTCCGAAATTAGATCGCCCGAAGCAATGCAAACCAATCCGACTTACATATATATATATATATATATAAATGTGTCTAGCCGGGCGAAATGCGGCACTTGTACTACTGTTCACGTTCGTTCTTGGTGGGAAAATGGCGTCAGTGATAGGCCTGCACGACTTGAGAAAACCCATGTTTGGACGATGCAGGAAGGTGTCCTTGTATTCAAGGAGGACGCGCACAAAGCTAGGTGCAAGTGAGCGGCTTCGACACCTATGCGGCTCTTGGCATCCATCAAACTGAGCGCTGGAACAGCTTAGTGCCAAATCCGTCCCCGGGAGGTGTTGCCACCTGTCACCTGTGCAAGCTTGTGCCGCATCTTCGACACTGCGAATACCTCGTGTGCACGTAAAAACACAAAAAAACACGCCCTTCACTGTTCATGTTGCTCCTCGATGTGCCAGACTGATGCAAGAGCTCCATTTCGCGGAATGGGAGTTCAGTATTTATTTTGTCGGGTACTGCAACGAAGTTGACATCCCCTCGGATCCAAAGGAACGTACTCGGTGGTGCTTCCAACAGGTACGCGCTGCCTGCCATGCCATGGTGGTAGATGGAGACCGCTACGTATGAAGTGTGATCTGCCGAGCTCGTGGGTGCACTCTCAGTATGCGTAACATTCCTCGTCGGAGTACCGTGTCGCGCGTCACACGTAGTATGGACGTTTTGTCTGCTGGCGAACGGGCTCCCAAAGTAACCGAATTGTTTAAAGGATAAAATAAATGTTATGAGTATGCGTTCGTGACTAAATAATGATCAACTCTGAAGCTTGCCGAGCTTGCCAAGTTTCGGGAAGACATTCCCAAGTGCTGTGTCCGCGCTGTGACGATTTCTTGACGCCAGGCGGGTGCTGTGGAACTTACTCACAACTGGGGCACGGAGAATGAGCCTGCCTTGAAGTACCACAGTGGCAACGAGGATCCCCGAGGATTCGGCCACATTGGAATCACCGTGCCCGACGTGTACGCAGCTTGCGAAAGGTTCGAGAAGGAGGGAGTGACCTTCCGCAAGACACCCGATGGAGGCAACATGAAAGGACTAGCATTCATTTTTGACCCTGATGGCTACTCTATTGAGGTTCTGGGCGCGGAACAGATGGCCAAGGATTTCAGCAAGTACACCCCAGGTGGGAGACTCTGGCGACAAGTAGTCCGCAGCCTGATGGATGGCGGAGTGGAAAACATGGGTAACCCGGGACCACACCAGCGCGTTGGGACAAAGTGGGTTCGACCCCACGACCCCAACGCCGACGGGTAGGTACTCGTAAAGGGCATGTGCCCATCTCCTGTTTCATCTTGATAGGGCATTGCCCGTGTTCCAAGTATCAAACAGCTCTTGTGATCGTTCGGCCTAAAACAAGAGTTTCTCGTAACAAAAACGGCAACAATGCCGACGCCATTGTGGCTACTTATTCTGATTTTCAAGCTGAATAAATAAACCAAAGGATGTTTGCGGGCAACACAACACGACCCCAGGCACACTGGAGAGGTTTCCGGGAAGAAACTCTCGTATTTTATTTTGGCTGGACACCCTCACGACGACACCGTCTCCAAGACCACGTCGTAGTTGCCATCTTCATCCATCCAAGGGTTCGACGAGCCGAATTTGAAATCCTCCACATTGACATCTACCAGACATATGACAACAACCAGTTGCAACCCGAGACATTCGTTGGAAGCTTCCACACATACCTGGTAACAATACCTGTAACAATCTATCGGGCAATTCATACGCCAACTTGCTGGAGCTAATTAGAGTACCGACTGGGCAGGCTATGGGACCCGGCTGGGTAAACTAACCGTTCTATGGTTGACGCACTGACGAACGAAAGCGACGGAGTAATTGGTTGGCATGAAGCGATCATTTCCACTCAGTGGTACTCTCATCGTGACCGCAAGCTTGTCAAAAACTACGGTGGCTAACGCTATGAAGTTCCAACGCCGACCGGTCTAACAGGCCCTAGAAAGCTTCAATACTACCGCTCTGTCAATTTACTCTGAAACCTGAGGCTCGCTGAAAAAGTGATGTTCGTTTCTGTAAATTAGGTAGTGTTCAAGTTGTGTGTTGGTGCCGTCCACTGCCGCCTTAACACACATCTTTTCAACAAAACAAGTTGCGGCGAAAAACAGGTTATGCCCTACGTACAAAAAGTAAAGGAAACGCCTGACCGCCACGTCACATAAATGAAGGCAACTCTGCGAAGATGCTACAACCGTTTGAACGAATGGAAACCGCAACTACTTCGGAAAGTGAGAGAAGTGTGGCAGCAAAACGATATTCCCGAAAAACACGCAACATCGATCAACACGGATGGGGGAGTTCGCCTGTGCAATGTAGCACAGTGTCTTCTCCCCGGAAACATCCATATAGACGCCGTTTGCCCCGATACAACCCCACTACTCTTCCACTATAATAATATCCAATCCCCACAATGCGCTGGTTGGCGTTGCGGCACAATGCCGTCGCTAACTAAGCCTGACCGCGACAAGAATGCAAAAATACGCTGTTCCGCGCACATGCACCCGGAAAAAACTACTCGTATATCGTTTCCGAACAAAAGAAACTTCACCAATACCACCGCAACACAGCTGCGTCGTTTCACAAATTGTTTTCCGCAATGATTCTGGACTGCTGCCGCCTAAAGTTTGGCTACCACGCCGACACTACACTCCGGACTGCTGCCTCCAGACGGACAGTCAAGTACTCGAATCCAAAGACAGCGTTCGACTCGTTCGTTGAGTCGACCGAGATTGTCGCACCACAATGGTCGCCCGTGCTTTTTCCTATATTGTATCTCATGTACGGGTACGACGGGTGACTTCCTCCTTCTCGTCACCTGTCACCAGGAGGCGCGGCGGCAGGAGAGCTCTCTGGGTGCGACGTTTGCTCTTGCGCGTCATCTGTCTTCTCAATACTTCCTGGTGTCCACGCAGGCGCAGTCGGTGCCAACTCTTTCTTCATCTCGGCCTCCGTTTGGTGTTCTTGAGAAGAACAATCGTCTACTCGCTGGACGACTGCCTTCGCGGGTATGGAGGAATCTGCAACCCCCTCTTTCGTTTCTGTCGACATCCCTTCCTCGCTGATCCCATTGCTTTGCGACGTCAACGCCTTTGTTTCGCTTCCGTCAGCGTCCGGTGTGTCTTCCACCTCATGCCCTACTTCCGGGCCGTCTTCGCCGCTCTGTTCGGTGTCCTTCGCTGTCTACGCGTTGTGAGTATAAACAAGTGTGGGAGGGAAACCGTTATCGACGTGCAACCATCTTGGAACTCGAATAGGAAAAACCGAGGTGCATTCGACTAAGTTTTATGACTGGATAAATACGATCCTGAGGTCAGGAGATGGCCGCGCGTGGGCTGGTGGAGCGCCCCACGCGAATCTCGAAACGGTGCAAGACAAAACCTCGGCGTATCTGGGCATGCGGTATCCCTGAACATCACTTCAGCTCCCGACAAGGACAACAATTACGGCACGGGTGCCGAAGCGAGGCGTTCACATGTGAGTGTCCTACTCAACAAAATCATCAGCAGTTGCGGGGGCAACGACAAAAAACCACCTGGTGCGAACCTCACACAACGGGCGTCACGTCTACTTGCTATTTTTTCTCGACCCAGGCTACATCCGTCAGGATATCTGGTAAAAGGCCTGAACGCAAGTCACCGCCCGGGACAAGCAGATGTCGAGCGAGATCGCATGGCGCGTTCTCAAGTCTTACGAAAAATTGCGGACAACATTATCGCCAAGCCCCATGATACATAAGCCACGCACGTACAGCAAGCAGCACGTATTCTGACCTGCTCCGGATCCCCACTAGCCTCTTTCCGATCCTCTTCAGTTGAGGGCTCCGATGCAACACTTTCTGGGTCAACCTTGATATACCGTGGTACCCCTTGCTTTCCAGTAGCTTGGTTAGGAAGTAGCCACACCTCCCATCCCTCCCGCATGCGCATCGTCTCGTTCTCGGTATCGACCTGTTGACCACAAGAGTGTACGACGCTGCTGCGTGAGAGGTTGCGATTGCAACGCGGGCATACTTTATATTAATAGTAGTGCTCAGGGTTTTCGGCGAAGGTCTGCGACGTAAACCCACGGACGGTCGCAGTATATACGACAACGAGGGCATGAACACATGATAGAACCAAATCTAGAGTCGGATACATCCACCACTTGAACAAAACGTGTGGATAGTAAAACTATGATATATGCAGTCCGGGACATGCAGTTATTAATAGCCAGATATCGTCTATTCCAAGTACAACACAAACAAAATGCTGTTATTATGACAGCAAACATGGCACCTACTCCGTATTACGATTTCGACAAACTATAATATTTATCGCTGTTCGCGCGTCATGTCCTCACAAAGTGTTACGGGTCAGGACGTTCAAAATATCACGGATCAGGGCGGGTCGGGTCAGGTCGGGTCCAGAATTTTTTTCAATCGGGTCGGGTCGGGTCAAGATTTTTTCAAATCTCGCGAGTCAGGTCGGGTCGGGTCAAGAAGTTTCCAAATCTCACCGGTCGGGTCAGGCCATGACCCGCGACAAATGGTTCACTCGCGGGTTGGGCCAGCATGACCCGCGAGTCGATACGTGCTGAAAGACCCCCGGTTTCTGCCTGAAGGGTTCTCTCGTACCAATACTCAATAGTTATCTTCTGGTATCATATTAAAACGCTAAAACACCACCACATGCATATACGCCCAATCGCGTCCATCCATACCCACTACAGCCAGACCACATACTACTGCGGCGTACAAAAATGAACATTAAACTGTTTTGGAAGTATCGGCCTACGAGCCGGATCCGCGGGTCAAAAGAAATGGTTCCACAGGTTTGAGGTGACGACCCGCGACATCACCCGTATCTCACGCGGCATTCGGAATGTGTCGGGACGGGTCGGGTCGGGTCAGGAGGTGTTCAGAATCTCACAGGTCAAGTCGGGTTGGGTTGAGAGGTTTTCACAGCTCACGGGTCAGGTCGGGTCAGTAGGTTTTCAAATCTCACGGGACGGATCGAATCGGGTCGGGTCAGGGGTTTCCAGAATCTCGAGGGTCGGGTCGGGTCAGGCCTCGATATCTCGAAGAAATCCCGGGTCGGGTCGGGTCAGCTGACACGGCCCTACCCGACCCGATCTGACGCTTAAGGTTTGAACTGACCGGCGAATAGCCCTGGTATCGATTCATGTACCAAATGCATCGTTTTTGCACATTCGCAAGCTCTACACCCCCACCCGCGGGTTTCTCGCGCTCTCGGTTGTGGGGCGCGCAGGGGGGCCGCGTATACACTTCGGCGCACGTTTGAGCCTCAGCCGGGCTCCGTGGTGCGCGCTCTGAGCGTCCAAAGTCGCGCGAGTTGGCTCATAATCAAGGGATCGCGTTCCGCCGAGCCGAGGCAAGCAAGGCTGCTGCTGCTGTATCACATACGACGTAGTATATCACAGTCCATCAAGCGCTCTAGCTCTCTCCATGACAGCCACGGTAGAACAGCAGTAGCACAGCAAGCGCTTCTCTTCGAGACATCCACAGACTGTTTTCTGTGTATGCGTATGTGTCATGTTTTCTGTCATCCAAGGAAATAGGAACGAACATGCGGTTCGAAAAGCAATTGGACGCTGCGCAGGGGTCAGGACGAGATAAACTTAGACGTTCTCGGAATTTCGAAAGGAACCGCAGCAACAGCGTCGGTACAACAGTGCCCACGCTACAGGTGACAGCCGCGGTGCTTATTGTTCGTGCGTGTGCACAACCAGTAGATGCAATCGTGACCGCAGTTTGACGCCCCATTGAAAAGTCAAAAACATACGTTGAACATCATGCGGTCATTAAGCGTCCGATGATGATGTTTCCCCTATATATTCCAATTGCGACATCCGCGGGATTTCGAGCCAACCACATCCCGAAGGGGAACGTCATAGTATAAGCACGAAATTCATTTTTTTGCCTTTGTATGTGGGTCTTTTCTCGCACTTTCGGTTGCCGGGCACGAAGGAGTCTCACCCGTAGACTACAGGACACGTTTGGGCCCCGGCCGAGCTCCGTGGGTCGTACTCTGGGCATCCAAAGTTGCGCGAGCTGGCTCTTTCTCAAAGGATTGCGTTCCGCCCCGCCAAGCCGAGCGTACGATGGAACCCCAAATCTTTCAGCATTTTTCTTTTCGCTCCGCCCCGCCGAGCCGAGCAGGGCCATGGAAACCCATTCATTTCAGTTTTTTTTGCTCTACTCCGTAGCTGGTGTAACCACACCGCCCTCAAAATCTCTATATACTTTGAGGCAACCATGGAACAACAACCGCACTTCAAGTTTTCTTGTGGAGAGAGTCACAAACGGTACTTTGGCGTGTGTCCACAAACGGTGCTTCTGCGTGTATGTGCACGTGTGTGCCACCGTCGACCTAGTAGGCTCTTACGAACTACTGACTGTAGGAACACAACCTCAAGAGGAGCGGCACAACGATAACTTCGTATTTTTTGCTTTTTCGCTCTGTTTACTGCTGCTCATCTGTATCACACCGCGCCAACCTCTTTACTATGAGGCAGCCACGGTACAACAACAGCCGGGCTTTAAGGTCTTCCCTTGGTAACAGCCAAAACCGCTCCCGAATCTCATATTTCTCCGTAAATGTACGGTATAACACGTGTGATAAGATACACACACTGACTTTCTCGACAATGGGGAGAGAGCAAACACCACGAGATGTTTCCAAAAGCCACCATTTCTTTGTGCGTGTGTGCCCCCCCTTGTTGTGGAGACAACCAACTCGAAACTTTATTCCAGAAGGTGTTATCTTGCGTGTCACCAGGTACCTGGTGCGCGCCAAGGCTGGTGTTCTTGAGGGGCTCACCTGGTCCTGCTCTACATTTTTTTGATATATAGAGGGCCGGTAGTGCGACGTCATTATTTTTCATCACTTTTTGCCTCTCACGCTCTAAACGGGTTATCCAGGTGCAGGTATGTATCAGGTATCAGGTACAAGGTATAAAAAAGTACTTAACGAGGGCTGCGTAAGCTGGACTTCAGCGCTACGCGTAGTCAGTACATAACGCAGTTGATGGCGAATCCAGTCAGAAACTGACTTTAGTCGACTAAAGTCAGCCGAGCGAAGCAAGCCAACTCCTACCCCTCCTCCCAGTCGAGAGGGGCCCGCGGCAGGCCTCCCTCCAAGGGGCCGGCGGGGGCATCTCCTTATGTTCCAGCTGAAGGCGCCGCCAGAGGCAGCACTTCCGTAATTTTGGGTAAGTTACGCTCAAAAGGCAGGATGAAACCAAACAAGCCTTCCTGCAAAATTAAAAGCCCAATTGGTTGGACAGGCTACGATGTAATCGACGATTCTCTGTCAGTCAACTCATAGCACAGAGCGTGAGCGCGTGTCGAATTCACAACAACTTTTGGCATCACAATGGCATTTACCATAGTGCGGACACTACGTATTATTCTGGTGCTGCACTGCTACTGGTGCTGCAGTGCAGCTGGTGCGATGATGCATGATGACCTGAATTTAAAAACCGCAGCAAGCTGTATCTATGATTTCGAGAGATTAATACCTTTAAAACGAAAAAATTAAATGAAGGCGACAGACAACGACGCCGTGAATTCCACTCGACTTGGCACGCGGACGAGGAAGGGGGGGGGGTAGGCTGCATTTAAATATATTTTCGCATACCTGCTATATACCAGGTATAACGAGCGGTGCTTCTCTGTGTGTGGGTGTTGATTGCCCCCCTATTATAGCCGGCGTCCCCGGTGGCTTGGTAGGTGGTCCGCGAGCCTATCAAGATCAATTTCGTGAGTTCGAGTCTCACCGAGTGCATGCTCATAGGGACTTTTTCTTGCATAAAATTGATTAGCGGAAAGCGCGAAAGCGTGAGTTAGCTGGTACATTCGATGAAAATCGACGAGCAGTGGGAATGCTGAACCCTATGCGCGACAAAAATAAAGGCACGTACCGGGGGGGAGAAGGGACGACACCTGTGACCACGGCTTGTCCAGAAGATCGTCGAGGGTAAAACCTCCTACGAGTGGGCTGGAAAGTAACAGTGATTATAAAAATAAATAAATAAATAAACACAATCTGGACAATTCCAACAACCCATGCGTGGTTCCTCTAAATTTCAAAAGCACCCACGCAAAACACAGCAGTCTTGAATTAAACACCAGCGAAACTCACGTAGTCTCCATATACATGACGCTATGCTCCCTCTTTGCGACATCGCCGGGACGTAAAGTCAACCACATCCCGAAAGAGGAACTTTTATGGACGACGTAAAGGATGAAGCTATACTACAAAACAGTACACGCTCAAGCTTTCTGACAGACTGCTGTTGTTGGCGTTGTGCACGTACGTACCTGCAACGAGTCGCACGCCAGGATGCCCGTAGCAATATCCTGGAGCTCCACCCCAAATCGCGCCACGCCCGGAAAGTTTGCCACAAACGCGATGGGAATGTATCCCTGGTGTAAACAGTAAAAAATGGGACCAAAACAAAGTGGTACAGACAGCGGTGTTGGTTGTTTCGTCGTGCTGCGTGTGCTTCAACTTCCGTAAATTCACGTGAACAATAGTTGGGCGAGAGCAGTGCGGTGAGCTGAACGGACCCACTCCCACCACAACGAACGATTGACTGGACCAACCAACGGCAGCACGTTGAAAAAGGCTCTACGAGTATTCGCCAACCCCTGCGGCTGTCCAGTGAGCCTTTGGCGAGACAATATTGGCACGGGAGAGGAGGTCGGGAGACTCTTCAGTCTTCGAAAGATTACCACGGCAGTGGTATTCTCGCGACACGAATGGAGAATACATACTCGTACGTGGGAAAAGGAGAGCGGAATTATTAAGCGGTGACGGTATATAATTAATGGCCACGGACATACTGCTGTTGTATACATCATGTAGAAAAGGGCTTGTGTACTGACTGTATACAAGGTATACCGGGTGTGGCACGACTTCGAGTCGGACGCACATGGACTCCAACCGAACGTCCGTCTATTGGTACCCGTCACCGGACTAGGGTTCGGGTACAGGACCGGGCGTATGCTCTATGTACATCGCGCGAAACCACCACAGAGTGTGGTCTGGCGAACTGCTGGAATTCCTACACATTTGAGGTTCTCTGTATTACTGGTACCTGGTGTATTATAAGGACAACGTCTGGTGCGTAGGCGTGGATTCATCATACTAAAAAAAAAACACCTGCTTGTAGTAGATGATTAAGGATGCAATAACACTGGACAGAATCCTTACGGTCAGCAGAGACGATCAGAACATCAGAACTGATGGCCGCACTTCCTGCTGTAGATGCACGCGCCGGTAGAAATATATGGTGTACGAGCGTTTCTGCAATCCGAACTCAAACTTCACATCCGCGAGTTGCTTGGGTAGCGTGCAGGAGCTAGTACAAGCGACTCTCGAGTTTCGTACGAGTCGAGCGTGTGCTATGTATTCACGGTCCGCAAGTCCAAACTCAACGACGTAAATTCCTCCCCCTTACCTCCTCGTCCATGTACGACCGCATGAAGATGTCTCTACAGAGGTTCTCCACGGTAAAGTAAAATTCAATCTGCCTAACCGCCATGTTGGTCATGTACGCCTTCTGCTCCTCGAAGCTCGCGTGTTCGCTGCTAGGGCCGCCGTAGTACGTTGCCCCTCCCACGTAGCCTCCTCCTCCTCCTCCCCCTGCTCCTCCTCCACCACCACCATAGCCTCTCCCTCGTCCTTGGCCCTGATTATTCCTAGCGCCTCCTCCTCCTCCCCCCCCTCCTCCTCCTCGTCTTTGCCCCCGGTATCCACTCGAAAACCCCTGCCCGCCTCCGCGTCCCCTCCCAGCATCACGAGCAGATCGCCAGTTGCCCGAAGAGCCAGAGCCGCTTGCTCCTTGTCCTCTCCTCGCATTCCCTTGCTTACTGCGGCGTCCCTCGGGCGTCTCAGGTTCCGCTTCCACAAGCGTCCATTTTACGGGTGTTGATGGGGGAGCTTTGGCTTGTCCACCACCGCTACCGTGACTAGTCATCAGTACTCG